>JAJJWX010003511.1:0-455815 GCA_023529315.1 Papaver bracteatum
CTACATTATGCTACTGCAATGGACTGGAAAGTATATGCAGTTATATATGGTGTATGAGATTTGAATTGCAGTTGAAGCAATGGGTTTTGTGTTCAATGGCTGATAGAGAAACTGCTTTGAGCTGAGCTGCAGATGAACTATGGTGGTACAAGTTGTATGAGTAGTTGTTGCATTGAGTGTGAATGATATTGCAGGCGAGGGTTTGTTGGTGCTAGAATAGTTTGTCAGTTTCACAAAACTGACAGGCAATTCAAGTAATATGTTCCAATGGGTAAGGCTGATGGGCTCTGAAATGTGGGATTTCTCTAGCCGAAAGCCAAACAAGCTCGTATAGCTTGGATACGGATCAGGAAGTGAGGCAAAGAGAGAAAAGTTATAAAAATCTCTCTCTTTTATTATTCTACTTCTTATCATCTAATATCTCTTCTTCTACTTTGTTTTCTAGGGTTTAGAACATGATGCCTTCTTCTATGCTTTTTGTTATGAACTCCATAAACACAAGTAGATAAAAAACAAATTGGTTAAAGATGTAGTCGGATTTTGCAAGCATGCTTTTTGATATGATGAATTAGTTTTCTCTCCATATTATCGTTTGATTTCTACGGTTCATAATAATTGCATGATTGACGTATTGCAATATGATTGAATGTTTGTTTAGTTAAGTCTAGAATTGATTAAACTTACATCCATATATATATATATATATATTAGGGTTTATCATCGAGCGATAACCTTGAATATGAGTAGCATGATATGATTTCGGTTTGTAGTGATACACTCTTGTAATCATATGTAGAGTTTGACCTTTGTCCGAATTGTCATGCGCAATGTATGATAATTGCATTAATTAGTCTATTTCTGAAACTTAATGCTCCTAGGAATTGAACTTAATTAGCGCAAGGCGTTAGGTTATTCTTTAGGTAAAATTCACATACGCATCTCTAATGCGGGTGTTGTTGAACTTAGGAAAGTTACGGAGTATTCTTGCAATAAGGTATTTTTAGGGATTTTGATGATAGCAGGATTAAATACAAATTCTATTCATATATTCAAAAACTTGTTTACAATTGAAGATGAAACCGTTACCCAATATTTCACATCTTTGAATTGATTTGCATGCTTTATTTCTTTGATTTTTTTTCATATTATTTTAGTTACATAAATCAGAGAATTCCCCCTTGATTTACATAAGAAACTGAAACATATTGAAAATCTAGTCCTGTTTGTGGGAACGATCCTTTCTTGCCCTTGCTTCATTATTTATTTTGAGTAGTAAGAAAGTGTAATTATTTTTAGCGCCTACGACAGCGATCACCAATTTACTTTTTAAAAAAAATACAAACCACTTGCAATTTGACTTAAATTAACGACATCAATAATATACTACTTTTATTGCTGACTTTAAAGAGAAGAAACAAGATGGAGAAAGGTGCAAGATAATGAGTATAACATGAGGTATACAAATCCGGGAAAATTAATAAAGTAACCAACTTCAACACCCCAAACTAATAAACCGACCATTTTTTCAAGATGTTTTACAATCTGGCCTTTCCGTTACTTATTTAACCTGGTCCCACCAAAATGGTCCAACAAGTTGACTTGTTTGATCACATGATTCTGACTCAAGATCAATGTCTTTGTGTTCATGAAAATGAGTGTTAAGCTTTTAAGTTCAAATCGGCTACTTTCGTCTAGCCATGTTGGACATAGTCTTTGTACATCATTCGGTTACGGTTTACCTAATTAGAGTGTATATCTTATTTATGTGAATAAGATTCAAATTTTTCATCTACTGGTGAACATTATTTGCTTCGTTCCAAAGTTATCTTAACTTAATCCTAAAGCAACCTATGCTTTGAAGTCTATATAATGGGAACTCTTGACAACTAGGATCTTTGAATCCTGACACTAATTTGTGGTGTTTCCTAGTTGTATCTAGAGTCGTCCTCTCTGGAAACCCTTTTAGGGTTTAGTGACTATCAAAGACTTCATTAGGATTCATGAAGCTAGGTCTAGTTATCTTTTATCTTGATAACTTGAGTATCCTGATCTTGTTCGATTGTTGATTTATCACTTGAAAAAGATAGATAGAAATCACAAAGTTCTCTTCGTCTCATACTTTATGATTCCGTAAGTTTTATACTTATTAGGTGAATAGTAATCTAGGCTGCACTTCGGGTTGCATAATTCCGTAGTTTTAGGATAGCCAGACTTTGTCAAGTTGTTATTGATTTCCATCACCTTGAACCTATGTTTGATTTGATCATCCGTTTCGATCGTAAATCAGGAAATCAATCATAGGCTTAATCTGAGGTAGGAAGTTTTGGTTTAAAGTCTTCAATTGAGTTGAAGTAACTCTTAGTTGGTGTGACGTCATCTAATAGAATCAATTGCACAGAGTCCTGCTGGGATTCAAGAGGCGTAATAAGCGCGACTATACCTTAATCGGTGGATTTCCTTTTAGGGATCAACTATATTCGAAACCTAATTTAATTGGTAGTAGGCAATCTAGTGTTTGTAGAGGATTAATACAGTTTTGTATTCAATCTGGACTAGGTCCCGGGGTTTTTCTGCATTTGTGGTTTCCTCGTTAACAAAATCTCTGGTGTCTGTGATATTTATTTTTCCTCATTATATTGTTTATCTTTATAATTGAAATATCACAGGTTGCGCGTTGATCAATCACAGTATATATGTCCGAACTAGTTTGTTGGATAAGACTTGATTGATCCTTGGATATTGGTATTTGGTAAACGTTCTAATCACAAGAGAGATAGAGATATAACCCTAGAACCTTTCCTTGATTGAGTTTTTACTCTCGGAGTTGTGTTGAGTTTGTTTATACAGATTTCCTACGAAAAAATTGGTGGTGTATTTTGGTACCCTCAGTGTTCTCAATTGGTATCAAAGCAGGCAAACACCTTAAGACCGAATAAGTATGTGTTTGAAGAAGTCTGACTATATAGACAAAGACGAAAACTCCTTAACGATTCTTCAAAGTCTTTTTTCTTCAAGACTTAGTGTCTCACAGGATGCTCTTGACTCACTCAAAATTTTCAAATACCTTGAGTGATTATAAAGAATCTGCAGGAAAAATTAAAGATTCCTCTGCAATTGTTAAAAATAAGAAACATCTTGTTAAGAGTAAGAAGCCTCGCAGTCTTAAAAGATTGCTAAACAGTCTGTTTAAGGAATGCAATATAAGAGGGTTTGTTGACGAAGATATTTTTATGGATTTTGAAGAAAAAAATATTAAGTTCTTGGAGTACATTGTAGTGATTATAAGTAAGGAGGTGCCTATTCGTGTTTCAGTCTCTGATAAGACTTGCTATCAGTGTGGGAAACCTGGGCATGTCAGAAAAACTTGCACATCTGCTACAGTTTTGAGTACTCCAGATGATTTCATAATATCATCTTTTGATCACCATGTGGATGAAGAAACTAACCCAAAAAACTATCACGTCAGATTGGTTTATGAGCAGGTTGCTTATTCGACCTCTTGTTAGCAAGATTCTGGTTTCACCCCATCATGTGTTGATTTGGGATAGGGAAAGTTGTTGCAAGGGGTTTTTTCCGAGTGTATTTTTATTTTCTGTAATATATCTATCATGTGTTTGATCCATGATCATATAACAGATTCCTGGTAAAACAAGAATCTTGTAATAAATTATGATCATAAAATCACACGTTGTTGAGATGGCTCCAATTTCACGATGTCATAAGATCTACATAAATTACGGGTTTTCTATTTCTGTGAATGTCAATATGTTATCTTGTGCTCTGGAAATTTTTCATTGAGCTAAGAATAAGATCAATCATCTTATATTAAATTGATAATTTTATCAATTTTGGATTGACCCGGAAATTAAAAAACATAGTAAGATTGTATCTTCTAATGGAATATTTAAAAAAAAATGGATGTAATTGAAGTTCCGCACCCAAACCAAGCCAAGCCCATTAAGGATTTATTAAATAGTACGCATACTCCCCTACTCCTTCTTCTTTCGTGATTTCACGAACGTGATTAGAAGTTGAGGTTAAGGTTTCCGAAACGGTGTGATGTCTTGATGATTTGTGTTGTTGTTGACAATCATTGTTCTTTTTCTTAATTGAAAGGAAGTGTATCAATAATGAGCAAATCAAGCGATCATCTTTAAAAGGAGCTATTCAAGTAAGATCAAATCTATTCTCTTTGTGCTTATATGACATATTATGGGAAGAACAAAAGGAGTTAGTAAAAAACTCATACCTAAGAAAATCCTTGAACCCAATCTTAAGAAAGAACCTGGGGTCCATTTTGTTAACACATATTGTCATGAGACTTATGAGGGAATTTCAACTAGAGAAATTATTCTAGAAAATAAACTAGAAGAAGGGTATATTAGAACGGGAGATCTAGCCTGTTTGGATGAATATGAACTAGGAAACATCTTTTGTGGTTTTGGGAAAGGATTTGATCTTCTTACTAGAGTATTTTATACGAACATTTATGATGTTGATGTTGATAAGATGAGCTTTAAATCAATGATTGGGGAAGGAAATATTGTTGTTAATCGATAATTAATTTCGTAACTCACAAACATTCCTCTTGGTGATTTTCTTTTGAGATTTGTGGAAAGAATGTTGGTTGAAAAAATAGGAAGCTTCCTACTAAGGAGCTTAGCATGCCTCTTAAGGTTTTTGGTAAGTTGGGTATTCCAAACATTTGTCCCTCCACAATTTAGGATGCTCATTGGAGTCATGACTTTGCAGATTTAGTATATTTTCTTAAAACGGATACTCAAAGTCTTGACATATGTGATGGGATTTAATTATAACACCGCAAGTGCACGACTATCGATGAGATAGTATGCAGAATACAAGTTCATTCCACAGGGACCAAATAATTGTTATATCTAAATTCCTAATTAAATTATAATATAATAATAATAAAATAAGAAATATTAATAAAACTAAGAAAATAAATAAACTAGTAAGGAAAAGAATACTAGGGTTTTGGATTCCACCAAACTAATCATGTAAATTTCTCATTTCCTCTCTAAACAATATTCATATTATCACTCAAGACAATATCATGTCTCGGAAAATGTTGATTAAAATAAATATACAACTTTTGTTGTAAGCCCAAAATGGTATAATTTCCTTAGCTTATAAAATATCAATAGCCGAAGACTATCCAAAACGGTTTAAAGAACAAATCTTTTTAGAAGAGAAATTAATAAAACAATTTAATCCAAAAGAATATTTTATTAGATAATACCTGAGTTTCTTACATATTAGAATTGGATTCCTCCTCTGCCCTAGCGGAGAAATTACTCCATTATTACAACAACAAAAAAATTAAAAGAATAAAAACTCTATTATTTTTCTCAGACTACAGACTCCCTTCCTTGATTGAATAACACTGTATATATAGGGACAGAAGAATTTTATCTTCCATTTTAATTCTCATTATTACATCGTCAACCCAATAGAAGTTTTCCATGTGTTAAGTGATAAACCAGTTACCAATTGTAGTGTGCCACATCATCCCTTTCTGCATCACTTTACACCATTTAATATGTGAGAATATTTTGGATTAATTCTCATGCATGCAACTTATTTTCTCAAATCTCCAAATCTTCATGTATTTATTTTTTTGATGCGTGTAGGCAATTCTTTCCCAATTCATCATTTTGTCAATCATAACTCCTTTGGATTTCCTTAATGGGATAAAGGGAAGGATAAATTTGCATGGTCAAGGTGTCGACATTGTTACAGTTACGTCCACGGTTCGACCCATTTGCTTTAATATTTGTTCCCTTCCAAAGTCCATATTTTCTGCGCACAAGACCAGTTGTAGCCGTTTTTCGAGTCATAGCCCATTTTATTCATGTAACTACAAAAATAAAATAAATAACAAAATTAGTACAAAAATAAGCACCAACAATATATATTATCAGGGCTAATTAAGACACAAATATGTGTCAATCAAATACCCCCAAACCTATATTTTTCTAGTCCTCGAGCAAAACTAAAATGAAAATAAGAATCCCAACTCAGTGTCGCAGGCATCGCGGTTGCACTTAGCATGTGCAACAAGCCTTAAAACCCCTAGGTGGCCCTAGTGGACAAGTTATAGTCTCAGGAGGGTTTACAAGAGGTGTACCCACAAAACCTTAACTCCTAATTGGTCACAAATATCCAAAGAGCTATGAGGAATAACATATTCTCAACCTATCGCCAAGTAACTAGAATGCCAAAGAAACTAAGGGTTTCCCCTCAAAAGATGAATAAAGAAAAGGGGAGACACATCAACAATACTGCTAGATAAATAGATATCCGCTACACAACTAGATAAACATTATGAGATGCATCCTCTTTACATCTGGATAAGATTATGAGAGAGATAAAGATGAGATGGACATCTGCTACATAGCTGGACAAATAACGTGTGATGAGTTGAATCAGTGTTATAAAGATCTTGTGCCATATGGAAAGTGGACTAACAAAGAAACCAATATGCATTGCATCTCTCTTTGACTCTCTCATAGTGCTCAATAGAAACAACGTCTTCATCGGCTTCAACTGTTGATAATAAACTCTCGAACTTCGTAGAACCTTGACAATTAACTCTTCTCTTCGATTTCTTGCTTGAAACTTTTCTTATAGATTTCTAATTCCCTGTGGCCTTATTGAACAAAACTAACAACAAAATTTAAATGTACATTTATTTATTTATCTTATCTTATCTTATCTTTTTTTTATTGTAGTTTAAAATAATACATAAAAGATTATTATTATTTTTTACTTTATTATTTTTTATTTTTGCTTTTTTTTAAATATTATTATTATTATTACATGATACTAGTTGGAAGCCTAATAAGCTAAGCTCCAATGACATATTACTACATTAATTGAACAGGTTGCTGTGCTAACCTACCAGCGAGCCTCATGGGTAACCTATCCAAGGGAGCCGAAACGACGGGAGGGGGGGCTGAGATTGTGTCACAAGGGGGGAAAACTAACACTACCTTCCATGTTAATTCCTGCAATATTACGCCATTGGGGACTCGAACCTGGGACCTCCTGGAGCACATTAAAAAAAAAATTATTATTATTATTATTTATTTATTTTGAATATTATTATTATAACATTCATATAGAAAGAGTCAATTATACAGAATTTTTTGGTAGTCTAGCCACCAATTGGGCACCAACGCCCTTTTGAATTGAAATACCTATTTTATGAAACAAAAATCTACCGGTGTCACAAATTACATTGTTGTTAGCAAGACAGTTCTTCAATCTCGTTAAGAAGGTGATAGTATCTTCACTTAGTTCGCCCAAAGTAGTGAATGCAATAATGCCCAAACTGTACCCATGAATCTCGCATGTGGCAAGATACTTGTTACGCTTGTGAAGGACTACTTTAGGAATTGCTTGGCCGGGTGTGAAGTAACGGATGTCACATGTGAAAGGAGAGACACAGTAATATCTAGGCAAGTATCCTTACCATTCTCCCAATTATACACTAGAAAGTCAGCAGGAAACAATTTAGTATTATCGTTGGAGTAGAGACCCAAAGAAGCTTCCTTCCTAGCCACAACTCCTGCCCTGAAACATATATCTATGTAGACATCACGTACCAGATCGTGACGAAATTTATTCCCCACTTCGCTAGCGCAGTTTTATGCATGGTCTTCATATATATCCATCTCCCTCTTATAACTAGTGCACTGACTACCTTCAGCAAAAAGGAGGATTCCAAGACGGTAGCTAAGCACACACCTAAACTGTCGAGGGCCGAGTGTTTGGTTTAAGCCACTGATGGGAAGTGCGAGCAAGTAGTCTTGAGCGTGTTTCATCTGGTTGCTCTGCCAAAGCACAGTCTCGTGCAGACATGGAAAAGGTAGTGGGCAATTATTTCTTCACTGCGTCGAAATATGTTGCGGCCAAGGAATACATTGTATGCATGAGAAGGGGGGGTATCAACATCAAATCTAAGTGGAGAAGAATCAAGTCCACTTACCTATGTGTAAGTCTGGAAAGCTAGCTGGCACACGTGACTGTGTTCTTCCGGCATGATGGAGTTTAGAATAATACGTTGCACGGCTTGAGTTTGGAACTGTGAAGCTAGATAACAATACTTAGAGGTGTCCTCCATAGTGTAAACTCCAAGCCCATCAACTCTAAGAGGAAGAGTTGCCAGCCAAAACTGTAAGGGACCAAACCCAGCACCATCTGCAGTAACTAGCAACCTCATGTATTGGTACAGGTGTGTGTCGAAGCGAGATATAGCTTGTTCTAATACTGCAGGACATGATGTGCGCATAGTAAAGTATAATTTAGAAACTACGGAGCAGTTGTGCAATAACAACAGTTCACATTGGGGATCTTTGAGCTTCTTGATTGCAGTCATAAGCTGAATTATCTTTTCGAATATCTGAAGGACCATGTCCTTACATAATTGTAAGTCTAAGCTGACAGGGCCGCCGAGAAATTTGACTCCAGATGATGGCCTGCTAATATTGCTGGGGAAAACGTCAAGTGCATAGATTCTTGGGTCTACTGTGGGCCAAAAAACCTCAGTTTTATGTATGTTTAGATGAAGACCCCTTGCAACACCTTGTGTTTGAATGATATGCAAAGCCCTGGAAACCTCTAATGTATCCCCGATTATTGTGCCGTCGTCCAAATACCATGCCTGAAGATCTAGTTTGCAGTTGGTTGAGATGTTCTTCATAATAGGGTGGAGTGTAAGGGCAAAAATTTAATGGTCCCAAGGGGTCACCCTGCTGTACTCCTTATGCAGATGAAAGCATAATGCCATTGTAATATAATCTGGCAGGGGTTTCATAACAAAACTCGACCCAATGTGAAATTGCTGGGCATTGCAATCGAACCTCTTTAATCAGAGTAGTCATATCCACCATATTGAATGCATTTGTGAAATCAATAAGAAGCATTGAGGTGTCGGACATGTGACCTTTCAGTTCCATCAGCCTATTGACAGAATGGAGAATACTTTATCCTCCACAAGGTACGCCCACGCCAAACTGGTAGTCACCAAGGTACATGGACATAGCTTTTCCAACTTTTATGGCAGCCATCTTAGATACTAATCTCCTCCAAATGGTACCCAATGCGATGGGTCGAATACCACCTCCCGGTTTCTGCAAAGGGGTGAGAGGAGCGCTAGCTATAAACTTTCCAAGAGGAGATAGACACTTACCAGACATCCATAAGTTAACCACCTTAGTCATTGAGGCCAGTAGTTCATCTGCAACCGCATTAGCCACACCACTCATAGCATCAAGAATATGTTGAGCCCTCAACCCGTCTCGACCACACGATGTACCTTTCGGAAAACTTTTAATGGCTTTAAGAACTGACACAGTATCCACTGTAAGAGCATCGCAGGGAATGGGATCAGCATGGATGGTTGGCGGTGGAGCACGAGGGTGCTTATCTGATAATTCTGAGATTGTACCTTCAGTGCATGGAGCCACACCATTTGATGAGAGCACCCTTATAGCAGCAGTATAATGTCCATTGGATAACTTCTTCCGACATGCATCTAGAGTGGCACTATCTTGCGATTGCTTGCTTATTTGTTTGCTTGGATGCTGACGTTTGGGAAGTTCCAACAATCTACTGATCAAGGTGAGGCAGCCATTAGGTTCTCTCCAGTCGACAAGGTCTTTCTGAATAGCTGCAATTTGTAACTTCTTACGGTTTCCTGATCGTTCCTCTGGAGAGTTTTTGGGGCTACACAAATTGAGGGTACATATAGGCAACAATAATAATCTTATCCAGGAAGACATATCTCTAGGATTAAGAATAACAGCATAAAGAAAGGAAGTAAGGGTTCGAGAAAAACTTAGCCTACAAGGTGGAGGGATGCTTGAAATGGTAGTAAATTGTCGCTGAAAAACTTCATTTAGTAATTCCAGGGAGAGAGCTACAGAGGGAATATCTGTCGAAGTTGGAGCACAATCTGCTGCTTCAGGCATGGGAATATCTGATATAATAAAATCAACATGTCTACCATTATACGGTCCTGGGATGACAATGTTATTGTGTTTGCAGGTTTTCTTCCAGGCATGTAAAATCATGTAATGACTGCAAAGCCAACAGTGCAATTGTTGTAAAACCGCATCCCAAGCTATGTATGTAACCCTGTTATTGCGTAGTCATTCTCTACATTGTTTCTTAGCCTCTTCGGTTGGAAAGTGCCTGTCAATAAGGTGTCTCTCAAAAGAACTGCGGACATATCCTCTGCCATTAACACCACCACTACAATCATCATAATCTTTGAATGGACAATGAATCCGGTCACCACAATTAGAAGAAGGTATCAGTTCATGGTTGTATGGAGACTGTTAAGTAGATGAACCAGACAGAGATGCAAGATAAGATGATGATGCAACAAGTTGAGATGAAGAAACCCTTGAGGAAGAACGTACTCGGGATCTGGGCATGATGGTAACCGTCGATAACTGTGTTGCGGGTGAGACCACAGGCGTATGTACAAATTGCGATTGTGCTCGCGTACGTGGCATTATCACAGGATAAACAAAGTAACTTCACTAACCGATGAAAAAGGATACCCGAAAATAAAAATCAGAGTTTAGTGTATGGGAATTTAAGTTTTCAACACCAAAGAAAACTCAAATTACCATATAACTAAACACTAATTACACCTTCCCAAAAGATAAACAACCACAAAGCAAACTCAAACCAGTTAGAATGCAAAACCAGAAAGGACTGAGAGTTATTGAAGAAGCTTCCCCCTTGCAATCAAACCACAATACCCTTATAAAAACCAACTACAATTACAAAGAAAAGTCCTAATTTTAAAGCTCCTACACTAGTGCACAACTGAGGATTAAGAGATAATTGTTTAAAACTTCTCCCTTACAATCAAAACCACAATGCCCAACCCTAAATTAACTTCAATTATACACAACAATCAATCAAATCAAAAAACCTTAACCCTGGCTATCACTGAAGTAGAACCACCAATACAAATTCAACCAACTCAAAACCGTGAATACCAATTCAAACACACCTAGTTCTGTAACACTAATCACTCACAGAATAATATTCAAAACCAAAATTCGAATTACAAACAACACCTCCAAAGAAATCTGTAACCACAAACACATACACAGATCGGAGAAGACACTTACTGAAGAACAATTGGTGGTTGTAAACTTCCCAAATCTTCAATTGACAAAACACCACTGCCTTGCACCACTGAGGATTGAGAGATAATTGATCAACCTTCTCCCTTGAAATCAAACCACAAAACATTTATATTATTTTTATTTATTTATTTATTTTTATTTATTTTATTATTATTATTATTATTATTTTTTATTTTTATTTTTTATTTAATATTATTACATGAAACTAGTTGGAAGCCTAACAAGCTAGGCTCCAACGACATACTACTACATTAATTGTACAGGTTGTTGTGCTAGCCTACCAGCGAGCCTCATGGGTAACCTTGCCAAGGGGATCCGAAGCGAGAGGGGGGCGAGATTGTGTCACAAGGGGGGCAAACTAACACTACCTTCCATGTTATTATTATTATTATATGATATTATCAAAAAAGACAAATTACAAAAGAATCAAATACAAGATACAACATCAGTGGAGGGTAACCTAGCAACAAGTTGTGCCCCCACACCTTTCTGAATGGAAAGACCTAATCTATAAAACAAAGAGTTGCCTATTTTATGATTAGGATCATAATTGGAGATACAATTTCTCAATCTTTTCAATAAAGCCACAGTATCATTACCAAGTTCACCAAGGGTGGAGAATGCAAGAACTCCAAAACCATAACCATGAGTGGAACACATATCTAAATATTTTGTGCATTTACGTGAAATAGCACTCAAAATGGCAGCACTAGGAACAAAAGCATGGCCACTAGAACCTGAAAAAGGGGAAACCCCAGTAATATCGAAACAAACATCCCTTCCATTCATCCAATTATAGATAAGTAAATCCGAAGGTTTCAAAGCTTTACCCTCCTCCGATATGAAACCCAAATAAACCTCTTTCCTAGCAGCAACCCCATATCTGTATAAAATATCACCACAACATCTCTGACAAAATCATGTCAGAATTTGACCCCAACCTCACTAGCACAGTGAAGTGCATGGTCACCAAATACATCCATTTTCCTTTTACAACAAGCACAAAACTCAACAGTATTAAAAATAGGTATACCAAGTCTGTAACATACAACTGCCCTATACTATCAATCCCCCAAAGATTGGTTAAGCCCAATGATGGGTACCGCTTTGAGATAATCCCGGGCATGTTAAAGTTTATTACATTGACAAAGTATAGCATCAAGGTCTGACATAGAAAATTTGGATGGAATGTCACGCTTAACAATTTCAAAATACTGTATAGCCAAAGTTTTCATGGGACAGGGATGTAGATGGTGTATTTTCGACAAAGGCTAATATCATAAACCCATAATTATACGAACCACTGATCCAGCCATCAGACGTGAGTATTGAGACACGGGTCTCTCATCGAATCCTCTGACTGAGAATACCTTCTCTCAGAGTACATGTAGATATGTAGTCTCACGGCCAGACAACATCATATCTCATGAATATTAAAAACTTCAGTAATTATTTCTATATAGTATCACAAGATGGACGGCTCCTAGACAGCTTTCTCTGCTAGTATAGAGCGATAACGTCTTCAGGATACAAACAACGAGTTTACCCTGACTATATAAAGGATATGAAGATCCAGCAAGCTCATATCGGAATAATTAATGCTCCTAGACAGCTTGCTCTGCTAGTATAGAGCCATAAGTTAATTATTCCTAAATTCTTGGATTCATCCACAGAATTTCCTAAAATATTCAAATATTTTCGCAGATATTTCATTACTGCAAACCATGGTTCTTCCCAGCAGAAATCCATGGGTTAGTAATAAATATTCAACGCAAGGGCATCGGAGCTACCTCTGAGTAAGCCCTGTCTCAAAAGGTGCAAGTGTATTCAACGATGATGTATCAACAATCACCGCACGAATGAGTATTTCAAAATACAACGAAACGATGAACCTATGAAAAATAGGGAAAAAATAATAAATGATCAAAATATTGACCAAGGCGCTGGGAGCATGGGCCCACTGACTGGCCGACCGTGCCATGGCCAATCCCATGCCAGTTTTATATTTTATTACATTTTTATTATTTTCCTTGATCTGATGAAAATCCTTTCATTTGAACAAATATCCTTCGTTTTGAGGAAACTCCTCAATTCCGTGGTGCTTCCTCCACACGGAGGAAATAATATAAAATTAGGGAAAACATTATGGGGCCGTGATCATTAGCCTACTGGCCATGCCTTGATCCCGTCCGGCCCCATGCCATGTGATTCCTCATTGTTTTATTATTATTTCCCTAGTTTCATGAAAATTCCTTCATCTCATGGTATTTTTCAAAAAATACATAAAAATAATATAAAATTAGGGAAACCCGTGGGACCGGCCCCCAGCCGGCCGGCCCCAGGCGGTCCCACACGTCCCTTTATTTTATTATTATTATTTTAGGTTTTCCTTCATCCCATGAAACTCCTTGATTTCATGATATTTCTCTCAAATTAGGAAAACTCCTTCAAATCATGGAAAAATATATAAAATACATAAAATTAGTGAAACTCGTGGGACCGGGCCCAAGCCAGCCGGCCATTCCCTAGACGGTCCCACACGCCCATGTTTTTATTATTTTAATATTATTTGCTTTCTTGATCCAATGGAAACTCCTTCACTTCAAGGAAAACTCCTTAATTTCAACAAATTCCTTTATTTCATGATATTTTCATAAATTCATTAAAAAATATGGAAAAGTCACCACGGGACTGTGGTCGCTGGCCGGGCGGCCATGCCTTGGCCTCGGCGGTCCCATGCTTCATCATTCCTTTATTTCATAATTATTTTCCTTCATGTCATGAAGCTATCCTAGTTTCAGCAAAACCCTAATTTTGTCATATTTTCTCAAATGGTCGCTCAAACGTGCACCAGAAAATATCAAAATTCTCAGGACTGAGACAAGGATGTCTCAACAACGAAAGAATGTTACCTTGACCGACCAGGGATGGATTTTTGGCTCGCAATGATCCGGTCCCACGTATTTTCATGATTTGACCAAATTTGCGCAATTGCACGTATTGGGTCAAAAACTCTTCGAATAATTTCAGAATTTGACAGAGTGATCGTCATTCGATCCCGTGACCACCCAGGGCCGACTTCATGACCCCTTGGTCGGTCCCTTACCTCTTCATAATTAATTAGGTTTCATCACCTAAGGCTCAGACGAGCATTATTTTAATGATTAAACCAGCATTTGATCATCTCTTCACCAACTCTTCAAGAAGTCTTGGTATTTGCTCACGCGAGCATATGGACACTACATGGTTGATCCACGATCCCATGAAGCCAGTTCTCCTTCATTCCGTGGTTAATTTTTAAATAAACCATCAATTGGTCATCAATTGATCAAATTAGGGTTTCTGAGTCCAGGGATCATAATTCCAGATTCGAACATTAATAACTTTACGGCAATCTCATGATCAGTATTCTTATTAATTATGCTTGGTTCAATTACCAGTATTTTAATTAATATTTTATTTTGGTCACGCTGCCAATAATTCAGCAGACGAGCGACACTTGCTCAGATGAGCAATATTTGCTCAAACCAAGGAATATTGATTCAACTATTAATATTCAACAATTCATCTAATGAGCAACACTTTCTCACCTTAACGTGAGAATTACATCACTGTCTCAGCAGACATGTTCGATTCATGAGTTTTAGAACATTTTACAAAATCATGTTCAACTGAATACATAGAATCATCGTCCCATTAAATCACGAAGTCAGCAATTGACTAATTAACCACGAGACGTCAATCGTGTCATTTGGGGGGATATCAACTAGGTTTTTGGTCTGGCGGTCTATGGCATGTGTGTTCAAACACACGGTGGAATGTGAGCAAGTCATGCAATCAGTTGAAGGAGTTGACAAAGTAGTGGATGGAAAATCAACCAAGTCTCAGCACGATGAGCAACTGGTTTCAAACACGATTTCCATTTCCCCACTCTTTGATTCCATCAACTGTCACACTTCATGGGATCATGATGTTTACAATTCCAGTAATATAAATAAGTCTCTGAATCATGATTGAAACAACAACAACAGATACAACAATTTCACGTCTCACAGACAACACGAGATCAACAACTCATAAATTGAGCAATTACTCTCAACTGAGCAATTTCAATCATTCAGAACTTATCATATTCAGAATTCACAATACACCTACAATCTTTGATTATAATTGATTCCACACATTTCTCAGCTTCCCTCCTACAGATCGACCCATCATCTCTTGTGACCGAATTTAATCTGGAACGGACATTGTCTTGGTTTAGGCCGGAGTACTAAAGATTGACCTCTCGAATTCAAAGAACTCCCTTCTTGCAGTGCATCTGTGTGAGGTTGAACATTTTGCTCGGTTCAAGGAGTCTCCTATGTACGGTCGTCTCCTCAATTCCGTAAAAACCAATAAATATTTTTGCCCCATTTACAAGGGGGAAATAGTGTTGATATTGAAGGAAGACAAACCACAAACCTGCATGAAGTTAGACATCATTTGTTGGAAACCAAGGCTTGGACTGGAGTCGGATTGTAGTTCGAGAATAGTATCTTGCAGATTCCTCGTTTGCATACAAGAAGAAAGATAACAAAAATGACTTGTATCTGCTATCGTGTAAACACCAAGTCCTCCATATTTCATAGGAAGAGTTGCGATACGCTGCTGAAGAGGTCCAAACCCTGCGCCATCACCTGTAACTATGTATTATAGAAATTACATTAGAGGCTGGTCATAACAAGAACTTATCTTTTGAAGGGCATAAGGATTAGTTGTTATCAAATTGAAGTGAAGTTATGAAACACCAGAACAAATACGAAGCAATAACAATTCACATTGCGGGTCTTGTAACTGTTTAATAGACTCCATAAGATAGATAGTTTTATCAATCTTACTCTTCACCAGGTCACATCAAAATTGTAAATTAGGACCTACTGGACCTCCTAACATCTTAACACCCTGATCAGGCCTACTGATATTGAAAGAAAAAGAACCCATCTTCAAGACTTCTAGGATCAATGATAGGCCAAAAAAGCTTCGTCTTGTTGATATTAAGATGTAATCCATGGGAAAATACCCTCAGCTTAAATCATCGACAGATCTTTAGCCACCTCCATGGTGTCACTGGATATCGTACCATCATCCAAGTACCAGGTGTGAAGATCAAGGCTATAAGGACTTGATATCTTATTCGCAAGAGGGTGAAAAAATAAGGAAAATAAAAAAAGACCCAAAGGATCACCCTGTTGGACCCCAGTGGCAGAAGAAAAAACTGGCTCATTATAACAAAGCCTTGCCGGATATGTATAACAGAACTCAACCCACCTAAAGATGCTGGGACATCTAAGTCTAACCTCATGGATTAAGGTTGTTTGCTCAACCAGATTAAAAGCGTTAGAAAAGTCGATTAACAACATAGACATAGAGTTCTGAGTACCTTTCATCTCCAAGAGCCTATTGACAGAATATATGATACCTTCAGTGCCACATGGGATTCCCACACCAAATCGATGATTTCCTAAGTAAGCTACCATGTCCTTGTAAACTGACTTAGATGTAAGTTTTGAACACAATCTCCTCCATATAGTGCCAATAGCAATAGGCCTAAATCCACCACCTGGTTTGAGAAGAGGGATTAGCGGAGCACTTGCAATATACTCACCTAAAACTGATGGACATTGCCCTTCCAACAAAAGATTAACCACCCCTGCCAAAGAAGATAAGAGATCCTCTACCACCACACCAGCTGCTCCACTCATTGCATCTAAGAGATGTTGTTCTCTCAATCCATCACGTCCACATGAAGTACCTCTAGAGAAACTCCTCGAAGCATCAAAAACTGATTTAGAGTCCACTAATAAAGCAACAACACCAATGTGCTCAACTGGAATGGACGGTAAACGGGCACTGGGATATTTAAGGCTAAGTTCTTGTAAAGTTTCCACAGAATTGGGTGCTAAGCCATCAGAGGATAAAGCCCGAATTGTGGCTGTATAGTGACCAAAACTCAGTTTCTTCTTGCAAGCTTATAGATTGGTATAAACTTTTTTTTTTCTGTTTGGTCTGCGTGTTTAACAATCTTGCTTGGATGCTGCCAAAAGTTGCTCAATGATATTAATACATCCATTGCTTTCTTTTCATCGCAGTAGAGCCTGATTGATGTTGTCCATCTGTAACTTCTTCCTAACACCAGACCTCTCCTCCTTTGAACACTTAGGCATGTACATATTAAGGGTACATATAGTCAAGATCAAAAGATGCAACCATGATGACAATTCTTTAGGGTTAGTAAGTACCTTATCAAGTACTGCCTTGAGAGTTCTAGAGAAGTTTATCCTACATGGTGGAGGGATACTGGTAATGGTTGTAAACCGTTTCTGAAAAACTAAATTGAGAAAATCCAAGTTGAGGGAAATATCTGTAGCTATCTCATCACCTGCACTATTAACTGATAGCTCCCCTGCAGAAATACTGTCATGAAAATCAACCGGTATAGCAACTCCATGAATGAGTAATTGAACAACATTGTCTTTAAGAGGTCCAGATGTGACGTCACCACCATGGGAACTTCATGCTTTACTTCATGCCTGTATATGCATACAAGACACACAAAGCCACATCTGTAGTTGCGATAAGGTGCTCTCCCAAGCATCATACACCCCCATGATAGAACTGATTATATCTCTACAAAGAGAAACACATCCTGAATTAGATAGATGTTTATCATGTAAATGTCTATAGAAACCAGAATTACTGTATCCATTGCCACCAATACTATTAAGGCATCCATAAAAGTTTCGAAAGGGGCACTGGATGCGATTAGCATTTGAAGGTACATCAGTAACTGCTGGAGACAATGACTGAGATGATGAAGAGTCTTGTGATGAAGAAAATATTTCGCAGAAGAAAAATGAACCCAAACCTTGTAACTTCCACTGGAAACTAGAGTTTAATGTATGGGAATGTAAGGTTTCACCACAATGAAAAACTCAAATTACCATACATCAGAACTCTAATTAAAATTTAACAGAAAAAGGTACACAACCACACTGCACCCTCTTGGGAGCACCACAAAACAACGCCAGAGGATCAAAGAAGAAAAATTCTAATACTTCAATCACCACAAAGGAAATGGTGATGAACGAGAAATTGATGATGAATTCTGCGTCTCATTGAAGAAAAAATTATTATTATTTACTATTATAATTATTTTATTTTATTTTATTTTATTATTTTTTAATAAAAAAAAGAGACTTATAAAGAGTATTACATTATTACGTCATAATAAGAAGTTGGTGGGCAGCCTAGCAACAAGCTGGGCGCCAACACCTTTTTGAATGACAATGCCTAGTTGGTGAAAGAAGGAACCACCTATCTTATGATTCATATCATGCCTAACCATGCAGTTCCTCAATCTCTTTAGAAATGAAATCATATCTTCACCTAAAACACCTAAAGTAGAATATGCCAATACATTAAACCTGTGACCATGTGCAATGAATTTGTCAAGATATTTGTTGTACTTTTGCACAACCGCATCGTTAATGGCGTGACTAGGAGTGACATTGCGAGTTCTAGCAGTAGTAAAGGGTGAGACCCCCGTAACGTCAAAGCACTCGTATTTTCCGTCTTCCCAATTGTAAATAAAGATATCGGCAGTCTTTAAGGCCTTATCATTAGAAAGAAACCCCAAGGAGGCCTATTTACGTGCCGCAACACCAGATTTATAGCACATACCAGATTTATTATTATTATTATTAATAATAATTTATAAAAAGATTCCACTCAAGGCTTTTATTAAAACAAACAGAGTATAACAAGCTAAGCTCCAACGACATATTACTACATTAATTGAACAGGTTGCTGTGCTAACCTACCAGCGAGCCTTATGGGTAACCTAGCCTAGGGAGCCGAAACTGCGGGAGGGGGGCTGAGATTGTGTCACAAGGGGGTCAAACTAACACTACCTTCCATGTTAATTCCTGCAATATTGCGCCATTGGGGACTCGAACCTGGGACCTCCTGGAGCGCATTAAACTTTGGGGAACGGGGATGACCAGCTGAGCTAGGGGACTTCCATGTTATTATTATTATTTATTTTTTATTTTTTATTTTTTATTTTTTATTTTTTATTGAAAGAGGCGCCACTAAGGCATATTATTATAAATCAGAATCGAAGTTACAAGAAATGGTTGGTAACCTGGCGACCAGCTGGGCACCAATACCTTTATTTTATTTTATTTTTAAAACTGGATTATTTATTTTTTATCATCATTATTACATGAAACTAGTTGGAAGCCTAACAAGCTAGGCTCCAATGACATACTACTACATTAATTGAACAGGTTGTTGTGCTAGCCTACCAGCGAGCCTTATGGGTAACCTTGCCAAGGGGAGCCGAAGCGGGAGGGGGGGCGAGATTGTGTCACAAGGGGGGAAAACTAACACTACCTTCCATGTTAATTCCTGCAATATTACGCCATTGGGAACTTGAACCTGGGACCTCCTGGAACGCATGAAACTTCAGGGAACGGGGATGACCAGCTGATCTAGGGAATGTTATTCTTCTTATTCTTCTTATTATTATTATATCTTATTATAACTCAATATCAAAATCGACATTACAAGGGATGGTAGGTAACCTAGCAACAAGATGGGCGCCGACACCTTTTTTAATAACGATCCATAACCTATGAAAAAGAGAATTGCCCATCTTGAAATTAGCATCATGTTACGCCATGAAATTCCTTATTCGCTTCAAAAAAATTAAAAAATCTGAACCGAGTTCACTAAAGGTAGAAAAGGCCAACACCCCAAAACCATATCCGAGTGAAGTACAAACAGACAAGTATTTATTGTTCTTGCGGGTGACAGCTGACGAAATGGCATGATCGGGAATGAAGCTGAGAGTACGAGCGCTAGTGAAGGGGGAAACTCCAGTGACATCAAGAAAAACATCTCTACCATCCTCCCAATTATAAGACATGATATCAGCAGGTCGAAACTCCTTTCCATTGATGACACCCAAAGAGACCTTTTTTCTAGCTACCACCCCGGCACGATAACACATATCCGCCAAAATATCTTTCACCAGATCATGTCTAAATTTGAGCCCAACTTCACTTGCACAATGGATTGCATGATCGCCAAAAATATCCATAAGTTTTCCGCAACAAGAGCACTTGCTGCCATCGACAAAAAGGGGTATTGCCAAGCGGTATTGTAGCACCGATCTAAACTGTCTAGGCCCAAAATCCTGACCAAGTCCAGGAATCTGGATTGCCTTGAGGAAGTCCAAAGCATGGACCGATCTGTTACACTTCCAAACAGCAAACTCACGGGGAGATAGAGCAAAATTAGAGGGTACCTGGTCTCGAACTGCACCAAAGTAAATAGCTTCCAATGACTTCATGGAAAGGGGGGCGGTATCGTTAATGTTGAAATCCGAGGAGGTAATCCCACAAACTTGCTTGAAACATTGTAACGCGCTGTGAAAATCAGGACCGGGGACTGTGGTTACAGGGCACTTCAAAATAGAGTGATGCACTTGCCGTGTATGCACCTGAGAGGCTAGGTAGCAGTATTTCATTGTGTCTGTCATAGTGAGTATACCAAGCCCCACGTCCTTTATGGGGAGTGTAGCCAGACACTATTGGACTAACCCAAAACCAGCACCATCTCCAACCACCAGTCAACGAAGAAATTTCATGAGAAAACCATCGAACCGTTCAGCCGCAGGTGATAACGCTTTAGGGCAAGTGGTACGTAAGTAAAAATACAGCCTCGATACCTTAGTACAACTACGCAAGAGCAAGATCTCACATTGGGGATCTTGCAGATCTTGGATCTTGTCCATAAGATGAATGGTCCTATCGATTCTATGCATCACAGTGTTGCAGCAGAAATTCGTATCCAAACTTACCGGCCCACCAAACAACTTTACACCATCAGTAGGCATACCTATATTCACAGGGAAGGCATCGAAAGTATCTCTTCTCGGATCATATGAAGGCCAAAATAATTCAGTCTTCGAAATGTTCAAATGTAAATCGTAGCCTGGTCCATCTTCTTGAAGAATTTTTAGAGATTTGGATACTTCCATCGTATCACCTGCTATGGTGCCATCGTCTAGATACCAATCATGGAAATCTAGACTACAATTGGATGCAATCTTCTCTACAAGTGGGTGTAGAGCTAAGGAAAACAACAGGGGACCAAGAGTGTCACCCTGTTGTACCCCTTGTGTTGAGTAGAGGATGTGATCGCGGTAATATAGCTTGGCGGGTTTCATGTAACAAAATTCCACCCAATGTGCAATACTGGGGCATCGAGTACGCACCTCCCTAATGATGGCATATCGATCAACAAGGTTAAAAGAATTTGAAAAGTCGATCAGTAGCATAGATTTGGTGGCATCAAAACCACACAACTCGAGTAATATATTGGCCGAATACAAAATGCCTTCCCCTCCACCCGGAATGCCAACTGCAAACTTGAAGTTACCAAGATAAGTATTCAAGCTTTTAACGACCGAGTTGGAAGCCAATTTGGAGCACAGCCTACGCCATATGGTACCCACCGCAATGGGTCGTAAACCACCACCAGGTTTAAATAGAGGCGTCAAGGGTGCGCTAGCAACGAATTCACCAAGAATTGAGGGGAATTTTCCAGCAAGCCAAAGATTCACGACACCCGTAATCGACTGCAGCACGTCATCTGCGATAGCAGCACTAGCTCCACTCAAAGCATCAAGAAGATGCTGAGCTCTGAGGCCGTCCTGGCCACAAGATGTTCCCTTGGGAAATCTTTTATGTGCAGCAAGAACATCCTTGGAAACCACAGATATAGCAGGAGATGAAATGGCCTATGCAGGGATGATAGGAGGATGAGCTATAGGGTGCTTCTGCTGGAGTTCATGTAGAGTGTTTGGGATCGGAGGAGCAACACCACTAGATGAGAGGGTACATATAGCCGCGGTGTAATGACCATAACTTAACTTCTTCCTGCAGGAATTCAAATGTTTACTAGTTTTCTTCTTGCCAGGAGTACGCTGTGTTGGAGGCTGCTCAGTCAAGTCTAGCAGCTGTTGAACTAAGCTGAGACATCCAGATGGCTCATTCCAGGTCAACAGAGCTTTATTTATCGCGTTTGTCTGTAACTTATTTCTATTTCCAGAGCACTCCTCACTCTAACTTTGTGGCTCATACAAGTTTAAAGTTCAAATCGGCAGCAACATAAGACGTATCCAGGCAGCAAGGCATGTGGGATTTGCAATAACAAAATCCA
This sequence comes from Papaver bracteatum, assembly GCA_023529315.1. Taxonomy (NCBI): domain Eukaryota; kingdom Viridiplantae; phylum Streptophyta; class Magnoliopsida; order Ranunculales; family Papaveraceae; genus Papaver; species Papaver bracteatum. The sequence continues at coordinate 22,464 of JAJJWX010003511.1, forward strand.
AGGCAGATTTCAACGTGCGTGAGAAATGGAGTCTGCAATGTGGTGGAATACTGACCGTGGTTGGAATATGTCTCTACAGAATTTTGTTTAGTATATCCATAGTAAGCTCTGAAACACCATCATTTACTGGGTCACTTGGTGCAGCGATATCAACTACGCCTGGAATCACAGTATGAGGCTTCCCCACTCCATAAACCAAGAAATTTGCACTCACTCCATTGAACGGCCCTGGAATAACATCCGCAATATGAGATTTCGATTTGCATGACATCTTCCAAGTATGAGTGGTCATGCACTTGGTACACAACCACCATTGCATATCATGTAGAACCCTCTCCCATGCAGCAAAGAAAAGTGCGTCATTCTGGATTCTCTCCTTGCAGATTAGTTTAGCGCTTTCTGAAGGAAAATGCTGATCTTTAAGGTGTCGAATCCAGCCACTTCTGGAATAACCTAGCCCACCGGTACCACCTTGGCATCCATCAAAAGAAGCAAATGGACAAGGGATCTTGTCTGTCTGTGACGATGATGATGCTATGGAAGATTGGGACTGGGAATCAAGGTCGGAATTGCTATTTGAAGCGGTTTAGGATCGTAATTGAGGTCTTGGCATTGGTTGTTGAACTGAGTTCAAAAACCCTAGAACGTAAAGGCCATAACTAGAATCAAAATGCAGTAAACAATAATCAGTGAGGAGAAAGGGGAGTATATCTTGGAATCACGGACGGAGGATTGGAGTGATTCTGGTTTTCAATCGCCAGAAAACCCTATTCCGATCGCCGGAGATTCTCTCTCCTAAAAGATATTATTTTATTATTATTTTTATTATAAAAAAATATTATTTAAAAGGAAAGATCAATGTCACAAGAAATGGTGGGTAGCCTAGCGACAAGCTGGGCACCCACACCTTTTTGAATAGTAATACCAATTCTATGAAAAAGTGAATTACCAATTTTATAGTTGGCGTCATTTCTAAAAAAACAATTCCTCAAACGCTTTAGAAAAGTGATAGTGTCTTCACGTAGTTCACCTAAGGAAGTAAAGGATAAAACCTGGAAGTCGTAACCATGCCTTGCGCAGAATTCTTGATATTTATGCAACTTGCGTGATACAGCAGCAGAAATGGCATGACCGAGAGTGAAAGAGCGAGTTCTAGCACTTGTAAATGGAGAGACCCATGTGACGTCGAAGCAAACATCTTTACCATCTATCCAATTATAAACCAAAAAGTCCGCTGGTTTCGCAGATTTGGAACTGTTGGTGAGGAAGCCCAAAGAAGCTTCTTTCCTTATGGCAACTCCACCTTTATAGCATATGTCAGCAAAACCATCCCTAACCATATCATGCCTAAATTTTATACCCACTTCACTTGCACAATATATTGCGTGATCACCATATTGGTCCATTGGCCATCTGCAGACAGAACATGAGCTCCCAGCTTCAAATAAGGGTATGCCTAAACGGTATTGAAGTACGGCGCTAAATTTTCTCGTCCCAACAGTTTGATTTAAACCGGCGATAGGAATGGCTTTTAAGAATTTCATAGCATGCTTGTCTCTATTGTGTTGCCATAAGACAACTTCTCTTTCATTCAAGGGAAAGCTTGAGGGTAAGGTTTCCTTGACGAAATCAAAGTATTTTGCTACCAAGGTCTTCATAAACTGGGGGGGGGGGGGGGGCAGCGTCTCTGATATCGAAGTTGGAAACTGTAGTACCACAAGCCTGTGTAAATGTCTGCAAAGCATGTGCATAACAAGTGCTCAGTTCTGAAGGAGAAGCAAGCTTTAAAATATTGTGTTGTAAGGACAAAGTTTTGTGCGTAAGAGGCAAGATAACAATACTTTCCAGTATCTTCCATAGTGTAAACACCAAAACCGCCACACTTGATAGGTAAGGTGGCCAATCGTTGCTGCACAAAATCTATGAAAAAGGTTGATGTGCTAGACTACCATCGAGACTCATGGGTAACCTTGCCAAGGGGAGACGAAGCGAGAGGGGGGGCGAGATTGTGTCACAAGGGGAGCAAACTAACACTACCTTCCATATTAATTCCTGCAATATTACGCCATTGGGGACTTGAACCTGAGACCTCCTGGAACGCATGAAACTTCGGGGAATGGGGATGACCAGCTGAGCTAGGGCCCATTCTTTATTATTATTATTATTATTATTATTATTATTATTATTATATCTTATTATAACTCAATATCAAAATCGACATTACAAGGGATGGTAGGTAACCTAGCAACAAGCTGGGCGCCGACACCTTTTTGAATAACGATCCATAACCTATGAAAAAGAGAATTTGGTCCTGGATTTGGTCCTGTGCAGCAACGATTTGATCCATAACCTAGCAACAAGCTGGGCGCTTCAAAAATAGTTACATCCAAAGTATGCATTGAATGCATAGAAGAGGGGGCCGCAACATTAAAGTTGAATTGTGAAGATTCTAGCCCACATACCTGAATGTAGGTTTGCAAAGCTTGCTGAGTTACTCGACTGAGATCTGTCAGAGCTGTATCGGGAAAAATCATCTGCTGGAATCCTTGGGTTTGAGATTGCGATGCCAGGTAGCAATATTTCGAAGTGTATGACATAGTATAAATTCCTAGTCCCCCGTCTCTGATAGGAAGAGTCGCCAAACAAAACTACAACTGACCAAATCCTGTGCCATCAGCTGTGACTAGAAGTTATAGGTATTGATATAGGTGGGTGTCGAAGTGATATGAAGCATGTTCCAGTGCATTTGTACGTGTAGTCCTCATTGTAAAATATAGCTTAGACACTCCACAGCAGTTGCGCAATAGCAGCAATTCACATTGGGGATCTTTGAGATTTTTGACAGCATTCATGAGTTGTATAGTTTTCTCAACCCTTTGTAGAACCATGTCTTTACAAAACTTCAATTCTAGGCTAATAAGCCCACCTAGAACTTTAACACCTGACGATGGCCTGCCAATATTTAACGGGAACACATCAGGATCGCAGCTTCTTGGGTCTTGAACAGGCCAAAATATTTCAGTCTTTTGCACATTGAGATGGAGCCCTCGTGTAATTCCTTCAGACTGAATAATTTGCAGAGCTTTGGAGACTTCCACGGTATCACCAATGATTGTTCCGTCATCTAGGTACCATGCCTGCATATCTAGAGTGCAATAGGCAGCAATGTTTTTCACTATAGGGTGTAGCATGAGTTAAAAAAGAAATGGTCCTAAGGGGTCTCCTTGTTGTACTCCCTGTGCCAATAAAAGAATGAAGTCATTGTAGTAGAGTCTGGCAGGGGTAGCATAGCAGAACTCGACCCAATGTGAGATAGCAGGGCACCAGGATCGCACTTCGCTAATCATTGTAGTTCGGTCCACCAAATTGAACGCATTTGTGAAGTTGACAAGCAGCATAGTCGTACCTAGTACATGGCTTTTCATCTCCATTATCCTGTTTACAGAGTGGAGAATGCCTTCTCCACCGCAAGGCAATCCAACTCCAAATTGATAGTCACTGAGGTATATAGACATATCCTTCCCCACTTTGGTGGCTGCCAGTTTAGACTAATCGCCTCCAAATGGTGCCTACAGCGATTGGCCGAATACCACCACCGGGCTTCTGCAATGGGGTAAGGGGAGAACTAGCAATGAATTTACCAAGCGCAGAAGGGCACTTACCCGACAGCCATAGATTAACTACCTTAGTAATTGAAGATAATAACTCATCTGCAACCGTACTCGCTGTGCCACTCATGGCATCGAGGAGATGCTGAGCACGTAAGCCGTCTCTCCCGCAGGAAGTTCCTTTGGGAAAGCTTTTAATAGCTTTGAGAACTGATATTGTATCCACAGTAAGTGCATCACAAGGAAATGCGTCGGCTGGGATGGTAGGTGATGGAGCAGTGGGGTGCTTGTCTGATAATTCAGTTAGGGTAGCCTCAGTGCATGGAGCTATGCCATTAGATGAAAGCACCTTAATCGCTGATGTATAATGACCATGTGAGATCTTCCTTCGACATGCTTCCAGATTGGCCGCATCCTGTGATTGCTTGATCTTCGGTTTGCTGGGAAGTTTACGTTTAGGAAGTTCTAACAGCTTGGTAATTAAGGTGAGGCATCCATTTGATTCTCTCTAGTCTTGTAAGGCCCGGTGAATAGAGGCGATTTGTAGTTTTTTACTGGTGCCCGATCGTTCTTCAGAAGAATCTTTGGGGCTATATAGATTGAGGGTACAAATGGAGAGTAGCAAAAGTTTTATCCAAGTAGATATATCTGCAGGGTTGCGAATAACATCATCTAAGCAGGATGTAAGAGTTCTAGAAAAACTTAACCTGCAAGGTGGAGGTACATTGGAGATTGTAGTAAATCGCCGCCGAAAAACGTTATTCAGTAACTCTAGGGAAAGAGATGTAGACACCGTATTTGACATTGGTGTATCACTGCCTGTGGTTGGAGGTCTGGGAATGTCTGAGATGAGAAACTCAACCTGACCCTCACTGTACGGCCCTGCTATGATCACGTTATTGTGGTTACAAGTTTTCTTCCAAGCATGTATGATCATGTAGTGGCTGCACAGCCAACAACGCAGATGTTGTAAGACTGCTTCCCAAGCAATGTATGTACCCCTGTCTCTGGAAAGCCTCTCCCGAAATAGTTTTTTAGCCTGCTCAGTCGAAAAATGCCTATCATTAAGATGTCATTGGAAGGAACTGCGAACATATCCCCTTCCATTGACTCCATTACTACAGTCATCATAGTCCTTGAATGGACATGGTATTCTGCCGTTATCATGGATAGAAGAAGATGCAGGAGATGATGATGTTGTAGGTTGGAATGAGGAATAACACGTTCGTGTTCTGGACATCGTAACTGCTAATAACTGCTTCAAGTGTATAGGAATGGTGACGCTCAGTTCGTGAAAAAGGCATCACAGGAAAGGTAATAATAAGGGGAATTGAAAGAAGAAGATTTGATGGAAATCTGTGGGAGAAAACCGGAGATAAAGCCGGAAAACATTTCTCAGGGTTTTAATCGCCTGAAAATCGCCCTGACCTTCTCTATCTTACCCTTGTTATTATTATTATTATTATTATTATTATTATTATTATTATTATAATTATAATTTTTTAATAATAATAATACTTTTTATAATTAATATTATTACATGAAACTAGTTGGAAGCCTAACAAGCTAGGCTCCAACGACATACTACTACATTAATTGAACAGGTTGCTGTGCTAGCCTACCAGCGAGCCTCATGGGTTTGAGGTATTGAGATAATGGGTACTGTGGGAGCTGGTAGTTAAAATGATGCTGAGATGCAGGCTTTAGACTGCGGTGCTTTTTGTTCTTTGCATTACATTGAAATGGTAGCAGCTGTTGCATTGAAGGAAAGGAGTTTGGGTCACTGGTGGTTGTTATGTAAATAAGATGCAGTTAGTGTTAGAACCAGAGTTGAGCTAGAGCTGGTGCAGTTGCTGCTATGGAAATGCAGTGATGGCTTAGTTTCAATTGGCAGGTGCTCTAATTGCTGGTGCTACTGAAGCTGAAAGAATAGTGGTTAAGGCTCTGGTTGGAATTGATGATGTAGGTGATTGTAGGTGGTAATCTGGTTTGTAGGTTGCTGTTGTTCCTAAAATGGAGTTGCGGGGAGGTTTTGAAGCTGCTTACCACAATGAGTAATGCGGTTTGTCATGGAAATGTCAAGATGGGTATTTAGTGGTTGGCTTAGATAGTATGAGGTTCTGGAAAGAGGATTCATAGCTGGTTTGTATCTATGAACTGAATGGGTATTGAGGATAAATTGAGTAGATTGCTGAGTAGTAAACCTCCAGAATGAGTTGCAGTTACAATTTAGGTACTGATAGCTATGCAAGAGACAAGTTGAGATTGTGATGTGTTGATGGGGTTGTCTACAAGGGTACAGTTGTAGAATGTGCTTTGAGGAAATGGAATGGCAGCTATTGGTGGCATGAATAAATGATGGTTCTGGTCACTGAAATCGTGGTGAATATATAAGTGCAGGGGAGTATGAATTTGGATATCACGAGATACAACTGAGTTGTAGTTATGGTGCTGGGACATGAAGCAGTAAAGGATCAGACAGGGCCATCATGGATGAAGTGAAGTGGTGAAGCACAATCATTGTGAATGTGCAACAGCTCTGGCTTGTGGCTAAGATCAGTCAGAAATAATTCAGCTAAGGTACATTCTTACTCAGTTGACATTACCGAGTTGACCCAGTTGACTGCTAACCGGTTTGACTTTGCCGATCACCGGAGATACCTTTCCAGCGACATTTCTGGCCAACTTCCGGCGAAAACCCCAGTTTTTCGGCAACCACTTTTGGGACAGATTTTCTACACGGGTTTCTCTCACTTGTGGGCTTGGTGGATTTCTATCTAATGGACTTTGAAAACTAAACCTAACTTTGGAACAAGAAGAGCTACAAAAAGGGAAGACTTCTACTTCTTTTGGGATATCACGCATTATTCTACTGGAGTTTTGGAGGAGAGCAGCGACTAGGGTTTGCTTTCGTTTATTTTTCATCTTCTTCATTTCATTTTTATTATTGATTATGAATATGAATATGATGAACCCAAAAACTATGAGTAGCTAAACTTCATTATTGGTTATGGGATATAAAGTGGATTTCACAAATAAGATTTGATTCAATGCATTAGTTTTGTCTCAACTTTATTGTTTATGATTCATTATTAATATTGTTGTATGATTTGATTATTTGTTTGGTTGAGTCCGGAATCAATCCAATTTGCATTCATTTCTAAAGCTAAATTAGGGTTTTCAATACGAAAACGTTGTTTATCCCTGATTATAAGTAGTATAATTGTGGGTAGTGCTTGTAGTGATATATCCTACTAGTCACATATGAATCATAACTTGGGTTAAATCGATTTAGTGCTTTTACACATTTTGATTGCCTTGATTAGTCTTATTCCATAGAACTTATTTCTTTTGGGGAGTTAAACTTAATTGTGCTTTTACACTTTAGGTTGCTTTCTAGGAAGAATTCACATATGCATATTTTAATGTGTTTGTGATGAAATCAGGGAATTAGCGGGATATACTTGCAATCAAGGTATCCTATGAATTTTAGTAAATGAGAGATTAAAATTTCAATTCTAGTCATTGTTGAGAATTCAAGTTTGTGAATGAAACTATCATGTGACCAATATCTTCTCCTTATTGATTAGTTTTATTATTTCTTTGCTTTCAATTTATTTTTATTGCTTTGAAATATCAACCCCCCCCCCCCACTAGTTACTAAGAAACTGAAATTTGCATAACAACAAAAGCCTCTCTGTGGATACGAACTCTTTCTTATCGCATACTACTTTTATTTTAGTTAAGTAAGAATGTGAAATTATTTTTACTCGGCTTACAACCGATCAGTTCGCGAATAAAATTTCGCAAGAGGCAAATGTAAGACCTAAAGTACGTCATATAAGGGGGTATTTGTTTGCATGGCTCGGGGATAAGGTTATACCGATGATGGAATCTGAGTCATGGAGAGATGGGGTCCATCTCCATGAGAGATACCTATCCAGGAGAGGTACCTTGGATTTCTAACTATATATATAAGGTTATACCCTGGTTGGACGACCGAGGGTCTCTCCTAAGGAGTGAAAAATATGACCAAGACACCGAGGTACACGGTTGAGCCAAGGGTGACCGGGGCGTACGAAACTACCCTGGCCATTCTTGGCAAGTCTTGGCAATAATGCACTCGTCCTGAAGAAAACCACACTTAGGGTGCAGTCTCGTAACTATAAGCCATATAAGCAAAAAGGATAAGAAGCTGCGAAAATAACTGGTTGTTGTTAAGACCGGATAGGAGGAACTAGTCTTGTACAGCCAATGTTCCCTCCTTGAAGGGGAAACCAGGTGGAAGATAAGGGAGGCACCCTCTATTAGGGAGCTGATAAGTGTCTAAAGACGACAATGTCATGGGGCTTTAGGTTCGCAAGAACATTTAGGCCTATCATATTGTCGCGTTAAAGATACCTTACAGAGGCAACAAGCCATGAGAAAAATTTAAGATGAGATCAATGGGTTTTTACATGAAAGTGTAAAGACATCCTGCGATTTCATCGCAAGACGACAATGTCATGGGGCTTTGTTCTTGCAAAAGAACTTAGGCCTGTCATATTGTCGCAATAAACTGAAAAAACAAGGATAAGACAAGATCAATGGGTTTTTACATGCGAATGTAAGGACGTCCTGTGATTTCGTCGCCAAAAATAAAAAGTGTCTAAATAAGACCTTTAACTAGGAAGGCAAAATAAGACCATAAGAGATCATGAGACTATGCAGAAATGACCTGTGGAATTTACGCATAGGTTGAGGCAAAATTTACAAACATATTTTATTCAACATTAATCTGCTCAATCTTTCATATTGCAGATGAATAACAGAGGCAAGTATGGGAATGCACATAATGATAAAAATTATTATTCATCCTTATATGGAAGATTTACGCAGATAGTTAAAAATTAATAATCATGTTGATTAATCATATTTCAAAAAAGAATTGTTCTCAAATTTATACAGATAGAAGCAAAAGAAATCTATTCATCAAGGAACCTTAGAAGCTGGAGAAATTCGCAGCAATATCACAAGAAGAAGGAGATAAATGTACAGATATTACAAGAAGATTAAAAAGGAGAAACAAAGTTAATTAGATCCATCATCGTCTTCGCCAGATTTTTCTCCTTCTTCGTTTTCACCATCATCGTCACTATATCCTTCATCTTCGCCAGATTCTTCGGCTTCACTATCAGAGATAACAAGGTTTAGAGTATTCGTTGGAACTTCTTCCGCGAGGAAAGGATACAAAGAGTGAGAAATGTTATGATTATCACAGACCTTCTTGACGGAGTCATTGTGAACACCAACAAGGATATTACTAAAATTCGCAGCAGTTATCTTTAATTGGTTTTTCAATCTTGAATATTTTTCATTGTGAAAAGCAAGAGTCTTTAGGAGTTGATCCTTGTCGGCTTCAAGTTCTCCAATTCTTTCAGAATATCTCTTCTCAGCTCCTGCGAGTATATAACAATAAGTTGGAAATTTTGCAAAAAACCTATAAAGACAAGAAATTAATTCGGAATAACAGTTAACAACCTTCTCTTTCAGAAATCATGACGCTTGTTCGACATGAAGACTAACATCCACACCTAAGTTAGTTCTAGCGTTGTCAAGAATCTTCGCAGCCCAGGAAAATTCATCATCATTATTAATAAGAAGATGGGTACGAATTTGGTTTTCCCTTTCAACAAGAGCTTTTTTCTCGCAAGTAAGTCTATCTCTTTCAATTTGGACTTCAAAAAGGGTTTTATGAAAATCCGCTAAAGTTTGAGCTCCTTGTCTAGATATGTGATCTTTGTCATTTGAGAGATCACTATTTTTGGCCCTTAAAGTTTTAATCTCTTCCTTAGAATTGTGGTAAAAGCGTTTGAATTTGTTATCCATGTCTAAACAAGATTTGTGGTCAATTTCTAAGAGGCGAATCTTAGACCTGAGTTCATCTATGGAAAGAGAATTAATTTTATCATTGGAGGGATTGTTCAAATATTTATTGAGAAGCTCTAGAAGAGCATCATCATCTATTGGTTCAGGAAAAGAACGAAGGGTTGAAGCCTCATCAGAGAGACCATAAATGTCTGCGAGAATGGTAAATCAAATAAGAAGGAGTAATGGAAAGTAGAAATATGAAAGAAAAGAGGAAAATTCTCATACCTAAGAGTTGTTTATTGGCACTTTCAAGATTGGATACTTTGAGCAGTTGATGAGAAAGATCATTCTCTAGTTGTTTATTCTTCTTGCCAAGATCAGCAGAGGCAGGTTTTAATTCTTTATTCTTCTTGCGAAGACTAACAAGTTCAGATTCCATTTGTCCGTCCTTCTCGCGGAGATAAGAAAACTCATATTTTAACTCCTTATTCTTCTTGCGAAGAACAGTGTTCTTCTTGTGAAAGGATGCACGCCTTTTCTCCAAGTCTTAGGCAACAACAAAAGAAGCTCTTCCATCCTGTGAGGGAAAACAAAAAAATTGTCAAAATAAACATAAATTAAAATCCTGCGAAGAAATGAAATTATACAAATATGGCGCAGAAATGAGAACATACCAAAATTCTTAATGAATTTAAGAGGCTGGGAGTCACTGATCTTGAAATTCCATGAATAGATTCATTGTCCATTAATATGGAAGCATCGCAGACCTTTGCGAGAGATTGGAATGTATCTCTAAGAGAAACATCCCCCACACCAAGCATAGTGTCAGAAAATATGCTGGATAGCTGAGACATAGAAGACTTAGGTGGGGAGGATTCCCTCGCGGAAGGGATATCATCATCAAAATCATCATTATCATCATTATCAGTATCATCATAGGAACTTTCTTCATTAGATTGAGATGATGAAAAGGAAGTAGATTGGATTTTTCTTTTCTTTGAAGGAGGAATAGTGGATTTCTCTTTGAGAAGAACAATAGATTTATCCTTGCGAGAAGAACCTTCGCTTTTCCCTCTGGTCTTCGCGATCTTCACAGGTTCTATTTCTTTAATAACCTTCAAACACATATAAAGGTAAGAAATAGAGGAAACAATATATTGTTCAGAATCATAAAGGAATATTTCTTACCTCATCTGTGAGTGATTTGAGAGCTAATAAAGTACTAGGTTTCCCTGATTTCTTGTAACTAGCCTTCAGTCTGTTAATCTGGAAATATTGGAGTAGTCAGTGATCGTATACGTAAGAATATGAAGAAAATAGAAACAAGTAAAAAATCAGGAATATACCTCCTTGTTCTTTTCAGGCCAGCAGAACGCCCATGGTTGGTAATTTGCGAGACTCGCGGGTAAAATATGAGAACCAGAAATGTATGGACCTTCTAACAATAAGGGAAGAATATACCATTTGTCATCACTGGAATGGAGAGGGGATGTATTGTTGCCCGGATGCCGATCGATGTCCAACATAAGATCTTTTTCTTCATAAACATCATCTTTCTTTTGTAAGCGGACACCCCAACAAGTGGCATCCCTCCTCATGGGTATTATGTCATAGTTTGTGAAGAAATTCTATACAATGTACTTTGTAGGAATAATTGGAACATCTTTAAATTTAGGATTTTTTGCGGTATCAAGGTAGTGGGATTCTTTACCAGCACTACGAGTAGCATACTCAAGCATTAGGCGAATGCAATCCCCACTCAACTGATATACCGCCCACGAGAACTTCTCATGAGAGAGTATTTCATAGAATAAAGGAAGCTCAGGGTCATAGAGAGGAATGGGAAGATCAGCTTCAAGTTGACTTAGCGAGACTATAATTTTCTCTCCATTACATGGATAATCAGAAATAATTTTACAGAAAGCTCAGCTTTAGGGTTTTGATCAGCAATGGTAGATAAAGTAAAACCTTTGTTCTGAAGTTCTTTTTGAATTTTCTCAAAAGCTTTCAAATATTTACGACCAGCTGGAGGCATTTTTTTAGTATGGGAATGAAGATTGAAAGAGTAAAAGATCGAAAGAAAAAATTGCAACAGTAGCAGATCCAGAATTCACTGAAGAATAGTAAAATTGCATAGAGAAGAAGGAAAGAAAAGAATGAAGGAAGTATTTATAGAAGGCAAAGATTCTTGAGAAGATAAATGTATTCAATGCGAAGAAAATATGTGAACTGTTGGAACGTAGCGGTTGAAAAGGACCTGTCAGGAATTGAATGGGAGGAAAAATACGTGTAAAAAATCTGGAAAAGGATGCAGAAACATGTTAGAACAGAAGAATGTGAAAAGATGAGTAGCTGCGGCATTTTATTTGTCATGATCTTTTCTCCTTCGCAGAAAAGGCATGAGAAGAGGTGAGATGTAGGACCAGAATATCTCCATGATATTATTCTTGCGAGATTTACAACACTTCTGCTAATTCGTCTGCGAGTTCTTCAACAACATACTATGAGTGTCACAGAATGACTCAAAGAATGACGTAGCAGATGACGATAGCTCAAACATGAGAAGAGCATGACAATTCTGCGAGGGTTATATCATCTGCAAAATATAGCATTATTAGTTCTTGATAGGTGTCTAAAATACCAAATTTTATATCTAGTATTTATGATTTCTTTGCTATTTTTCATGTGAATTATGTATTTTACGTTGTTTTTGAGTTTTATAGGTATTTTGGAGTCATGTGGTGCAAAAGAAGATAATCCGGAGCTTAATGTATTGTTTGGAAATTATGAAACCGACGGACTCGAAGCTAGCAAGAATAGAGGTCATCAAGAGTGTCAATAGAGTGGATTCCCTGAAGTCATACAGAATTCTATGGGTAAACCAATTTTACAAATAAATTGAGAAATTACTAGGGGGAAGCTCACTGTTCCATGAAGTGTTGTTGTAGGCAGTCACTGCAAAACAGTTTAAGGCAGGCAGGAAGATTATCAGGGGACACCAGATTTTCTTTATAGCTCAGAACAAGAAATAAGGTCGAAGTATTTTCACAAATTAAACTTATCAGTTCCGGACACGACCTCGAGATGACTGCACCATTATCAACCAGCAAGCCTAGATTTGATGGCCAGGTACCAAGGGTTCAGAGAAGATTCGAATTCAAGGGGAAGGTGTTGAAGTTTCAGAACTTATGGAGACGAAAATGTGTTCGGTGGGTTTATTATTTGACAGGGAAGATGAAGATGAGTTTACTGAAATTGGTGGTGAATAATTCATAACGGAGGAAGACAAATCGATACTGAGTAGAGAGGAACGTAGCTTCCGGTGACGAGGTAGAGATAGGTTTGTGAAATAAGAGAAAGATTTGATTACTGTGATTAAATGGAAGAGATCTGAAGCCGAGTTTGAGATGGATTGAAAGTGCAGTTCAAATTCCGAAAAGAACAGGAAGTACATCAAGATGGTGATGAGTAAAGGGTTCAACTCGGATTCGAGTTTGAAATGATTTTGATGGTAGATTTGCATCTTTTCTGTATTTGATTTAAGAGCTTAAATGGGTGTTAAGAGATGAATCTAGTGGTTGTTGTTTCGTGTGATTGGAGGTGGAAATGGTTGAGCTGTTGGGATTAGAAAATTGGTTTTATTTTGAATTCAGAAAGAAGATATGGGTGTTTAATGGATGAATTCTTGCAGACTCGTGGTTGAAATTGACTGAAGTGTGGGTGGTCTGAGTTGAGATACTGCAGATGGCTAGGTAATGGCTCAGTTGAATCGAAGCAATGTAGAAGGATGATGCTTGAAGGAGATAGATGAATGTTAGGAGTTAAATGACAGAATTGCAGGTGCAGAATTGGTTTGTGGGTTTTTGTTTTGAATCTGAGGAGGAAGTTCATGGTTGTTGGTGTTGATTTATGAGATGGAGAAGAACAAGACAGTGGTGGTGATATTCAGGGTGTTGCTGTTAATAGAGAGATGCATCTGTTGAACATGGATGAGTTGCTGTTGATTGCAAATGTGTAATGCTGCTGCCATGAACCTCAGATGAAAGAGTTCAAGGAGGATAGTGCAGCTGGAGTTGAAGCAACTGCAAGTGGTGGTTGTTGGTGCCTGTGAGCCTTTATGGGTATTGATGTAAGTTACAATAATGGATATAAGAATGGGTTTATAGATTAATGTTAGGATCCAGGTACAAATTGCAGTTGCGGTTCAAGTTACAAGTGGTGTTATTGATTAGAAGGATGGTGGAATTCTTGTAAGGGTTTTGAACAGCTGAACCTGATATTGCTGTGAAGTTGAGAAGGATATTTGGAGTTGAAGCTAGGGGAGTTAGGGAGATTGCAGGTTTGAGCATTTATGTTGTTCAGTTGCTGTTGGATGCAATGGACTGGCAGTTGCAAGGTTAGCAGCTGGGAATTGAGCAACTGAGGTGTGGAGCCAAAGGATATGGCGTTGTCGCAGATGGAGAATGAATGAATGATGTTGGTGTGCATTGAGGCAGAGTTTGTTGATTAGAGTTGATGGTGGTAGCTGGTGCTACGTGCAGTTAAGAGTGAGTTGCGGCTGCATTTGCAGAAAATGTGCGAAAATGCAGCAAGAATGGCGAGCCAGTGAGCATAGTTCCGGTTGCCGGATTCTGGAACCGAAAATGGGGATCATAATGTTTCACTGAATCATGAAAAGGGTATGTGTTGGATGCAATACTTGGCGGCTAGAGATATGAGCTACGCGTCACGCTTTTGGGTGCGTTTCCGCAAGAACAGGGAATTGGCCTAGATGATTTTGTGAAGTTTGGGTCTGAATTGTGAGTTTATGATCATAGAAAAGGAGAGAAGAGTTGCAGGAAGTGCATATTTTACTGGTGATAGTTTCAAATGGCAAAAGTGGCATGAGATAATTTTTCGGCGACCGGTAACCGGATTCTAGTGATGACATCATCAATTACGGCGACCAGTTTTGGACCCAAAAATTCCAGAGACATATTTCTCACACATGGGCTTGGTGGACTAGTAGATGGATGTGGAATTGAAGATTATGAAGACTTAACCTAATTTTAGGAAAGTATCCTTTTGGGAGAAAAGCATATAAATAGAAAAGTTTTCTTCTAAACCTAGATATATTTCCATTAGGGAGAGCTACTGCTACTTTTGTTTTCTAGGGTTTAGAACATGATGCTTTATTCTATGCGTTTTGTTATGAACTCCATGAATATGAACTAAGTTTTCTTATTGGTTAAAGATGTAGTTGGATTTTGAAAACAAGTTTTGATATTTATGAGTTAGTTTTCTCTCAAAACCATCGTTCACTTTCTACTAATTATAATAATTGCATGATTGATGTATTGCAATATGATTGAATGTTTGTTTAGTTGAGTCTATAATTGATTGAACATACATCTATATCTATTGTTATTTTAGGGTTTTCATCGAGCGATAACCTTGAATAAAAGTAGCATGATATGATTACGGTTTGTAGTGATACACTCTTGTAATCATATGTAGAAATGGACCTTTGTTCGAATTGTTTGCTCAATGTATTACAATTGCATTGATTATCCTATTTCTGAAACTTAATGCTCCTAGGAATTGAACTTAATTAGCGCAAGGCGTTAGGTTATTATTTAGGTAGAATTCACATACGCAGCTCTAATGTGTGTGTTGATGACTTAGGAAA
This sequence comes from Papaver bracteatum, assembly GCA_023529315.1. Lineage (NCBI taxonomy): Eukaryota > Viridiplantae > Streptophyta > Magnoliopsida > Ranunculales > Papaveraceae > Papaver > Papaver bracteatum. The sequence goes on from JAJJWX010003511.1 coordinate 37,590, forward strand.
TTTACGGAGTATTCTTGCAATAAGGTATTCTAGGGCTTTTGATGATAGCGAGATTAAATACGAATTATAATCATACATTCAATACTTTTTTACAATTGAAGATGAAATCTGTAACCAATATTCTCACTATCTTGATTTGCGTGTTTACTTTTCATTGTCTTGCTTTTATTTTATTTTAGTATATAAAAATCAAAAAAAATCCCCCGTGTTATTTATAGGAAACCGAAAATATATTGACAACCTAGACCTCTCTGTGGGAACGATCCTTTCTTTCCCTTGCTATATTTATATTTTGAGTACTAAGAAAGTGTAATTTATTTTTGACGCCTACTACAGCGATCAAGTTTTGGCGCCGTTTCCGGGGAGGCAACGGTTGCCACTTGTTTTTGGTTTCTTATTTTTGTTTTTAGTTTTGTTTCTTATTTTTGTTTTCTTTATTTTCTGGTTTTTAACATAGTTTTGAGAACTCTTATTTCAGGTACCAATGGACGGAGCATATTGGAACAATGAGTACGGTTATCAACCTCAACAACCCTATGACAACTATCACCCTTATGGGGAATACAATCAAAACCAATCCTTTGGTTATGGTCAATATTCCACGTACCCTTTGCGTTATTCTCATACATATCAACCTTCTTATGGTGGTTATGTAAGTGAGCAACCACAAGGAGGGAAGAAAAGTTGTGCTTCTATTAATATTTCTTCTAGTTTGGTTGATGAAATGCAACAATTTATGGTCAACATGGAGTCCGTTTGTAGACAACCAAGCATGGAACCAGTTCCATCGACCGAATATGCTCATAGTATGTTTGGCCCAATTTCTGATCGTAGTCATGATCATTCACCCATTCAAAGGGAAGATAATTGGCCTAGCAATACTGAAGTAAGTAATTCTACTTTTTCATTGTCAAATGAGCTTTACCAACAAATGGAATGCTATTTTCAAAATTTGAATGGATCACTCCAAGAGCTTCAAAAATGTGTTTCCAATTTAAGACAAGGGATTGAAGAATGCAAAGAGGACATGCAAAATTCTGGGAAGGACCAATCTTTGGGAAGTGGTAGCCAATCTTATGTTAACTATGATAGTGACGATGAATATGAAAGTACATCGCTTGAACCAATTTATGGTGACATTCCCGAGGAGTGTACAATGGAGACTTTTTGTGATCAAGGTGAAGTTGAAAAGGAATATGATGACACTAGTGTAGCTTACTCAAGCATTGATATTTATAACGATCAAGAACCTATTCAAAAGGTAGAGCTTGAGGATTATGCAATGATTGTTCTAAAAAAGTTCCTTATGGTGAGACTTGAATCCGCAGTGGAGTATGTGCCTTACAACAAAGAGGAGTATGTTGAGAATGTGACCGTTATGACCAATATTGTGGAAGACCCAATTGAGCTTTCATATGATTGTAATGATGATGTGGATGCCGAGATTTTTGTTAAGGCAAAAACGGACAAAGAATTGTTGCAAGGTTTGATAGAGGACCATGATATACGAGAGGTGAATAATTCACTTGAGTTTTTCAAGGATGAAGAGGATTCCGTGCTACAAGAGATTGTGCGAGGTTTGTCTAACCGTTTGCATATTGATTCTTCTCCTTTACCTCTTATTGGTTTGAATGTATGTGCTTCGAAAACATTATTAGATGACTTTGTTTCTCGATATACACCATTAGAAACATTATATTCTCATACTATGCAGGTTTGTGAACAAGACACCGTGGAAGTACCCGACTTCTATATTCTTTATGCACTTCCAATTGTGGACAAGAATAAGTGTGGGGGAAACTCTAATCGGTTAATAGCTTCAATTATGTTTTCTTGTACTAATATTTGTGTGAAGCTAGTGTTTGCAAAACAGGTGCTATGGGTGGATCCCCAACTTTTCAGATTATTGGTGTATGGGGAATTCGTCTTACAAGTCGGGCTGATGACTTTAAACCAAGCGCTAAATGGGAGGCAACCCACTGGTTTTGTGTATCTATCTCTATCTTTTTATTTTTATAAATCTTTTATCTTTATTTTCTTATTTTAGATATTTGCATATCAAAACTCCAACTTTTAGATATTTTTGAACAATTTAGAATAGACACTAGTCTTTCTAAGTAGATGGAATTTTTTCTTAACAATGAGGTATATATATTGGCTGAGTTGGGATTAAATAGCCTGTTTAGTGTTTATCCTCTATTGTTCAGAAATAGCTATGAGTTGGAGTATCAGTTTTTCTTATTATCCATTTGTATATATATCATGTTATGGATTTCACACCTTGACTTTCTTTGGACGATTCAATTTACATTGAGGAAAATGTAAAGTTTAAGTATGGGGGGAGCATTTATATGTTTGTATAGTTTGTTTGATGCCTTTAGTGAAAAAAAAATAGAAAAAAAAATTGGCTTTATACATCCGAAACCTAGAAACATGTGCTTTTAGGATGACACTCTCACTCTAAATGGATGGAACCATCTTGGCTGGGGGAGTTGAGGAACCATTAACTAAATGGACAAAATTATTCAAGTGTTAGAAATAATATGATAGTTGTTACCATATCTCGGAATATCACCATATCACGTTATATTTTTATTTTTCCATAATTATCTATTGTTCTCTAAGTGATTTGGTGGGTCACTAAACATCGAAATGTTATTACTGCTAGGATGAAATAAAGTGATTGAGTTGCTAAAAAAAAAAAAAAAAAAAAAAAGACCGACCGACCGATCAATTAGACCAATCGGAATAAAAATGACACTTGGATAGCAATGTGTGTGTGTTCTCCCTGTCTCCGTCGCCTAAAAAAGCATGGAATGCAGGATCCAATGTAATCTGCTGACAAGAAGCATGCGCTTTGATCCAAAAGATCTAATCATGCTGTCTGGAAAAAAAAAAGTGAAAAAAAAGGAAAAAAGGAAAAAATATTATTATTGTGTTGAATAAAGTCGACTCCTGGTTCCCTTGTATATGCCAGTTGAGTTGATGTAGAATTAAGATTGTTGACCACTGGTTCCCTTGTATATGCCAGGTGTTGACACTAGAATTCATACCAGTAGCTCAATCCAATAGGATTATTAGGTTTGTTTTGGCAGTGACCTTCAGACAGATATGGGAAACACCGATCACTTGTTAACATTCGCAAACATCTACCTCTATATCCATCTTCTTAATCTTTTTATTGTGATTGTGGCTAGTCAGATTCCGAGTATTGTGGTTTGTTCGAATTTCTAAGAAAAACTTTATTTGCTTATATATGAATTAAATTTGAATCAAGGTACCTCCTCCAATAGCCATTTTGGATTCGTTCATAGATTTGTCACAGGTAGCTGGAATTGGAAATATAGGTTTTGTAGGTAGACCTCTTGTAAACCTTCACGAGACTATAACTCGTCTACTAGGGATACCTAGGGGTTTAAAGGCTTGTTATTTATGCTAAAAGCAATCGTAATCTCGACGATAATAAGTTGTTGTATTTTTGTTTTGTTTGATTTGCTCGAAGACTAGCAAAGTCTAAGTGTAGGGGAATTTGATAGGTATCTAAAATACCAAATTTTATATCTAGTATTTATGCTTTCTTTGCTATTTTTCATGTGAATTATGTATTTTACGTTGTTTTTGAGTTTTATAGGTATTTTGGAGTCATGTGGTGCAAAAGAAGATAATCCGGAGCTTAATTTATTGTTTGGCAATTATGAAACCGACAGACTCGAAGCTAGCAAGAATAGAGGTCGTCAAGAGTGTCAATAGAGTGGATTCCCTGAAGTCATGCAGATTACTATGGGGAAACCAAGTTTACAAAGGAATTGAGAAATTACTAGGGGGAAGCTCACTGTTCCATGAAGTGTTGTTGTAGGAAGTCACTGCAAAACTGTTTAAGGCAGGCAGGAAGATTATCAGGGGCCACCAGATTTTCTTTATAACTCAGAACAAGAAATAAAGTCGAGAGATTTTCACAAATCAAACTTATCAGTTCCGGAAACGACCTCGAGATGACTGCACCATTCTCAACCGGCAAGCCTAGAGTCGATGACCAGGTACCAATGGTTCAAATAAGATTCGAATTCAAGGGGAAGGCGTTGAAGTTTCAGAACTTCGATGGAGACGAAAATGTGTTCGGTGGGTTTAATTATTTGACAGGAAAGATGAAGATGAGTTTACTGAAATTGGTGGTGAACAATTCGTAACGGAGGAAGATAAATCGAGACCGAGTAGAGAGGAACGTAGCTTCCGGTGACGAGGTAGAGATGGGTATGTGAAAGAAGAGAAAGATTTGATTACTGTGATTAAATGGAAGAGATCTGAAGACGAGTTTGAGATGGATTGAAAGTGAAGTTCAAATGCCGAAAAGAACAGGAAGTACAGCAAGATGGTGATGAGTAAAGGGTTCAACTCAGATTCGAGTTTGAAATGATTTTGATGGTAGATTTGCATCTGTTCTGGGGTGTGATTTAAGAGCTTAAATGGGTGTTAAGAGATGAATCTAGTGGTTGTTGTTTCGTGTAATTGGAGGTGGAAATAGTTGAGCTGCTGGGATTAGAAAATGGGTTTTAGTTTGAATTCAGAAAGAACATATGGATGTTGAATGGATAAATTCTTGCAGACTGGTGGTTGAAATGGACTGAAGTGTGGGTGGTCTGAGTTGAGATATTGCAGATGGCTAGGTAATGGCTCAGTTGAATCAAAGCAATGCAGAAGGATGATGCTTGAAAGAGATAGATGAATGTTAGGAGTTAAATGACAGAATTGCAGTTGCAGAACTAGCTTGTGGGTTTTTGGTTTTAATCTGAGGAGGAAGTTCATGGTTGTTGGTGTTGATTTATTAGATGGAAAAGAACAAGACAGTGGTGGTGATATTCAGGGTGTTGCTGTGAATCGAGAGATACATCTGTTGAACAGGGCTGAGTTGTTGTTTATTGCAAATGTGTGATGCTGCTGCCATGAACCTCAGATGAAAGAGTTCAGGGAGGATAGTGCAGATGGAGTTGAAGCAACTTCAAGCGGTGGTTGTTGGTGCCTGTGAGCCTTCATGGGTATTGATGTAAGTTACAGTAATGGATGTAAGAATGGGTTTATAGATGAATGTTAGGATCCAGGTACAAATTGCAGTTGAGGTTCAAGTTACAAGTGGTGCTGTTGATTAGAAGGATGGTGGAATTCTTGCAAGGGTTTTGAACAGCTGAACCTGATGTTGCTGTGAAGTTGAGAAGGAGATTTGGAGTTGCATATAGGGGAGTTAGGCCATTTCGTAGGTGAATGGGAGATTGCAGGTTTACGCAGTTATGATGTTCAGTTGCTGTTGGTTGCAATGGACTGGAAGTTGCAAGGTTAGCATATGGGAATGGAGCAACTGAGGTGTGGAGCCAAAGGATATGGCGTTGTCGCAGATGGAGAATGAATGAATGATGTAGGTGTGCGTTGAGGCAGAGTTTGTTGGTTAGAGTTTATGGTGGTAGCTGGTGCTAGGTGCAGTTAAGAGTGAGTTGTAGCTGCATTTGCAGAAAATGTGTGAAAACGCAGCAAGAATGGAGAGCCAGTGAGCATAGTTCCGGTTGCCGGATTCTGGAACCGAAAGTGGGGATCGTAATATTTCACTGAATCATGAAATGGGTATGTGTTGGATGCAAGAGTTGGCGGCTGGAGATATGAGCTACGCGTCACGCTTTTGGGTGCGTTTCCGCAAGAACAAGGAATTGGCCTAGATGATTTTGTAAAGTTTGGGTCTAAATTGTGAGTTTATGAACATAGAGAAGGAGAGAAGAGTTGCAGGAAGTGCATATTTTACTGGTGATAGTTTCAGATAGCAAAAGTGGCCTAAGACAATTTTCCGGCGACCGACGACCATATTCCGGTGATGACGTCATCAATTCCGGAGACCAGTTTTGGACCCAAAAAATCCAGAGACATATTTCTCACTCATGGGCTTGGTGGACTAGTAGATGGACGTGGACTTGAAGATTATGAAGACTTAACCTAATTTTGGGAAATTATCCTTTTTGGAGAAAAGCATATAAATAGAAAAGTCTTCTTCTAAACCTAGATATATCTCCATTAGGGAGAGCTGCTACTACTTTTGTTTTCTAGGGTTTAGAACATGATGCTTTCTTCTATGCGTTTTGTTATGAACTCCATGAATATGAACTAAGTTTTCTTATTGGTTAAAGATGTAGTTGGATTTTGAAAACAAGTTTGATCTTTATGAGTTAGTTTTCTCTCAAAACCATCGTTCACTTTCTACTGATTATAATAATTGCATGATTGATGTATTGCAATATGATTGAATGTTTGTTTAGTTGAGTCTAGAATTGATTGAACATACATCTATATCTATAGCTATTTTAGGGTTTTCATCGAGCGATAACCTTGAATACAAGTAGCATGATATGATTACGGTTTGTAGTGATACACTCTTGTAATCATATGTAGAAATGGACCTTTGTTCGAATTGTTTGCTCAATGTATAACAATTGCATTGATTAGCCTATTTCCTTAAACATAATGCTCATAGGAATTGAACTTAATTAGCGCAAGGCGTTAGGTTATTCTTTAGGTAGAATTCACATACGCAGCTCTAATGTGTGTGTTGATGACTTAGGAAATTTACGGAGTATTCTTGCAATAAGGTATTCTAGGGCTTTTGATGATAGTGAGATTAAATACGAATTCTAATCATACATTCAATACTTGTTTACAATTGAAGATGAAATCTGTAACCAATATTCTCACTATCTTGATTTGCGTGTTTAATTTTCTTTATCTTGCTTTTATTTTATTTTAGTATATAAAAGTCAAAAAAATCCCCTGTGTTATTTATAGGAAACCGAAAATATATTGACAACCTAGTCCTCTCTGTGGGAACGATCCTTTCTTGCCCTTGCTATATTTATATTTTGAGTAGTTAGAAAGTGTAATTTATTTTTGACGCCTATGACAACAATCAGTTCTGCGAGAATGCCGCGAGTCAGATCCAAAATTAAAGGACAGCTTAGTTGTCATCCATTATGTAACTACCCTGTATAAAGAGACTCAGTAGATTCAGAAGGGGGAGATGAATTTTGGGGCGTTAAGAAAGTTTTGAGGAGAGAGAAAAACCCAAGAGAACAATTGTATTCTTGATTTCTTCCATTTCTTGTAAACATTTATGAGAATTAAATAATAAAACGTTGTTTTTAATCTTCAAATATGTGTTGATTATTGTGAATTCTTGTGAAGGGTGTAGTGTAGGTTTTCCTGCAACTACATTTTTGGCGCCCGAAACAGGGATGAATTGATGATTATTTGAAGAAAAAGGTAAAAATTGACATTGTGATTGGAAGGAATTTGGAATAATAGTGAAGGATTTTACGCAATTTTCAATAGTTCACTAAGATTAATGGCTAGAAGAAGAAGAAGAAATACATCAGAACCACCAACAACCGTAAGGAGGAGTAAAAGACTCGGAGGTCGAGAAAAGTGAAATGGGAGAATCTTCAAGGGTAAGAACAAGAAGAAATAGAACAAGGAATGATGGAGAAAATCAGGTTCGACAGCCAAATCAACAAACACGTATACAAGATAGAGATGTGGATTATGATAGAGTAAGCGTGCATACTTGGCGATCAGATTCAATGGAAGAACCAGAAGATCGGCAATTAAGAGATGAAAGACGAGAGGGAAGAAATCAAGAAATAAATAGAGGATTAATACATGGAGATAACAAAACCAAAGTGATACTAGGATTTTGGATTCCACCAAACTAATCATGTAAATTTCTCATTTCATCTCTAAAAAATATTCATATTATCAGTCAAGACAACATCATGTCTCGGAAAATGTTGATTAAAATAAATATACAACTTTTGTTGTAAACCCAAAATGGTATAATTTCCTTCGCCTATAAAATATCAATAGCCGAAGACTATCCAAAACGGTTTAAAGAACGAAGATTTTTAGAAGAGGAATTAATAAAACAATTTAATTCAAAAGAATATTTTATTATATAATACCTGAGTTTCTTACATATCAGAATTGGCTTCCTCCTACGCCCTAGCGGAGAAATTACTCCATTATTACAAAATAAAATTAAAAGAATAAAAACTCTATTATTTTGCTCAGACTACGGACTCCCTTCCTTGATTGAATAACACTGTATATATAGGGACAGAAGAATTTTATCTTCCATTTTAATTCTCATTATTACATCGTCAACCCAATAGAAGTTTGTCATCTGTTAAGTGATAAACCAATTACGAATTGTAGTGTGCCACATCATCCCTTTCTGCATCACTTTACACTATTTAATATTTGAGAGAATATTTTGGATTAATTCTCATGCATGTAACTTATTTTCTCAAATCTCCAAATCTTCATGTATTTATTTTTGTGATGCATGTAGGCAATTCTTTCCTAATTCATCCTTTTTTTCAATCATAACTCCTTTGGAATTCCTTAATGGTATAAAGGGAAGGATAAATTTGCATGGTCAAGGTGTCTACATTGTAACAGTTACGTCCATTGTTCGACCCATTTGCTTCAATATTTGTTCCCTTCCAAAGTCCATATTTTCAGCGCACAAGACCAGATTTAGCCGTTTTTCGAGTCATAGCCTATTTTATTCATGTACCTACAAAAATAAAATAAATGCCAAATTAGTACAGAAATAATCACCAACAATATACATTATCAAGGCTAATTAAGACACAAATATGTGTCTATCAATATGTTGGTTGATTATTTCTCAAATGGTATCAATGACGGTATCCTAGAAGAAATTGGGGTTTCCGTGTCTTATTAGACGCATTTGTGAAGAATTTGACATTGATACAAAAATTCATTGGAGCTACCACTATATTCGTGAAAATACATTCAAACATCTGAGAACGAACGAGAATAAAAGAAAAAGGGCATCTATTTCACCTCTTTACAATTCTTGTGATCCAACAACCTTGATCGTATTATTCAATGAATACACGAGGATGTTTGCAAGATCAACTCCAAGGTAAAAGGTATCTAAAAAAAATTATGTGTGATCTTTACAAAATTTCCCGACATCAAGGACGAAATAGACAAGATTCAAGCTTCTATGGGTGATTCCGATAATGAAGAACATGAATAAACCTTTGGATAATTTTCTTTTATTATTTAGGAAACTTCTTTTGAGAATTTGTTCTTGAGAATAATAACTAGGGTTTGGTATAGAAAAACTTAGGATTACACATAGTTATTTCCAACGTTTTTCATCTTGCATGTTTTTAGATTTATTTATTTAAATTCTAGAGTTGTTGGAAGATGAACTTGCAGTATGTAATCATCATTGGTTTAATTATTGCAAAATTCTTATGAAATATTGTGCCTTGACGTTCTCGTGAATCGATCTAATATTTCATATATGCTCAAAAGTTAAATCTTTTATGTTTTATAAACGGAAAATAGAAACTCTTTGAGTTTTTTCTAGCAGTACCGATCTACTTGTGATCATACTTTTGTGTTTTTCTACTTGACACACTCTGTAATATTCTCTTATGTTGTGTAAATTCGAGTAAGATTGTCTCTTTGTTCGTAACTGGCCTTGAGATTAATTTATGTCGATACTCTGGATACAAATCCTTGTGATTTGTTAATGTCCGCCAAAATCCTTCTTTTTCACAAAAGCAAGGTCACTCATGTTGTTCTCTTGGGAATGACATTTAATGGCGGATAGTTCTTAAATGAACTTGTGCTTAATTGTTATATCTTCGCGGGGAGTGTGGTTGTGGAATTTTAAAGGGAATGCTTGTATCTTTTCAATCTCATAGGATGAGCCTAAGTATTTATTACTATGTGAAATCATATAAATAAGTTGATATGTTGAGTTACATTCTAACTATGTTATTATGTAGGATCTCTATCTTCCTTAAAACTTGAGATATCTTTTGGTTGTATTCATTATGATCCCACGATTTTTGTACCTTTGTTAATTTTATTGACAAAATGGGGGGCGAATTATTTAGTAGTTTCATACTACATACATATGGTTTACGGATCATTATGTAAGGGGGAGTAAATCATTAAACTATAGGTTTCACCCATTATACAAAAGATGTAAGTATTTATTAAGGGGGAGAAACATATCACCATAGTATTACTTCTGAGTTGAGATGCAATTGAATTTGGAGAGAAGATAATAATATTATGTTTCTTCATAGCGAAGAATGTTGTTATAGCTACGGATTTTCAAAAACAACGATGCTGATTTAAACACGTTCAAAATCATTGCAACTTGAAATAACGAAGAGTTGAAGGAGAGTTGAAGAGACCAAGGAAATCAATGCATGATTTATTATCCATATGTATCCAAGGAAATTAACGAAGAGTTGAAGGAGAGTTGAAGAGTTGCATGATGGATCGAGGAGTTTTCTGAAGCTTTATTTTTGTTATCCATATGTATTAATAGTTTTGTCACTAAAATTGACAAAGGGGGAGATTGTTAGAGCATTGTTCGGTCGAACTCACGAGTGTTGCTATATCAAGCTTGTTGTCAAATTAAGTTGTCAAAACTATATCTTGATTTCTAGTCTACAATTAGTTAAGTCTCGGTCTAGGATAGTGTAGTTGAGAAACGAACCAGTCATCATTTGGGTTATGCCGTTTGAAGGTGAACATCAACCGAAGCTTCTGGATAACTTCATCAACAAAAGGTAAGTGAAGACTGAACCACCTATTTCTCAAGTTATATTCACTTTTTATCCTTGACATGTTTGACGCATAACTAATTAGACTAGCTTGCATAGACAAGAATTTCGAGTCGAGAACTAATTATTTAGTTTACAAATTTCTCGAAATTTGATGACTAAGCTTAATGAACATTTATTCATACTTGATCTATTTCAGTGGAGAACAATTTATTGTTTAGAACCAAATCATGATTCAAGTTTATCATTCGAAAATTTCTTAGAACGGTGATATGTGTTACCGATGTTATTCAGGAATGTTTCGAATTGATTTAGAGAATTATAGAACTATTATATTCGGAATACAAGACAGTGTTATCAGTCTTACAAACTGAGAAAACTGTTATATATCTGAAGTCGTATTACATATACTTTTACACATAGTGGAGTATCTATATATCGACTTATATATTTATATGATACGCATATTCTTATGCACGTCATGGTTGTTTCGTGATCCAGATAGGTATGCATATTCTTATGCAAACCATTTTGGAACTGCGGTAAGGGAACCGGGTTAAAGTATTCAAACCGGTGTGCGAACCAATACAGTTCTATGTTCTAGAACAAGTTTAGTACCCAAACTGGTACACAAACTGAAAAGGTTCTCTGAACTCCGGAACTGGTAAAAGTTTTAAGTTTTCCAACCGGCACGTGAACTGAAAAAGTTTTGTCAACTACGGAACTCGTATTTTCTTATAAGTTTTCAAACCGGTCCGCGTACAATGACTCATCCGATTCACGAGCGACTTAAGTATTTGTACTTTTTGCATTTACCAACTATGTCGATTATGATTCAATTGCGATTAAATTATTTCTCTGAGATAATTTGCATTTGATCAATTCTCTATAAATACACTAGAATTGTTTGATCACATAATTGTGACTCAAGATCAATGTCTTTGTGTTCATGAAAATGAGTGTATCGGGAAGTTTCGGCTAACTATGTTGCACATAGTCTTTATATATCTAGTTTATGTGAATAAGATTCAAATTTTTAATCTAACGGTGAATATTATTTGCTTGGTTCCAAATCTATCTAATCTTAAACCTAAATCAACTTATGCTTTGAAGTCTGTATAAGGGTAACTCTTGGCAACTGGGATATTTGAATCCAGACACTACTTTTTGGTGTTTCCTAGTTGTATCTAGAGTCGTTCTCTCCAAAAACCCTTTTAGGGTTTAGAAACTATCAAAGACTTCATTGGGATTCATGAAGCCAGGTCCAATTATATTTTATCTTGATACTTGAGTATCTTGATCTTGTTCGATTGTCGATTTATAACTTGAACTAGATAGATAGAAATCCCAAATTTCTCTTCGTCTCAAACTTTGTGATTGGACAAGTTTCTTGTGAACTGAATAATAATCTAGGATGCACTTCGAGTTGCATAAGTCTGGATTTTCAGGATAGCCAGACTTTTTCAAGTTACTATCGATTTTCATCACCTTGATCCTACGTTTGATCTGATCATCCATTTCGATCGTAAATCAGGAAATCAATTATAGGCTCAATCTGAGGGAGGTAGATTTGGTTTAAATTATTCAATTGAGTTGAAGAAACTCTTAATTGGTGTGATGGCATCTAAGGGAATCAATTGCGCAAAGTCCTGCAAGGATTCAAGAGGCGTAAGGAGCGTGATTGTACCCCTTTTAGGGCTTAAATACATTCCAGACCGAAGTTAATTAGTAGTAGGCTAATGTCTGTGGCGGCTTAATACAGTTTGGTGTTCAATCTGGACTAGGAAAAATTTCTGGCGTCTGTGTTATTTATTTCTCCGCATTATATTGTTTATCTTATAATTAAAATATCATAGGTTGTGCATTGATAAATCACAGTAGATAGGTCTGACCTAGTTTGTTGGATAAGACTTGATTGATCCTTGGATATTGGTCTTTGGTACCCTCCAAGAACTCTCTTTGAGATTAGGTTCACAGATTCAATTCTGTAAACGTTCTAATCACAAGAGAGATACATATATAACTCTAGACACTTTCCATGATTGAGTTTTTACTCTCGGAGTTATGTTGAGTTTGTTCGTACAGATTTCCTACGAAAAAATTGGTGGTGTATTTTGGTACCCCCAGTGTTTTCATTTATTTTATTCTTATGTTATCCATTAAGGTTTATAATTAGGAAAGAACATGAACCAGGGTGTGTTTTTATGGTTTTTAACTAGGGATGGTTTAGCTACTTAGTCAATTAGAGGGACTTCAAGGTCTTTTACTAACTAAGGTAACCGACACATATGCAATTAACTAGTGTTACCCGTTTTTTGAAAAAGAAGAAAAAAACGATGGAAAATGTCAAACTCGGCCAGTTTATATAATGATTCAAAAAAAAACGGTCAATTTCTTAATTATACTTCAAAAAGTTGGCCACTTTATTAAAATGCCCTACAAATTACATTTTTTCAACTGTGACCAAATACCCAAGAAAGATGAAGAGCAAATGCGGAATTGACAAGAAGGATGCACTTAAATGAACTCAGCAATTACAATCTGAGTATTTATCGCAAGAAATATAGTGATTGTACCAAGTTAGTGTGCAAAATTCATAGAGTCTATTCATGTTTATTGAGACCTTTGATTACATTTTCTGAAGTGACTTGTTGAGATCTAAAGTTCTAATGGAAGGGAAGCAAGTCCCACAGATAGACCCATAGAAAACCAAAAAATCAGATGTAAGTCAAGAGAAAGCCTCGAAGTTCAAGCATTTCGTCAAACACTAAATGTGCGTATCGCAAACTGACGAGGGCTAGGTACTGGCTTCACCTTGGATACTGAAAAAATCAATTCCTTCCCTGCAGAACACGAATTTGGAAAAAGCCAAAACTTCTCAATCACACCAGTTCCCTAATCATTCATCAATGATCAATGGCAACAACAGGGTCTTTATTACCCGTTTTCTCGGCTTCAAACATAACCATATCTCAATGTTGTCTCCCTGAAATTCAAATCCGGTGCAAACTCAACTTCCCTAATCTTCTTAATCTCGCCCATTGATTTCTGATTTTCAACGGCTTAGAGTTCTTCTTGAGCTTTATTTTCCGAGGAAAGTAAACTTTGCAAAAATCCATAAGAGATTCAAACCCCAAACTTTGTTTATGACTTTGATTTAAACTTCGTGTCTTTGTCATGTGAAGCCAAACCCACTTCTCCTAATTCCTTATTATTCTAAAAATATGATAATCTACACTAGAGCCGGAAAACAAGCCAAAACCCGCGGGTTTGCCCGGCCCGGCCCGTGAAAAACTCGCACCCGGCTCGGCTTGTGTCTAAACAAGCCGGGTTAGGGTTGGAGAAATGCCGGCCCGTGAGAAAACGGGTTAACCCGTGCCCGTCCCGTGAACCCTTGATGTAATTCTCGCATTAACCCGTGAACAATAATAATTAATAAACTACAATTAATGTTCATCGTTGGATCACCTAGGATTAATCCTATTCGTACATTTAAGATATAAAAACAACGAAAACCTTAGCAATCTCATTTCTTTTCCTCTTTCTTTTCTTTCTTCTCCCTATCATGGCCGCTCCTCCATCTTTCTTCTCGATTTCTTCTTTTCTTTCTTCTTTCTTCTTCGATTTACGAGACAGACGCTTCTCATTATTTAGTTTTAAAATTTTAATTACGCCGATAAGTGAAATCAAGCAATGAAGAAAAGGCGAATTTGGTTGAGTTTGATGAAATCGAGGATTGAGATGAATCAAGAAGGTGGATAAATCAAAAAAATGAAGTTCGGGATAAAATTGGAGATGGGTTTTGTATGATTTAACGAGTTTGAACTGTTTTGAATCAAGAATTGTGGTTTGATCGATTCATGAAGAGATTAGGGTTTCGAGAATTATAGTTGTTATTGTTGTTAATGGTTTGAAAATCATGTTTGATTTCAATATCATTTTTTGTTTCAAAAATCATGTTTTCCTCTCGATGTTGTCTATTTTCAGGTACTTGGTGAGTGTTGATTAGTGGTTTTTCCAACCATTAGCGATTAAATGAGGTGAGTTCGGGTTGGTAGTGGCTAAGTGAAGATAATTTCTATTTGTATGTCCGTGGTTGAGCTATGGAAAGGGGTTTTGATGTTTCTTTGATTTGGTAAGACAAATTGTAAAATTAGTTGAATGGTGCTCATGAGGAAATTTGTTAAGAGTTGTAATAGATCTGTCATCTGTGTTTGATTTTTGTGTTGAAAATGAATGATTTGTGTTTGATTTTTGGGTTGAATAGAGATTGAAGATGATCAAGCTTAAACATGGCCAATAAATAAATAAATTAAGCTTTAATTTTAACTTTAGTTAAACAAGCCGGGTAACCGGTAAACCCGCAAGTTTAACCCGTTACGGGCGCGGGTTGAAGAAAAGACCGCCCGTGGAGAATTTCAACCCGCGGGTATTGAACCGTGTAAACCCAAACCCGTGTAACCCGCAACGGGTATTGACCCGGCTCGCCCGTTTGCCAGCTCTAATCTACACCATTCATCGTTGATTTTACGGTCCGCGAATTATAACCTTAAAGGTGTCACGGTCCATCCACAAAAAAACCCATCAAAACAAAAGTAACACAAAAATCCCAAAGAATTTGATGAAACCAATTTTGAAAATTGAGATTTTTGTATCAATTTTTAAAAATTTGGGGGTTTTGTATCAATTTTGTTTAAGATGGAGTTTTAATGGATCCCAACATTTGAATGGGTTTTTGTACCACTAGCACAGCCGTTGCCACGGTGTGAGGCCGACGGAAGAAGAATTTGAAGATGGGTTTGTCTGCGACTACTTTCTCCCATTTCAGAAAAAATGTTACTTTCACATTGTTAAAAAAAAATGATTCAACGGAAAATTAGTTGATGCGTAAACCAAAATATGGCTACATATAGTATTATGTATCCTTTGTGGTGGTTTGCATAATGGATATACATCTAATTTTCTAAAATTGCACCTAAAATGATATATACCTCCGAAATTTTCGTAAAAACTCTAAATTTGATATTGGTGTTTGTACCCATTGCGTAGATTTTTTTTATAACCTTTTCAACGAGATAAAATTTGTTAAATTCCAAGACACGGATTTTTAGATATGTTATGTTAAAGTTTAGTTGCCAATTATACCCCTAAAAAATAGGATACATAAGAAATTATAATACAATTTGACACGGATATCTATTTTCCTTTCCTTTTTGGTTTATTTACGAAAATATCTAATACCTACTGCCCTTCCTTTTTGGTTTATTTACGAAAATGTCTAATACATGGTGCCCTTTCTCTTCGGTTTATTTACGAAAATGTCTAAAAAAATGATTTAGAGGGGCATTATTGGTTTTTCAGCCCTAACTATTTTCAATCTTTTGTGTCAATTGATGACTTAGATTTTATAAAAAATGGCCATATAAGGTCCTCCGTCGCTTCGTTCGGTCGGCCCAACAAGTTTGGTCACCTTAGGTTTTTATGACTAGTTCTATAACCGGTTAGGTTCTTTGGTTGATTACATGATTTTAAACTTTCTAAATACATATCAAACCCGAGCCATTAGTCTCAACTCGGTGCAACAGTCTCTCATGAACCTACTTGACCTGCCATACATGTTATCATTTGTCGACGTTAACTCTTGGAGTTAAAGTTTTAAAAAAAGAGTTAGAAAACAAAACGTGTAGAACATATACATCATTTAACTTTCTTTTAGATGGTCAAGATGGGAAACTTGAGTCATGGGACCAAACTCTAATTATAAATTTTCTAGGACCCATATCAAAGCTAGTCAGAAAGTTGGGAACCAAAATCTTAAAATCCCAAATATTAACTAACACCAATCCCTCGTCAAAAGAAAACAAAAAAGCACAATGATTAGGTGTGTTGCGCACCGCGATAAGTAAAATTGGTTTAACTCGGTTATAACTCAGCGAATAATTTCCTCATATTTTTACTAATTTCTCTGATTAACTTAGCAGATTATAGCTTGCATGTCATAATTGATCATTTCTCCATCTTTTCATATATCTTTTAAGTTGTGAATCACTAATATGGTTGTATTTCACCTTTTCTTTTAAGTCTGGTTCGCCGTGTTGGATGTTTTGCTGAGACAAGTGAGCGGTTTTTCCTCTGTCCCTTCTTCCCACTAGATTATACTCTGATCCAATTAACACCTTTTGATACTTTTTTGCACGAGAAGATCTAAATTTCCACTTTTTAGACAACTCTTTATTCAGTCTTTTATTCTATTTCTCTTTCCTAATAAAACAAGAAAACATGTTTACCCTATAGCTATGTCTACTATCCACTCACTCGTCTGCGAAGTTTGCAAATGTTTCTCCAAGTGTATTACATTCATTAATCAGTCTATCGGCAAACTTTATTTACAACTGATGGTTTTCCTCCTCATTCTTCTATTATGCCAAGGTGCTGTTGTTTTCTCAACACAACTCCTCTCTATGGAGAACGAAATAACATAAGTTCAACAGAAGATGGGTTCTACATATCTATCTGATAGACTAAGGGCTCTTAAACAACCAGTTCTTTCTTCTGAAGTTCTTATCGAAAGAGCAAAACAATGAAAATTTTGTTTCTTAGCAAAACTTTATTCTGATAAAAACTTCTCAGTAGGGGAAATGGATAAGGAGCTTAAAAAACTTTGGATTAAAAGTAAGGAAATCTTTATTAAGAAGGAAGACCCAGATTTACTCATGATTAAATTCTACTCTCAGAAAGAATATGAATTAGCCCTCAAGTTCCGACCGTGGTTTATTGAAGGAGATTTACTGGAAATGGAACCATGGAACCCAAGCATACCCAAGAGAAAAATTGATCTTACAAAGCAACTTCTCTGGCTAAGACTGTACAACATGCAACCAGAGTTTGCAAACACCACAATAGTCAAGAGTATTGGATCTGCTATGGGAGAATTAAAAGAAAAAGTTCAAGTTTTAGTTGATGTTCGAGACACGCTTCGTCGAAGATTTTGGATGAAGCATACAGTCGGAGAAGATGTCTGGATTCGACTTTTCTATGAAAAGTATCCTTTTAACCTGTGTGGATATTGTTATATTATTGATCATAAGGATAATAAGTGTGCGAAAATAGTTGATTTTCTGTTACAGCAGCAAAAAGGATATTTATCTTCTAACTCAATCCCTGATCCACCATCTTGGAGCAATCCAGACAACAGAGGTGCAAGAATTTCTACTCAGAGTAATCTGCAGATGCAAATAGATATGAAAAACCAATATGCATATGCTAATGACAATAATCAAATGCATAAAAGAGCTAGAAATCAACATGCGGTGGTTGTTATTTCTTTCAATGAAGATTCTGCTCCAATTTTTGCACCCATGGTGATCTGTACTACAAACCAAAGCCGGCTAGAAGATATTCTACTCAACGAGTTGAACCAGTGAGTCAGACAGTACCGATTACTACAATTGGGTGGGACTTGCAAGGTATGCTTCAAGTCAATGTTACTCTTGGCAGATAGTTTGAGTCGATAGGAACTAGACGAGGAAAGAGACTAAGAATGGAGAAAGGGGAAAGTAGTAACCATAATGTTGGTCACACAAGTATAGGACAGGGGAAATATTAATCTCTTATATTTTACTAACAACCCAAATTTAGAAAGAGATATTTCGTTAACTGCTCCTTCTTCTAATTTAGGAAATGATGTAGACCCGAATCTTCTAAGAACTTATCTTTAAATGGGTGAATTTGATATTTCAATGGATAATTATAACTCTGACAACATAGATCCAGCAATAATTCACACAACTAGAGGTTTTAAGGGTCCGATTCAATCTCTCCTCCAAGTCTATGAGGAAAATCAGATGAATCAGTTTTCCTCTTCTGTTGTTGCCGAATCTTCAGAGAATACTTAGTTAATTTTGGACAATCACAGTTGTTCTCCAAGTTCTTATCAATCTTATCATGGGACTGTTTTAGAGAAAAACTACTCAAGGGATTTTGGCAACAAATTATCCGGCAATGGTGACCAGGTACAACTCTTAATCAAATATCTTTTCAACATATCTCTTTTTCAATTTAGCAAGTATCCTAGACTTAAACAAAATTTTGCATGCTATATTATAACACACAGTGTAAATATTCAAATTAGCATAATAAGGATCTTAACCTGGAATGTACAAGGATTTGCATCAAAATATTCTAGGGAGTATTTGAAGGACATAATTAGAGATCATAATCCAGATATAATATTTATCCGTGAAACAAAAATTGGAGAAGGAAGCCCCTTTTCAGACATACTCTTATCCAAACTCACTTATAGTTGGTTCAATTGGTAGAGCTGGGGGCTTAATTTTACTTTGGAAATATGGGTTTCCTTGTGATGTAACGTGTGTGAAAGATAATATCATTCATCTTCTAGTTACTTCAAATCCTACTAAGGAAGAATGGCTTCTATCATGTATGTATGGTTCTACATATGATGATGCTAAAAAATTGCAATGGGGCTTCTTGAAAGAACTCAGTGACAATCTTTTCCATCCATGGGTGGTTATAGGAGATTTAAATGTTCACTTGAAGTATAAAGGTCAATCTTTTAGGCATACATCTATTAATAATTGGGTTTGTAACACAATTGATGAAGCAGGGTTGATGGATTTAGGGTTCATAAGCAGAAATCACACTTGGACTAATCAATCAAATGGTAAAGTGTGTAAAAGAGCTAAAATTGATATGGCACTTCACAATGATAAGTGGCAAATTCATTTTCCTGACTCCAAATTATATCATTTACCATTTCTTGGATCAGACCATTGTCCAATCCTTTTAATGACTGAAATAGACAAGCCTACAACTAGAAATGTTTGGAAATTTTATAAGTGTTGGTTAACTTATCCTTCATGTTCCCAACTTATTGCTCAATCTTGGAAATCTTCAGGTTCTAACTTCAGCAGCAAAATTACCTCCACTATGAAGGATCTAGCTAAGTGGAGAAAATTACATTTTGGTGAAACAGACAGACACATAGATTTTTACAAAAAACAACTAGAGTACCATCAGTCTCTCCCATATAGTGATTATAATAATTCTCAAATTCAGAACAATATAGAGCTTCTCAAGTATTAGAAGAAAATAGAATCAGAAAATTGGCAACAAAAATAAGGTGATAAGTGGATTAAGGAGGTAGATAATAATACTGCTTATTTTTATTCGATGGCTAATAAAAGAAGAGCTATGAATAATATCATGGCCTTGTGTAATCCTAATGGAGTTTGGTTAACTACTAGAGAAGACTTAGCCAAATTTCTTACTTCTCATTTCTCTATAATAGCTACTACTACTTCTCCACAGCTGCATGATCACTCTTTTGATCACATTCAAGGTAATATTACCATAATGGATAATATTTCTCTCATGAGTGTGCTATCTGAAGAAGAAATCAAATAGGTTGTCAAGAGTTTAGCTAGTTGGAATTCTTCGGGACCTGACGGCTTCCCTGCAGTATTTTATCAATCATAATGGGATATTGCTGGTGAGGACATTATTGGATTAATTCAGAATTTCTTTATTCAGAAAGTTCTTCCAATCTACCTTAATGAAATGGTTATCTATCTTATCCCTAAAATTAGTAACCCTACTACTCCAAATGACTACAGACCTATTGGGATGTGTAATAATAGCTATAAGATAATATTAAAATTGTTAGTTAAAAGGATGCAACGTCTGATGGAGAAACTAATATCTCCAGCACAGACCGTTTATGTTTCGAGACGATACATAAATGATAATATCATTATTGATACGTTTGATCTCAATACCTTGGTAGCTATTACTATAAAGGCGGAATTCATAATAATAATAGACGAGAAACTTAGAAAACGGTACACAAGTAATAATTCGAAGAAAAATATCTTCTCTAGATTATGACCAAAAAAACGGTTACAATTCTCTCTTTGTTATGCCCACAATCTTCTCTAAACAGTGGATTAACCTTAAACTGTTTGCTAAGCTTGCACAAGTATTGTTCCAAGCTTTCTCTAGGTTTTCAATGCCTAGTTTATGTGTGTTTAGATATTATCCAAAACCCTTTATTTATAGCCTTCATCATACTCAGCTGACCAATGACTTCTATTAGGAATCTATTTCCTAAACTAAGAGTATTGCTTAAAAAAAAACTCTTCCCTAACTAGAAATTCTGCCTAAACAAGGATTCCTGCCAAGAATAGGATTCTTCCATCAACTTAGCTTGAGGTTAACTAAGTTCCTAAAGGAGTACGGATACACATGTATCATGGGTCCCCCTTTTAATAACTTGAACTCCTATGAGAGTTAAAAATGAAGGTTAGGGAACTTGAGAGCCCCTTTTTCCTTGTTAAACCACTTGGCCTTGCTAGGAACTTGATATTTACATCCAATTAGAAAAGATTCTTTCTCTCCTTGTTGTGTTTTAGTCACTCTTCGCTCTAATATGTAGTCTTCCTTAAGTGGTTCCTCTCTGTCAAACCATAAGTCTTCTACCCGTAGTAATATCATAGTGTCGTCATCGTCATCATTTAGTAATGGTGGTTCAAACAACTTCAAGTATTCGGTATTTATAACTGTGTACATTCCTAGATAAGGTGGAAGATCTAGACGAAAGGCATTGTCACCAATATGATCGAGAATATGAAATGGTTCATACCTCAATGACTTTAAATTCTTACCTTCCCCCTTCAGTCGTTCCTTACCTAATTTTAACCATACCAAGTCACCAACACCAAAATTACAAGGTACAAGATGCTTGTCATGCTTTGCTTTGTATTTGGATTGTGACTTCTTTAATTGTGCTTCAATAGTTGCATGAATCTGAGATACCTTCTCCAAGAACTTTTGTTCCTTTTGCAGTTCACTCCCCCCCCACCACCACCACCATTGAGGTGTCACTACAAAATACTAGATCGAAAGGACTAGGTGGTAAGAAACCATATCACGTCTCAAAGGGAGATTTTCCCAAAGAACTATGAACTGTTCTATTGAATGAAAATTATAGATATGGTAAACTCTTATCCTAATTTTAGGATGCTTCAAATTATATCCCCTTAACATGTGAACCATGGTCCTGTATGTTAGAGCACTGCTCGGTCGAACTCGCATGCGTTGCTATCTCAAGCATGTTTGTCAATGTTAGTGATCAAAACTATAAAGTCTTGATTTCTAGTCTACTATAGCTAAGGTCTCGGACTAGGATAGAAAGTGTAGTCGATCTCAAGAACTCCATGGCAATCATCATGCAAGACGAAGGACTACTCAAGGAACCAGTGGATATTCATCGACTAAAAGGTATGCGGATACTTGAACTTATCTATCACTTAAAAGTCTATCTACTATATCTCCTATCCTGAGACAAAGGTCGTTTTACTATATAAACTAAAGATATGCACATGTGACATTTTGAGCTGAGTATATCTCGCTTATTTATTTCTCGAAATGTGTGTTGATAAAGCTTTTTCTTTAGCCAAGTTCATCTTTGCCTAGTGACGGAAGTCATGCTATGTTTCAATCACTTTGGAAATTGTTACGACGAAAACTAGTTTGTGAATAACAACTATATGACGTCCTCTGAGAATGTTTCAATGATTGAAATGAGAGTTTAGACAATATAAAAATTGGGGGATATAAACATTGTTGTGGTAACACATATATGTATCTATGTTGTCAAAGGCGTCGCCTAGGCGCCGCCTAGGCGCCAAAGTGGACTTATTTTTAAGTTGGCGCCACGCTGTAGAAAAAAAGATGCCACTTTTAAAGTGGGCGCCCTACGACGCTTTATGGGCGCCTAGGCAAAGGCGTCAAGGGTCGGGCGTCCAAAATGGTATCTTTTTGAGTAAAAGAAAATATTTTTGAAAGGAAGTGGTAGTCTCCAAGGATGCAAATTTGGTCAAAAAGGGAATAAAGTTCGGAATCCAAGAAAGAAGCTAGTCAAAAGGGAATAAAGATTCCTTTTTGAATGTGGAAAATATAAAAAGAAATGTGGACTGCTCGGACTGACCAAAAAAGGTGAGCATTTTTACATGGATAATAAAAAGCATGTGAACATGGTACCCTAAGTTAGATAACTTATATTAGTAAACGTTTTAAAACCCTAACCTAGTTATTTTTGTATTTATAAATGCATATATTATAATTTTATAGATCCAAATCAACTACTTCTTTTCTTAAGTCTCTGTGAGTCTGTTTACCTAGTATTCTATAGGCTATAAAATAAGAATATAGATATGTCAGGAGAGAATTCTACACCAACAAGTGATGGCGTTCGCATCAGACCTTCAAACGATCCAGGTTGGAGCTATGGGCAACCTGTTGATGGAGACAAAGAAGTTGTGAAGTGTGACTTGTGTGGTCATGTGTCCAGAGGAGGTATCAAGAGATTCAAACACCATTTAGTTGGTAACTATAAAACTTTTACATTCAAGGGGGTTACCACAGATGATGATGACTTTGATGATGGCATTGATTCTGGGGATGAAGAGGACCTCTGGGGAAACTAAGAGTGGTACAGTTTAATTGTGCCAGCCCAAAATATCACTTTAGTAGTTTATTTATGATTTCAGAACTACTGCTTATTAGATTAGGATTGTTAGCCTATTAGGTACTATTATTCTACTAGTATTAGAGTGTCAACTATGTTAGTATGTTTACTGATTAAAAATAAGACTAATAAGAATTATGAGAAGTTGTTTATTAGTAATTTTGATGTGGTATTCCTATAATATATATATATACTCATGTGACTAGTATTGTTATACGCCGCGGCTTCGCCGCGCCTCGCCGCGGCTCAGGATTTTACCCCTGACGCCGCGCCGCGCCTTACGCCCATGACAACATAGATATGTATAAGTCCTTAGCACTTGAACCGAAGTTTGAAAACTTTGTTGATCAAGTGAAAACTGAAACTTGAGCAGTCAACCCAGTCCACGAACGCAGTCCGCGAACGTGCGTAGTTCTCGAACCCGAGAATTTCTGCTGGAGTTGTAGCACGGTTTCAGTACGCGAACTCAGTCCGCGAACTAACGGAAGTTCTCGAACCCGAGAATTTCTGCTGGAGATTGTGAACTCCAACCTGTTATGTGAGTCCGCGAACTTGAGTGGTTATGTCTAAAAAAGATGTTCATGAACTTATTTAAATTATCTAAGTAATTTTATTGCAAACCATGGCTTTATAGTTCATGAATCGATTCGAGTGAATCACATCGTTTTTGCTTCAATTGTGTCTTGTGTAGTACATAAGATCTCATAGCAATTGAACAACTCTTTAACTAGTTCATTTGAGTCATTTGGACTAGTTATGGTGAAGAAGAATATGGTTGATATGAAAGTTATCATTTTGCTAACCAATTGGTTGACTAATATTGAACAACCTATTGTACACATTTGGGTACGGTTACACAAACCCAAAATCGTCAAGTACATGTGTGTATGGCAAGCTAAGTTTTCGATCTAACGGTTGAGAGATATTAGCTTGTATCTAATCAGGTTTTCATCTAACGGTGAATATTGAATGCTTTGTTACTAAGATAACATTGATTGCAAACCCTGATTTGAAAGACTATATAAGGGAGAACTATAGAAACTGAGAAACCTAATCCCCACACATTCTGTGTGATACTAGTTTGCTAAGCTAGAGTCTATTCTCCTTTAACCTTTGGTTTTTTTCTTCTAAAACCAGGTTAACGACTTAAAGACTTCATTGGGATTGTGAAGCCATACTGATACACCTTTTCTTGTACTTGTGTGATATGATCTTGCTGTTTTTATCGTACAAGTACAATTGTAATAATTGGCTTAATATTTCTATCTCCGATAGGCAAGATATAAAAGTAATCACAAACATCTTCGTCTCATCGTTTGTGATTCCACAATATCTTATTTTGCTGCGTCGATTAACACTATTGTGAGGTGATTGATAAAACTGAGCTATTTTTCGGGAATATAAGTCTGGTTTTATTGATTGGTTCCTGTTCACCTTGATTTATCAAAAGACGGAACAAAACTCATAGGTTTATTCGTGGAAGACGAATTTATTTATCTTGTAGACTTTTCTGTGTGAGACAGATTTTTTTGCTAAAGTCTTCGACTTTGGGTTGTAGAAACTCTTGGTTGTGGGTGAAATCATCTAAGGGAATCAAGTGCGCAGTATCCTGCTGGGATCATAGGCCTATGATCATAACTGTACCTTGGATCAGTGTGAGATTGATCGGGGTTCAACTACAGTCCAGACCGAAGTTAATTTGGAGTAGGCTAGTGTCTGTAGCGGCTGTATACACTGTATGTTTAATCTGAACTAGGTCTCAGGGTTTTTCTTCATTTGCGGTTTCCTCGTTAACAAAATTACGGTATCTGTGTTATTTCTATTCTACATTATATTTTGTTATATAATTGAAATAATACAGGTTGTGCGTTGATCAATCGATTAGAATATATGACCTTATTGGTTGTTGATTTAAATCGATTGACACTTGGATATTGGTCTTTGGTACCATCCAAGTTATCTCTCTTTGATTAGACTCGTGAATCATATTTTCTTGAGTAAATAAAATCGAGAGATTGAGATAATAACTCCTTGAGATATTTTCTATTGATTGAGTCTAGTTGATTTTCTAGAAAACAACTCGGAGTTGTCCATACAGATTGCTAATCGAAATATTGGGTGAGGTTGTTAGACCCCCGCTTTTTCAATTGGTATCAGAGCATGCAAACACACTTAAGACCTTACAAGTCTGTGTTTGTAGCGATCTGACTCTATGGACAGAGGTTCTATCTCAATAAACGTACCACCAGTCTTCGATGACACTAATTACTTATGGTTGAAAATTTCTATGCGCGCTTTTCTTCAAGCACGTGATTTCCAATCATGGGTATATGTTGTTATTAGCTATAATACTCCCATTGATGCAGTTGGAGATATAAATGTTCCAAAGAATATTGCGGAATACACTCCTACAGATATTCTTGCTGCAAAGCAAAACTCCGACAGTTCGAATGCAATTATACATGCCATTACCCCAAATCTTCATCACCATGTGTCTAACTGCACTAAATCGCAAGAAGCTTGGGATATCTTAGCAATAGTATTTGAAGGTAATACCATTGAAAAGGAAGCTAGGCTTCAAAACCTTAGTTCCGATTTGGAAAACCTTCATATGGCTGATGAAGAAATATTTGATGAGTTTAATCACAAAGTGTCTAAAATTTTTAATGCATATTTTGTATTGGGTAAGACAATTCCTGAAAAGGACATTGTGATGAAAATTCTCAGATCACTGATTTCTAGATACGATGCTAAGAAACATGCCATCGTTGAGGGAAATAACCTAGATAATCTCTCCAGAAACACGTTGGTTGGAAAGCTTAAGATCTTTGATCATGAACATTCATCCAAATCTAAGGATGTTGCTTTCAAAGCACTAAAGGATACTAAATTACTTGATAAAAGTAAAAAAGTATATATCTCTGAAGATGATCACTCTGAGACAGATTCATCAGATGAAGATCTTGACAAATCAGTCTCGATGATCACAAGACAGTTTAGGGATCTTCTATTGAAGAGAAGTAAACGGTTCTCCAGAGATAAGCCTAAGGCATCAGTCAAACCTCATAATCGTGTTCCTACTAAAAACAGGGATATTGATGAAATTTATGATGAGGATATGCCTCAGTGCTTTAAGTTTAAGGGATTTGGTCATTTTGCAAACGAGTGTCCACATCGTAGAAAATACACTGGGAACAAAGGTCTTGCAGCAACTCTTGATAAAATGTCTGACAACTACGACTCTAATGAAGATGGGAAATCAAGTGTTGCACTTCTTGGTGAAAATATTGATTTTGATAATTGTAACAATACACATATCAATTTTGATATTCTTTTAGAAGATAATCCAACCATTCTGGAAGAAGAAGTTGACCCTTTTCTTGGAAACACTGTTTATAATGTCTCATCATCCACTTTGTGCCTATCTGTGTGCACAATTCAGAAACCTGATTATTATCCAAGTATGACGTGCTCATACTGTTCATTAAAATGACATGAACTCTCAAGGTGTTACAAGTTCAAACACAAACAAAGACACGTCAACAAACTTCAACGAAGAGAAAATCATTTAGCAAGAAAGCTCAAACTTGCTCAGAAGACCGCAGAGGTATGTAAGATTTTATCTTCGTCTAAGAAGTTAGTTTCCAAGGAAAAATCAAGACCATTTGAAAAGAAAATATGATCAAACTGTTTTGATAGACATGGGACTGTGGATTCCTCTCAAGAGGAAATTAGTGGACAAATTATTGTTCACCACAGCACAACTTAATTATGTTGTGTCTAAAATCTTGTATCATGTGCCTGATCAAAAGAGACAATGATTTTGTACCTCTCAGGCTTTAGGAAAAGTTTTGTTTCTTCTTTTCTTACTTTTGTCTATCAAACAAAAGAAAAAGGGTATTATCGACAACTTTACTCTTGATAGGGATAAGAGTTGATCGTTTACGAACCTATTTTAGGTTTCGAACCCTACATTCCTTTTCCTTCTCTAAAACCTTTTTTTTTATTTCTAGACTACTTGTTGAGCCAATTGTGAATTCCTCTCACAAACCCATTCGTTGATGGATGCTCCAAGAATGATGTCTTGCGATGGAAAAGAAGGTAATGCAATTGTTAATCCATCAATCATGAAGGAAAAAGAAAAATCTCCATTGCCTCCAACCTTGAAAAGAAAAAGAAGGAATATGAGGAAGCCAAGAGTTGTTCCTTCAAATTCTCATAAGTTTTCTAATGTTCTTGATGTGTTAAAGGAGCTGCGAAAGGAGATTCAACAAATAAAGGCTTTTTTATATAAGACTCATGAGATTCAGAAGGCCCTGGTTCGACAACAACAACCAAGAAGGTTCATCAATATAAACTCCTTCCTCAATGAACCTTATGTTCCCATGGCTGTTGACGATAGGGAGTTCTGGGATGATAATGAATTCTTCAAAGTTCTTTAATGTCTAGTAAATCTTCTATTGTTTCTCTTTTGTTTAGAAGAATAACTAGTGTTTTGGAATAGCCATTATTGTGATTACACATAGATATCCAATGTTTTCATCTTCTTCTTGTTTTTAGATTTTTTGGTTTAAAAATTCTAAGTTTTTTTTGAAGATGATGGTTGCAGTATCAATCGTTATGGTTTTATATATTATAATATTTTGATGGGATATGTGTGTTTACTTCCGTGAACATAATTGTCCCATATTTTGTCAAAAGTAAAGTCGTTCGTGAATTGATATGCAAATATTGATAAAAGGATGAATAAACTTTTGACAAACACGAAAGTTAAGCCTATATTGTCAATTGTTGATGTAAGATAGGTTAAAATCTTTTGTGATTCAAGGATTATGTCTATTGTGTGTCATTGTGCAAATGGTGATGGAAACATAGAATGAATCCTTGTATTATCCACGGTATAGAGCTTTATTGATCCATATTATTATGTATTACCGTGAAGGCTCCATTGTGTGTCTTATGTTGAGCACGATACGACTAAGTCGATTCCTTATTGACATGGTTGGTTGTTCCATGAGATGTTATATGTTGAGCATTAAAACCTAAATTAATCAACTTGTGTGGTTATTTAGTTTGTATTCCATAAGTTTACTTATGTTGTGTAGGATCAGAATATCGCAACAAGAACATTCTTGCAAAGTTTTCACTAAAGACACTGGCAAGCGTCGCAGAAAAGATCAAAAGAACGACGCAACAAGTAACGATGGTAGAAATATGAAGAAAACATAAAAGATCCTGTGAAGATTAGAGTGTTTGCGAGATTAACATTATTGCACTCGCGAAGACATCGCAAGTTAAATCTGAAATTAAGGGATAGCTTAGCTGTCTATGAGCTGTCATCCATTATGTAATACCCTATATATAGGGGATGAGTAATCTTGAGAGAGGGATGATTTTTGAAATGCTAAGAAAGTTTTTAGGAGAGAGAAAATTCTAAACATAGTGATTGTATTTTAATTTCATTTTTCCTTTGTAATTTTCTAAGTGTTAATTAATGAAAATCGTTGTCCCTGATTAAGTGTTCATAGATCAATTGTGCAAATTCTTGTGAGGGTGTAGTGTGGGATTTCCTACTACTACATTTTGGCGCCCGAAATAGGGATTGAAAGGGAAAATTTGTGAAAATTGTGGTAAAGATTGTTCAAATCAAGAAATGATAGAAGAAAACAGCAAATTGGATGAAGGAAGAAGAGTAATCAAGATCAATGGAAATAAATGGAAGTTGGAATGTAATGTAATCACAAAAACGATGATTGACGAATTTCATGAAAATAGGAGAGGAAGATTACATAAACTTATGACGGTGGAGAAGCAATCACCTCTTAAGGATTGGGAAAAGCAGGAAATTATATTCACAGCAGCAGAAGTATCAGAAGAAAATTTGAATCACACATCTCCTTTGGTAATCACAGTAACAGCTGCACGAAAGGATAAGGGAAAATTAACTAAATCCATAGAAGAATGGGCCGTGACCAGGACTTTGGTGGATGCTGGAAGTTCGGTTGATATAATATTTTGTCATACATTTAAGAGAATGGGGTATAAAGATGAAGAAATGTCTTGTTCAACTTACCACATTCATGGATTTGGAAAATCTATAACCAAACCTAAAGGAGAAATAGTGGTGCGAATTCCATTTGGGGAAATTGAAACACAAGTAACACTTTGTGTGGTGGATATGGAATCGCCATATAACATGCTATTGGGAAGACCATGGATACATGCAATTAAGGTTGTAGCGTCAACATTACATCAATGCATTAAATTTCCTATGCCAAGTGGAATTGGAGAAATTAGAGGAGATGTTGATATTGTGAGATTATGCAATCAAATTGAAGTGAAGAATTATGAAGGACGCACAAAACAGCGAAAGATTCGCAGAAAAATAGCAAAAGATACAAAGAAAGAAGAAGAATTTAGAATTTATATGATCAGAGCAGAAGAAGGAAAAGGAATACCTAGCGAAATCTCGCAAGAATAAGGTAAACCTTCGACAATTATAAAACAGCCAACACCAATGGGAGAACTTGAAGCAATGTATACTGCAGCGGAACCAATAAAATAAATAAATATTGGGAATGAAGAAGAACCTAAAATGCTAAAAATTGGAACTAAGATGGGTGCGGATGAAGAAGCGAGAACCGTAAATCTCTTGCGAGAGTATAAAGATATATTTGCGTGGAATATGGATGAAGTACCTGGAATAGATCCATCGGTTACATGTCATAAATTAGAAATTAACAAATATGCAAGACCATTTAAACAGAGGATAAGAAAAATTGCGACAACTTATCATCCTAAAATAGAAGAATAATTACAGAAGATGCTTGATGCAGGAATCATAAGGCAAGCAAAATATCTGGAATGGATAGCAAATATGGTGGTGGTCCCAAAGAAAAACAAAGGGATAAGAATTTGTATAGACTTTACTGATTTAAACAAAGCGTGTCCAAAAGATAGTTTTCCATTACCAGATATTCCTCAAATGGTTGAATCAGCAGCGCGAAATGAAAGAATGTCTTCATTAGATGGGTATAAAGGCTATAATCAAATTCCACTGGCTGGAGAAGATCAAGAGCATACTACATTTTTTGCCCCAAGAGGATTGTATTGTTATACAAAAATGCCATTTGGGTTATGAAATACAGGAGCAACATACCAGTGAATGGTGGAGAAGGTATTTGCGAAGTGGATACATAAAACATTAGAGGTGTATGTAGATGACATGTTAATAAAAATCAAGGAATATAAGAACCATACGCAAGATTTGAAGGAGATTTTTGATCAAATGCGGCAATTTAACATTAAGGTGAATCCTGAAAAGTGTGTCTTTGGAGTTGCGTCAGGAAATTTTTTAGGTTACATTGTATCAAAAGAAGGAATACAAGTTGATCCAGAGAAAGTACAAGCAGTTCGCGATATGCCAACTCCTGCGACAGTGAAAGATGTGCAGAAATTAAACGGACTCTTAGCCTCGCTAGGAAGGTTTATTTCACGATCATCAGATAAGTGCAAACATTTCTTCAACATTCATAAAAAGGGGACAAAGCTCAAATGGACGGATGAATGTGAAAAAGCTTTTCAAGGGATAAAAGAATATCTGATAAATACATCTATTATGCAAAAACCAGAACCATGAGAAGAGTTATTAATTTATCTTGCGACAACTTCGCATGCATTGAGTGCAGTATTGTTGCGAGTAGATGCAGGAGTGTAAAAACCAATCTATTACATCAGTAAAACATTTAATGCTGTAGAAAGAAGTTACTCAAAGATTGAAAAACTGATTCTAGCATTGGTTTATGTAACATTTAAAATTTGTGTATATTTTCAAGCACATAAAATCAAAGTGTTAATAAAAGTACCAATTGAGTCAATGATGAAAAACTCAAAGAGGTCAGGAAGAGTTGAAAGGTGGAATGCGCAAGTTGGTCATTTTGAAATCAAATATGAAGTTTTATCTTCAACAAAATCGCAAGTTGTAGCGGACTTTTTGGCAGAATTTCCTTTAGAAGATGATGAAGCAGTAGAGGATATGATGGATATACAAGAAGAGCATGGAGATCCAAAAGACTTGTTAACAGAACCAAATAGATGGGAAATACTGGTAGATGGATCCTCAAATGGAGAAGGTAATGGAATTGGGATTGTCTTAATCTCGCCAGAAGGATCAAAAATGGCTTTCTCATTTAGATTGGAGTGTGCATCCACTAATAATGAAACAGAATATGAAGCAGTAATACATGCCCTAAAATTCTCAATAGAAATGAAATTGGAGAATGCCAGAATTACGAGTGACTCGCAGCTAGTTATTATTCGGATAACATGAGAATATACTACAAATGAACCATCTTTGAAGAAATACAAAAAACTTGTTGAAGATTTGTCTGCGAAAATTCCTCAAATAAGGTGGAGACACATATCAAGGAAGGACAATAGACTCGTAGACGCTTATGCTTTCATTTCAAGTATGATGACAGATCCAACTACGAGATACATAAAAATTCAAACACTTATATCACCTTCAATCGATAAAGTAGAAGAAGAAGAAGCAGATGTGATGATGATAGAAAGTGGAAAAGAAGAACCAAGAGGAAATATGGAAGATTGGCGAGCAGAGATCCATGCATATTTGGAAAGAGGAGAAACACCAAGAAATATATTAGAAGCACACAAATTGAAAAGTCGTGCAAAAAATTACGAGTTAAGAGATGGAGTATTATATCGTAAATATTTCAATGGGCCGTCACTCAGATGCTTGACAAGGAAAGAAGAAGAAAAGGCGCTAAAAATGTTGTATAGTGGGGATGCTGGTAATCACAGCGAATGGAGATCTTTGGCATACAGAACAAAAATGAAAGGCTATTACTGGTTGTATATGCATGAAGATGCAAAACAACTATCAAGACGTTGTGAAGATTTCCAGCGACATGGAAAAAAGATACAGGCGCCAGGGGCACCATTATCATCTTCAACAAGTGTGTGGCCTTTTGGAAAATGGGGCTTAGATATTGTGGGGAAATTTGTACCAGGATTAGGGCAAAAGAGATACTTAATTATCGCAACAGATTACTTCACAAAATGGGCAGAAGTAAAAGCAGTACAACATATCCGCGACAAAGATATATTTACATTAATATTTGAAAATATTATTTGCAGATTTGGAATTCTAGCACAGTTGGTGCCTGATAATGGAAATCAGCGAAGAATTTTAGTGCTGGAATGATTCTAAATAAACTTGATAAATTAGAAGAGAATAGAGAAAAGGCTTTACAACATATGGAAAATTATCAGCGAAGATTAGCTCGCGAGAACAACAAACGTATCAAAAATTGTGAATTCCAACCAGGTGATTTAGTTTCTGCGAGAAACATCAGGTTACCAGCGAGAAAATGGTGGTAAATTGGCGAGAAAATGGGATGGACCATATATCATTAAAGAGATAGTTGGAACAGGGGCATATAAATTGATGGATCCAGAGGGAAAAGACGTCGGTCAAAGACTCAGTAGACCATGGAATAGGTTATATCTAAAGAAGTATTATCAATAAGGATTCTTGAGAATGGGATTGTAATGATTATTGTCAGATAGTGAAGGTGAACAAAACTTTGCTGAATAAATTGTTGCGAGAACATTCAAAATCAAAACAAAATAAGAATATGCGAAAATATCGCAAGAAACGCGAATAAAATTTCGCAGAATGGGACGAACCTTTATGGCGTACACCCTAGTTCGCGAATAAAATTTCGCAAGAGACAAATGTAAGACCTAAAGTACGTCATTTAAGGGGCTATCTGGTTGCATGGCTCAATGATAAGGTTATACCGCTACTGGAACTTGAGTCATGGAGATATGGGGCTCAAGAAAGCCTAACCGGGAGAGGTACTTTAGATTTCCAACTATATATATAAGGTTATACCCTGGTTGGACAACCGAGGATCTCTTCTAAGGAGTGCAGAATATGATCAAGGCGCATCGGTACACGGTTGAGCCAAGAGTGCCTGGGGCGGATGAACCTACCCTGGCCATTCTTGGAAAGTATTGACTATGATGCACTCGGCCTGAAGAAAACCCCACTTAGGGTGCAGTCTCGTAACTATAATCCATATAGGAAAAAAGGATAAGAGGCTGCGAAAAACAACTGGTTGTTGGTAAATCCGGATGGGAGGAGCTAGTCTTGTATGGCCTATGTACGCCTCCTTAAAGGGGAAACCAGGGGGAGATAATGGCGGCACCCTCCGTTAAGGAGCTGATAAGTGTCTTAAGATGCAAATGTCATGATACTTTTTGCTCGCAAGAGTATTAAGGCTTGTCATATTTGTGCAGCAAATATATACAGAGGAACAAATCCAAGAGATGAGATAAGATGAGATCAATGGGTCATTGCATGAAAGTGTAAAGATGTCATGCGATTTCATCGCAAGACGACAATGTCATGGGGATTTATATTCGCAAGAATATTTAGGCCTGTCATATTGTTGCAAAAAATAGACAAAAAGAGGACAAGGCAAGATCAATGGGTCCTTACATGCGAATGAAAGGACGTCCTGCGATTTTGTCGCAAAAACAAAAAATGGCAAAATAAGAACTTTAACTAGGAAGGAAAAATAAGACCAATAGAATAATTGCAAACATTAACTGTTTTTGCAGGTAAACTTTGTTCATTGCGAGAAAGATAATGAGAATAATAATCAAAATCTCTCAAGATACTATTCGCAGATTATTTAAAGTGTCGCAGAGTAATTCAGAAATTCGCAGAAATGGAAGTAATATTTATTGCTTCTTATACTTCGTATAGCCCGATCAAAGATGGATACTTTATACTTCAAGAATCCATACTTCATATTTCTTATACTTCTTCAGACGTCACATGGATTCATTCCAAGAAAGATAATGAGGGGCAAGTATGAGAATTAATAAATGAAATATCATTATCTTCCTTGTAAATACTTAAAGAGTTAGAAAAATAATTAAATCCCAAGGAGAATAAAATAAATTGTTCACAAAAAGAGAAGGAGAAGATGTAGTTCAAAAGAGTGATACTAAAACTTAAGTTTCAATATTAACTTCGCCAACTTTGTCACCTTCGCAAGTTTTCTCGCCTTCACCATTATTCCCTTTGTCCTGGTTGACTCTAGCATCTTCTTCATTCGATTGATCATTAGCAATTGTTTTCTCACCAGTAGATGCTTCTTTAAGAGGATTTTCTACTTCTTTCTCTTTTTCTTCTTCACATGTCTCATAGCCAAAGTCATAGTCAGCAGGACGAGGAATTTCATCAGCATCTACTTCCAAAGGTTTAACTGTCACTGGGGGAATATAGTTAGACATTCGAATATCATTCACAAGAACTTGAGCTTGAAGATTAAGATAGCGAAGGAAAGCTTTATCCCGGTTTATAATCTCCATAACCTTGAAATAAGCAAGGTAATTATATTCTCTTTCTATTCGATCGCGAAAACGGGAAAAATGAGTAGCGAGAGAAGCATTTTCCTTCTGCAGCACAGCAAGTTTAGAAACCAGAGTATTAACAGAAGATTGAAGCTCTCTCTCAGATTCTGCGTGGTTAAAGAAAAAAAAAGGGTTATAAAATGAGAAATTCGCAACAAGAAAATCACAAGAAAAATTAAGCAGAGGAAGAATGATTGAGGCAGTCCAAATGACTACCTTCCTTTTGTGAAATTAGATTTTGAATTAAGGCAAAGCAATTATTATCCCACTGGTTCATTGCATCATCATATTTATCTCCAACTAAACCCTTCAGGCGAGATCTTAGATTCTTCTCTTTAGAATGGAGAAAATATTTTTCTTTCGCGAGAGAGGAATATGATTCTTCTAATTTGGTGTATTCTTCTTAGAGATGATTTGATTTTATACTTAAAGCTATTCTACCTTGCATAAGTGCATTCTTCTCAGCGATGGATGATTCATTTATTTCTTTAAGTTCATTTTTCAGTGAATGAAGAGATTGTTCTTGATTATCGCACACTCTTTGAAGGGTAAGTAATTTCTGCGAGGACATCGTTGTTTTACTTGACAAATTTTGATTCTCTTGGTATAAGGTTTTGTTTTCATCTGATAAAGTTTCCATCTCCAAGTTAGCTTTGGTTAGAGAATAAGAGATTTGAGATATTTCACTACTTAATAAATTGAGCTCATGCGCTAATTGAGCATTTTCTGCAGTGAGATTATTTATATGGTCAATGGAGTACATGTGAAGATTGTCTAATTGGTTATATTGATCCATCCAAGCATCTCTATCAGCGCAGGCCTCTTCAGCAGCGGGTTCAAATTGAAATCTTTCCAAGAATCGTTTCTGGTTTAAGTCTTAATGTGCGAACAAAAGATTTTAAGAAAATTGAAAAGGGAATTGATAAAATTGTTTATAAGAGATTAAAAATAATAAAAATAAAATAATAAAAGCCCTCTGTGGCATCCTTTCTATAAAATAATAATAATAATAATAATAATAATAATAATAATAAAATAAAGAAGATTATACCTTTTAATTCACCGTTCTTTTTGCGAAGAAGCTCGCAATCAAGTGAGAGATTTTCCATCTTTTGGTTTTCAAGACGAAGAGTATCACATTCTACAGTCTTGGCTTAGAGAGATTCTTTCAAGACTTCAATTTCTTTCTCCTTAGATGCTTGTGAATCCATCTTACCAGAACCAAAGTATCCACTTAAAATCTCGCAGATGCTAGACTTAATAGGATCAGCAGAAGATCTCTTAACATCATCCAAGATATCAACCAGAGCCTTAAAAGAAATATCTATCCCATTCGCAGCTTCTTGCGAAAAAGGAAAAGATTCAGGTGAAGTAGTAGAT
This sequence comes from Papaver bracteatum, assembly GCA_023529315.1. Lineage (NCBI taxonomy): Eukaryota > Viridiplantae > Streptophyta > Magnoliopsida > Ranunculales > Papaveraceae > Papaver > Papaver bracteatum. Next base: position 73,617 of record JAJJWX010003511.1, read on the forward strand.
ATAATAGAAAGTTGATTATCATCCTTCGCAAGAGATATATCAGCGAGAGGAGAAGTTTGAGGCAAACTAACAGTAGGGCTTGGAATGACGTTAAGCTGAGGAGAATTGGTTATAGGAGAAGAAGGAATTTCGTTCGCAGCAGAATGTAAGACAGTAGAGTCTATTGTGATATTCTCGCAGCTAGAAGGAAGAGGTACATTTTATGAAGGGGGAGGATTACTCTGCGAAGATTATGAAGAAACGGGTACGTAACCAAGAATAGGGAAAGGAACAACAGTTTCAACAATCTTTGGTTGATTCTTTTGTTGACGAGGTTTCTTAGGAGGCCTATTAGAATTTCCGCCATCCTGCGAATGGCAATCAAGATAAGAAACAGAGGAAACAATATTGTTATTTGAAGAAGTGGTGTTTCTTACTACCTTGTTATTCGCAGACTTTCTCCTTCTCGCACCCTTTTTGGGTAGTGAATTCTGGGAAATATTAGGGTTTTGGATTGTAATTCTCAAACCAGAAGTATCTTTGCTGAAATAGCATACAGTATGAGAATTATATGAAGAAAAAATAAATAAGATGATTCCAGGAAAATAAAATCAGTTTCAGCAAAAACTAACAGTTGCAGAAAGAAAATTAACCTTGTAGACTCCATAAAGATAAGGAAGAACAGCAACAAGAAGATGGATTTGATAAAAATAAAATCACAGACGATGAAAATTTGCAGAACAGAGAAGGTAAAGATGAAGATGACGAAATAGAAGTGAAAGAAGATAATTATCTTTCCTAAAACTCTCTTAAATAGGGAATATCACAGACCGGTTAGACGTGTCGGTGGAAGAAGGAATATTCAACACGTGTGGATAATTAAGCGTGATTCATGGAATTCTGTCGGAAGAAAAATATGGAAAGATAAACAGTTGCGATATTTTGAAAGAGTAGTTTCTCATGATATTCCCTACTTCGCAGAAAATACATGAGAAGAGGCAAGATGTAGGATCAGAATATCGCAGCAAGAACATTCTTGCGAAGTTTTCACTAAAGACACTGGCGAGCGTCGCAGAAAAGATCAAAAGAACGACGCAACAAGTAACGATGGTAGAAACATGAAGAAGACATAAAAGATCCTGCGAAGATTAGAGTGTTTGCGAGATTAACATTATTGCACTTGCGAAGATATCACAAGTTAAATCCGAAATTAAGGGATAGCTTAGCTGTCTATGAGCTGTCATCCATTATGTAATACCCTATATATATGGGATGAGTAATCTTGAGAGAGGGATGATTTTTGAAATGTTAAGAAAGTTTTTAGGAGAGAGAAAATTCTAAACAGAGTGATTGTATTTTAATTTCCTTTTTCCTTTATAATTTTCTAAGTGTCAATTAATGAAATCGTTGTTCCTGATTAAGTGTTCATAGATCAATTGTGCAAATTCTTGTGAGGGGTGTAATGTGGGATTTCCTGCTACTACATGTTGAGTACATTTACGGTTAAGGTTGTCATATCCTATGATAATCTTAGTCGGGGTTCAATAATCTCTTATGTTGAGCCCAAATGAACTAAATCAATCAAATTGTGTGATTATTTAGTTAGCACTCCATAAATTTCTTTTGTTGAGCATCTCTTTGACTGGGTTGGATTTTCATGATTAACTTAGTCATTGCTCCATAGATTTGCTTATGTCGAGTATGGACAATTAAATTGATTACTTTTGTGATTAGTTTAATTGAGTAATCTGGTTAGATTAATTATGGGTTTACTCGTGAGTAATCTAATTGATGTATTAAGTCTCCATAAGTTTTCTTGCGTTGAGCATATTTAGTCAAATTAATCTTGGTTCGCTTTGGTTAATTTGATTGAATATTTCTTTGTTGGATTCCAAATTCATACTTGTATGCAATTTGTTGAGTCTAAAGAAATCCTTCTTTTCTTTTGAAATTAAGGTCGCTCTTGTTGTTCCTTAGGGGATGACATTTTATGGGGGAGAGTTCTTTTGAACTTGTGCTTAATTGCCAAATCTTTGTGGGGAGTGTGGTTGTGGAATATTATAGGGGGTATCTTGCGTCTTTATAAACTCCTTGATGAATGCATTTAGCTTCGGCTTTATGATTGCATCTTAACAAGATGATACATATTTACCTTTGGTCATGAAATGTCTCTTACGAAAATTTCATTAGGATCTCGTTCTTGTACCTTTGCCAATTTTATTGACAAAAAGGGGAGAATTAATTGTAGTTCACACTACAAATACATATGGTTTTCGGATCATTATGTAAGGGGGAGTGGTTTCCATGTGAGATGGAGTATTGACTAAGGGGGAGTAAAGTATCACCATAGTATTGTTGTTGAAGTTGTGATGCAATTGGACTTTGACGTTGTGTAATAATACTATGACACTGTATAACAATGATTGATAACCGATGCTTTTCTCATTGTTATAGCTACGTATTTTCAATAACGATGATGCTAAACTTACAACCTTTGGGATCATTGGAATACTTGGAAATGACGAAGATTTCGAGTATTGTTGAAGATTAGACATATGGAATAGGAGCTACAAATTTTATTTATATATTTTTTGTAATCCATATGTATTAATAGTTTCGCCACTAAAATTGACAAAGGGGGAGATTGTTAGAGCACTGCTCGGTCGAACTCGCATGCATTGCTATCTCAAGCATGTTTGTAAATGTTAGTGATCAAAACTATAAAGTCTTGATTTCTAATCTACTATAGCTAAGGTCTCGGACTAAGATAGAAAGTGTAGTTGAGCTCAAGAACTCCATGGAAATCATCATACAAGATGAAGGACTACTCAAGGAACCAATGGATCTTCATCGACTAAAAGGTATGTGGAGACTTGAACTTATCTATCACTCAAAAGTTTATCTACTCTATCACTCAAGGAACCAGACGGACAACTTCATCGACTAAAAAGTAAAAGTTTATCTACTCTATATAGACTAAAGATATGAACATGTGACATTTCGAGCTGAGTATATCTCGCTTATCTATTTCTCGAAATGTGTGTTGGTAAAGCTTTGCTTTATCCAAGTTCATCTTTGCCTAGTGACGAAAGTCATGTTATGTTTCAATCACTTTGGAAATTGGTATGACGAAAACTAGTTTGTGAATAACAACTATATGACGTCCTCTGAGAATGTTTCAATGATTGAAATGAGAGTTTAAACAATATAACCATTGGTGCATATAAACATTGTTGTGGTAACACATATATGTATAAGTCCATAGCACTTTAACCGAAGTTTACGAACTTTGTAGATCGAGTTAAAACCGGAACTTGAGCAGTCAACCCAGTCCGCGAACGTGGGTAGTTCTCGAACCCGAGAATTTCTGTTGGAGTTGTATCTCGGTTTCAGTCCGCGAACTGACGGAAGTTCTCGAACCCGAAAAATTCTTCTGGAGTTTGTGAACTCCAACCGGTTATGTGAGTCCGCGAACTTGAGTGGTTACGTCTAAAATAGATGTTCATGAACTTATTTAAATTATCTAAGGAATGACATTGCAAATTTTGTCTTTATAGTTCATGAATCAATTCGAGTGAATCACATCATTTTTTCTTCAATTGTGTCTTGTGTAGTACATAAGATCTCATAGCAATTGAACAACTCTCTAACTAGTTCATTTGAGTCATTTGGACTAGTTATGGTGAAGAATAATATGGTTGATATGAAAGTTATCATTTGGCTAACCATATGGTTGACTAATATTGAACCAACTATTGTACACGTTTGGGTACGGTTACACAAGCCCAAAATCGTCAAGTACATGTGTGTATGGCAAGCTAAGTTTTCTATCTAACGGTTAAGAGATATTAACTTGTATCTAATCAGGTTTTCATCTAACGGTGAATATTGAATGCTTTGTTACTAAGCTAACATTGATTGCAAACCCTGATTTGAAAGACTATATAAGGGAGAACTCTAGCAACTGGGAAACCTAATCCCCACACATTATGTGTGATACTAGTTTGCTAAGCTAGAGTCGATTCTCCTTTAACCTTTGGTTTTCTTCTTCTAAAACCATGTTAACGACTTAAAGACTTCATTGGGATTGTGAAGCCAGACCGTTACTACTTTTCTTGTAGTTATGTGATCTGATCTTGCTATTTCTATCGTACGTGTACAATTATAATAATTGGCTCGAGATTTCTATCTCCGATAGGCAAGATATAAAAGTAATCACAAACATATTTGTCTCATTGTTTGTGATTCCACAATATCTTTTTTCGCTGCGTCGATTAAGACTATTGTGATGTGATTGATAAAACTGAGCTGTTCTTAGGGAATATAAGTCTGGTTTTATTGATTAGTTCATGTTCACCTTGATTTATCAAAATACGGAACAAAACTCATAGGTTTATTCGTGGGAGACGAATTTATCTATCTTGTAGACTTTTCTGTGTGAGGCAGATTTGTTTGCTAAAGTCTTCGACTTTGGGTCGTAGCAACTCTTAGTTGTGGGCGAGATCACCCAAGGGAATCAAGTGCGCAGTATCCTGATGTTATTTTCAATGATGTTGTAGTAATATGATTCGTTCAAGACTTGTGAAAGCAGATTTTTAGACTTAATTTTAAAGGAAAAATATAAAAAACTCAAAATTAAAAGTGTCATGAGAATTATGGAGAGACTGGGTCTAGGATTCCGCTATTTACCAATTCCAAAGTGATACTAATTACAATCATGCAATTTCACATGTTCAATTTGATTCTCAAATATTGCAAAAGTAGATTTTTTTAGAAAAAACAAATGTTAAGCCAAAGCATGGGATATCAAAACCCTAGGGAAAGCATATTCCATCAATATAAAATACAATTGTTTAACAAAAATCATAAAATCTATTTTCAATCTAGGCAAATAATCATAATAAAAATTACACAAATTAAATAATTAAGAATTACCACTTTTTCATTGGCAAGATAGCTTCCTCCGTCGCCCCAGAGGATGGGTTTAGCTCATCATGGTGTAAACTTGCTCAAAATATTGATCCATGCTCAAAAAATATTTACAAAGATGAAAAGGAGAGAAAATAATGAAAATCGGGTGTTTGCAATGTTTATAATTGTTGCAAACAATTGTTACAAAGGACGACAGAATCTTCCTGTCACTGCTACTGTTGCTTCAAGACTGCCTCCTGAACTACGACCCTCTGATGTGAGTCGTTATTGCTGTAGCATGAACGACTGTTTGTTGGCGTCCAATGTTCTTCGTGTTCTTCAATGGCAGCAGCAGCAACAACAGGTCTCTCTGGTGATCGATTTTTCGCTCTGTTATGCTCTAAACTCTCCCAAACTCTCCTCCCTTCTTCCTGGAATATCCCTTCAATATTTATACCTCTATGCATCAAGAAAATCACTGCAATAAATCCAGTGTAATTCTCATTACTCGGCATTGAAAAAAAATATTCCGAGAATATTTTCTTCCCAGATTTAACTCCTCACGCTGCTATATGTTGTTTACACACTCCAAACTTACTGAAACACGTTCTTTAATTAGATGATAACGCTGTAGACTCGTGCTGTCCCATGAAATCTTCCCAAAATAGAAGTTTCGAGAATATTTTCACGGGAAAATATCAGCCCTGAGTTCCTTGATTGGTGATTATCTAGCCAAATTGGATCGGTTTCAGCACCCATACCATTCCTGTCTATCCCATTAGAACAAAACCAAGTGATTTGAGCCATTGAATCTCCCTAAAACTGCTTCAAGTTCGCAACCTTAATTTTGCCAGTAAAAGAACTTTTTTCCCTCCAAAATTCATTTTCAACGAAGGAGATGAGGTTGCCTCGTATCCAACTGCTTGGGTGTGAATATCCTGTGGGTGCCCCTTAGTAATTGAGGTGCCCCTTATCTGAAGTGAGGGTGCCTTTAGTATTTTTATCTGGGGGTCCAAATAGCAACTTTTTCCGCATAAGTGTACTTCTCCAATAACACCTAAAAAAACATAAAAACACCAAAATCAGTACAGAAATCGAGACTAACAATAGAGACACTGAGGAAAATTCAGACACAAAAATGTGTCTATCAAATACCCCCAAACTTATTATTTGCTAGTCCCGAGCAAATCTAATCTAGAAAATAAAATGACTACACTTAGCACGTGCAGCAAGCCGTTAAAACGCTAGGTGGCCCTAGTGGCGAAGTGTTGTCTCCGGAGGGTTTACCAGAGGTGTACCCACAGAACCTGTACTTCTAATTGGTTACAAGTATCCAAAGAGCTATGAGGACATACAAATTCTCAACCTATATCCAAGTGACTAGAATGCCAGAGAAATTAAAGGTTCCAGCTCTAAAGCTGACTGAAGAAAAGGGGAGACACATCCGCAACACTGCTCGATAAAGAGATATCCGCTACACATCTAGATAAACATTGTAAGATGCGTCCGCTGATTTACAGATGGATTAGATTAGGAGAGAGAAACAGATGAGAAGGACATCTGCTATACAGCTGGACTAATTATGTGTGATGAGTTAAACCAGTGCTAGAAAAATCTTGTGCCAGATTGAAAGCGGACTAACAAAGCAACCAAATGTATCTTTCTTCAACTCTCTTATAGTGCTCATTAGAAACAACATCTTCTTCTACTTCAACTGTTGATGATAAATTCTTGAACCTCGTAGAACCTTGATAATTAACTTTTCTGTTCGATTTCTCACTTGAAACTTCCTTATAGATTTCTATTTTCCTATGGCCTTATTGAACAAAATTTAAACTTCTTTCTTATTTTATTTCAATTTTTCAATTTTTTCAATTTTTTTTTTTTGAAACAGAGGAATAACAAGACAAAAATTTACATGGCCATCACAGAAATACTTGAACATTTGGATCTTCGCAACTTGTAATGTCTTAGTATCATGAACTTCAATAACTTATATCGTTTTTTTTTAACTTCTTGTAACCCTTGATATTGAATTCTGATTTTCTATTGTTGCTTCTTAACCTTAAACGTCTTCCCCCTTCTTCATAAATTTTGATGTCGCTCCGATTGTTGATGATGATAAGGTTCTACTGAAAGAGTGTCGTAATCCAGTAACTAAGACTACATTGTGAGGTTGCTTTGTGTTTCTGGCATTTCCTGACCTACTTGCCTTTCCATCATGGATGGTTAGGTCCATCACAGTTACCCTCTAAAAGGAACAAGTTTTCTCCTGAATTTCAAGGATCTCAATGTCTTTTTCTCTAATGTCTCAAAAGGTTGTTATCCCTAGCATTCCAATTTCTATCTTTTCAGTGAGAAACAGTATGTAAACTTAGCTAACCGGATACTATGTGATGCTAGAAGTTTCTCCCTTACCCCCAAACTTAAATCTAACATTGTCCTCAATGTTCTAAAGATAAAATTAAAAACATGAACAAGGAGAAACTGTTACCACTTGAGGGAAAAGAAATAAGGAAGGATATTACCATATGCATGAGCGTGGGTGCCTTCCACAAAATTCTAAATTAAAGTCTTTATCTAGACATCAAATACCTCAAAAGGATTGTCACCTTCCAAAGTTATATACCAATAGCCGAAATAGCTGCGGGTCCTCAGAACCAAATAGAGAAGACACAAATGAAATACTACCATTTTGGATTAGAAAAATGAGTGGATGGAGCATAACTTGATCTATGGATTTTATCAAGGCAACTAGATTTATCTGGAGTACCTCTTTGGGCTCTATATAAGTGTCTAGGGAAACAGGTTCAACCGAATGACATGTCTCTAAGATCCGGGTTTCTTCATGGACAATATCTGGAGGATCGGGTAGCAGAGTTTGAAGAAACTCAAGTAGTATCTTAGATGCACAAAGCTCAAGTCCCAAGTTAGGGACTTCAATTAGGGATACATGACGATCACTAAAATCATCATTACCCACAAACTTAGGGTGAACAATATCCTCAAATGGACCAAGATCTATGGGATGGGTTCTAGGGTCCATAAAGTCACCACAATAATTAGCTTCTTTGGGAGACTGGTCATCTAAACGAACAATATCATCGTATAAGGGATTATCAAAGAAAATCTCTAATATCGGCTCATTAACTAAGGTGTTCGTCATGGTTACCTCCTTCGAATCACTGAAAGGTTCATCAAATAATGGATTATCAAGCATCATGCAAGCTAAAGGATCAGGAACTAAAGTGCTAATCATGTTCACCACTTCTAAATCATCCATCTCAGAAGACTTAATAACATTAAATACATTTAGCTCAGTAGTCATGTTACCAAAAGATATGTTCATAAGTCCAGTTCTACAATTGATGACAGCATTAGATGTGGATAAGAATGGGAGACCTAAAATCACCGGGATTTAAGCACTTGGGTCCTGAACAGGCTGGGTATCTAGAACAAAAAAATCCGCTGGGTATATGAACCTATCAACCTCAATAAGAACATCTTCTATGACACCACGAGGCACTTTGACAGACCTATCAGCTAATTGTAGTGTCATTTTAGTCGGTTTCAATTTACTAAGACCTAGCTAGGTGTATACATGATACGGGAGTAAGTTAACACTAGATCCTAAGTCAAGTAAAGATTTATCAACCATGTGATTGCCAATCTCACAAGAAATGGTTGGGAATCCAGGGTCCTTATACTTAGGGGGTGTTTGGTTCAGAAGAATTGAACTTACTTGTCCAGCTAAAAAGGCTTTCTTATGGACATTAAGCTTACGCTTTCGTGTACAAAGATCTTTAAAAAACTTGGAATAAGCAGGCATTTGCCTAATTGCTTCTAATAACGGAATTTTGATGTTCACATGCTTAAATATTTCCATTATCTCGTTGAAAATTGACTCCTTCTTTGTTGGGGTTAACAACTGAGGATATGGGGCTCTAGGAACAAAGGTATTCCTATCAGGAATTTTTTGGGACTCCTTAGGAATTGTTTCAGTTTCCTCAGCTATGGGCTCCTCCTCTTAGGAAGTAAAAGATGGAACTACAGTATGTACAATAGGCATGGCTATCTTATTGTCTACCGTTTTACCACTCCTAAGGGTTGTTATCAAATTCACATGGTTTGATGGTCTTTCACATACTTGATGAACTCCTCTAGGATTGGTCTGAGTTTGACTAGGAAACTTACCTTTTTTCCTCAAAGACTCATTTATCTGACTAATCTGGGTTTTCAACTCGGAAATAGCCTGAGAGTTAGCATAACCTATACTCTTACTTTCTTCTATCCCTTGCGCAACCATTTGGTTGATTTTTTGAGAGCTTTTAATAAATGAGGCGAGAGTCTCTTCTAAACTTGTAATCTTTTTATCCGAAAGGTTCTGAAATTTTGGTTGACCTGAAGAGTTCTTAGCATAACCAAAACCTGGGGGAGGCTGAGAATTACTAGACTGGCCTTGATTCTGGGCCTTAGACCAAGAGAAATTAGGATGGTTTCCCCAACCAGGGTTGTAGGTTTCTGAGTATGGGTCAAACTTCTGATTGTTTTCAAACCTAGCATTGTTATAAACAGCATGGGCTTTCTCCTCACTAACGTCACCTTCCCAAGACGTGTTATTGGGTTCTATTCCATAACTAGAGACTTGAGAGGCTCTAATTCTATCATTAGGTTCAACAAGGGACCTATTTTTAAACTGACCCATTTCCAAAGCTTCTAACCTTATAGACAAAGCAGCGAACTTAGCATTTGACCCAAAGCTTGTATTGACCGCATTGTTGCTATTTCTATTGACCAAGAGTCTTTTAGGGGGTTCAACACAAGACTCCCACTGTTGGGATTTTTCAGCTACATCTTCTAAGAAGGAAAATGCATCATCAGCGCTTTTACTCGTGAATAATCCAGCGCACATAGACTCGACCATCGCTTTGGTCGAATAATCTAAACCTTCATACAGAATTTTAACTAGTTTCATTTTTTTCGAACCCATGGTGAGGACATTGCGACAAAAGATCATTAAATATCTCTAAAAACCTATAAAGGGATTCTCCTTCTTGTTGCATACTGGCACTAATTTTCTTCCTAAAAGATGCGGTTCTATGCTTAGGGAAAAAATTTAAGTAGAAAATAACAGTAAGTTGGTCCCATATTTCTATAGACCCAGATGGTAGATTATTCATCCATGACTTGGCTTTATCTCTTAAGGGAAATGGGAACATCCTAAGTTTCAAGACTTCATCAGTAAGGTCCTTAATCTTAATTGTTCCACAAATTTCTTCAAAGTCCCTAATGTGAAAGTAAAGGTTTTCATCATCTTTTCCTAAGAATATAGGGATCATCTGAAGAATACAAAGATTCAACTCATAAGTAGCCGAAGAGGCTGGAAATTTAATGCACGATGCTCGGTTGGTCCTAGTTGGGTACATGTAGGATTTCAAAGTAGCCATTGCTGGCACAACTGAAGTACTAGGGGTACTTTCTTCACGAAGAGACAATTTCTCAAAACTGAAGTTTCCAAAAATGGGGCTCTCAAAAGAAGAGTCTTCGAGCTCCCCGCCTTCACAAGAAGTACTACTAGGTTTGTCACTAATCAAACGACCTAGAGTGTTTCTTTTCCATGCCCGTTCTCTAATTACCTCGGGCATACAATGGAAATAACAAAATATAAAGAAAATAAAAATCCTAGAAGGAAGGGAAGTTCTATGCAAACATAAACAAGGCTGACTCCACCAAAACAAACCTAGAGATTTCTAGCAAACAAAAAGCATGATGGCTCCACTTAGATTGTTTTCTAGACCAGCTTCTAATCCTTCGAAAGGGAATTCGTTATAATCTGAGAAAACCCCTCTGGAATTAATACGAGTTTAAGTAAGTTGAATATAGGCGAGGGAAGCTGCGTGGAGCTTTGATACCCAAGGCCTCATCGCATTACAAGGCAGCTCAGTCACACATTCAACTCACATAAACCATCATGAACTTCGAAGTATGCTTAAAGAGTAACCAATATTTTTCGAATGACTTTCCTATAAGCTCGTTACCCTATCGGTCTCGTTCTATTCCAAATTTTAAGCTTAGGTTCGTGTTTGGTATCGTTTTCCTAAGGTGGGCAAGAAGGGAACGGTGATGAAATCTGAACCCTTGTCTTGTATGGCCAGTCCTTTCCCTTTACTAGGAATTTAAAACAGCTGTATTCAAGTCCTCAACATATATGCAGACGAAGGAATATAGTAACTCGCTGACATGGGATTCGCGAGTGTTTCGAAAAACTTACCTCCCATTCCAGATGGGGGATGAACCGTTATAGTCGACTCGGGCCACGACTTCAAGTCCTCAAGATATATGCAGACGAAGGAATACAGTAACTCGCTGACAGGGGATTCGCGAGTGTTTCGACAAACTTACCTCCCATTCCAGACGGGGGATGAACCGTTGTAGTAGACTCGGGCCACGACTTCTATGTCATGTACGAACCCGAGGGGCCGAGGTGATATCGTAATCACCGTCCTTCTCTGCAAACAGTTTAATATTTAATTTTTCCCATCCCTTAGGGTTTAAAAATAAAAGAATGTCCAAATGTTTAAAGTCCAAAGAGTAAAGTGCAAAAGAAAAATAAAATTACAAGAATAGAGAAATCCTAATACAATCTAAAAAAAATAAACTCTCTTTATTTTTCCCTCTTTTTATAAAAAAAAAAAAAATCTTCTTCTTTCGCTCCTTTCGCTTTGCCTTTTACTCCAAGTCTTTAAGTATTCACCAAAAACTTTGGCACCATTTTCTTTCGCTCCAAATTCTGTAAGGAAAAGACAAAAACCCAAAAACGTAAAGAAGAACAAATAAAAACCTAAAAAAGAAAAAAAAAATCTAAAAACTCTAGCCTAAAGACAAGTCCGTGTCGACGGCGCCAAAAATTGATGCTATTTTCAGTGATGTTGTAGTAAGATGATTCGTTCTAGACTTGTGAAAGCAAATTTTTGGACTTAATTTTAAAGCAAAAATATAACAAACTCAAAATTAAAAGTCTCGTGAGAATTATGGAGAGACTGGGTCTAGGATTCCGCTATTTACCAATTCAAAAGTGATACTAATTACAATCATGCAATTTCACACGTTCAATTTGATTCTCAAATATTGCAAAAGTAGATTTTTTTAGAAAAAACAAATATTAAACCAAAGCATGGGATATCAAAACCCTAGGGCAAGCATATTCCATCAATAGAAAATACAATTGTTTAACAAAAATCATAAAATCTATTTTCAATCTAGGAAAATAATCATAATAAAAATTGCACAAATTAAATAATTAAGAATTACCACTTTTTCATTGGCAAGATAGCTTCCTCCGTCGCCCCAGAGGATGGGTTTAGCTTATCATGGTGTAAACTTGCTCAAAATATTGATTCATGCTCAAAAAATGTTTACAAAGATGAAAAGGAGAGAAAATAATGAAAATCGGGTGTTTGCAACGTTTATAATTGTTTCAAACAATTGTTACAAAGAACAACAGTCACTGCTACTGTTGCTTTAAGACTGTCTCCTGAACTACAACCCTCGGATGTGAGTCGTTATTGCTGTAGCATGAACGACTTTTCGGTGGCGTCCAATGTTCTTCGTGTTCTTCAATGGCAGTAGCAGCAGCAGGTCTCTCTGGTGATTGATTTTTCGCTCTGTTATGCTCTAAACTCTCCCAAACTCTCCTCCCTTCTTCCTGGAATATCCCTTCAATATTTATACCTCTATGCAGCAAGAAAATCACTGCAATAACTCCGGTGTAATTCTCATTACTAGGCATTGAAAGAAAATATTCCGAGAATATTTTCTTCCCAGATTTAACACCTCATGCTGCTATATGTTGTTTACACACTCCAAACTTACTGAAACACGTTCTTTAATTAGATGATAACGTTGTAGACTCGTGTTGTCCCATGAAATCTTCCAAAAATAGAAGTTCCGAGAATATTTTCACGGGAAAATATCAGCCCTAAGTTCCTTGATTGGTGATTATCTAGCCAAATTGGATCGAATTCAGCACCCATACCATTCATGTCTATCCCATTAGAACAAAACCAAGTGATTTGAGCCATTGAATCTCCCTAAAACTGCTTCAAATTCGCAACCTTAATTTTGCCAGTCAAAGAACTCTTTTCCCGCCAAAATTCATTTTCAAACGAAGGAGATGAGGTTGCCTCTTATCCAGCTGCTTTGGTGTGAATATCATGTGGGTGCCCCTTAGTAATTGAGGTGCCCCTTATCCGAAGTGAGGGTGCCTTTAGTATTTTTCTCCGGGGGTCCAAATAGCAACTTTTTCCGCATAAGTGTAATTCTCCAATAACACCTAAACAAACATAAAAACACCAAAATCAGTACAGAAATCGAGACTAACAATAGAGACACTGAGGATAATTCATACACAAAAATATGTCTATCAAATACCCCCAAACTTATTATTTGCTAGTCCCGAGCAAATCTAATCTAGAAAATAAAATGACTACACTTAGCACGTGCAGTAAGCCGTTAAACCTCTAGGTGGCCCTAGTGGCGGAAGTGTTGTCTCCGGAGGGTTTACCAGAGGTGTACCCACAAAACCTGTACTTCTAATTGGTCACAAGTATCCAAAGAGCTATGAGGACATACAAATTCTCAACCTATCTCCAAGTGACTAGAATGCCAGAGAAATTAAAGGTGTCAGCTCTAAAGCTGACTGAAGAAAAGGGGAGACACATCCGCAACACTGCTCGATAAAGAGATATCCGCTACACATCTAGATAAACATTGTAAGATGCGTTCGCTGATTTACAGCTGGATAAGATTAGGAGAGAGAAACAGATGAAAGGGACATCTGCTACACAGCTGGACTAATTATGTGTGATGAGTTAAACCAATGCTAGAAAGATCTTGTGCCAGATTGAAAGCGGACTAACAAAGCAACCAAATGTATCTTTCTTCGACTCCCTCATAGTGCTCAGTAGAAACAACGTCTTCTTCGGCTTCAACTGTTGATGATAAATTCTTGAACCTCGTAGAACCTTGACAATTAACTCTTCTGTTCGATTTCTCACTTGAAACTTCCTTATAGATTTCTATTTTCCTATGGCCTTATTGAACAAAATTTAAACTTCTTTCTTATTTTTTTCAATTTTTCAATTTTTTCAATTTTTTTTTTTTTGAAACAGAGGAATAACAAGACAAAAATTTACATGGCCATCACAGAAAGACTTGAACACTTGAATCTTCGCAACTTGTAATGTCTTAGTATCATGAACTTCAACAACTTATATCGTTTTTTTTTAACTTCTTGTAACCCTTGATTTTGAATTCTGATTTTCTAATGTTGCTTCTAAACCTTAAATGTCTTCCACTTTCTTCATAAATTTTGATGTCGCTCCGATTGTTGATGATAATAAGGTTCTACTGAAAGAGTGTTGTAATCCAGTAACTAAGACTACATTGTGAGGTTGCTTTGTCTTTCTGGCATTTCCTGACCTACTTGCCTTTCCATCATGGATGGTTAGGTCCATCAAGATTACCCTCTAAAAGGAACAAGTTCTCTCATGAATTTCAAGGATCTCAATGTATTTTTCTCTAATGTCTCAAAAGGTTGTTATCCCTAGCATTCTAATTTCTATCTTTTCAGTGAGAAACAGTATTTAAACTTAGCTAACCGAATATTATGTGACGCTAGAAGTTTCTCCCTTACCCCCAAACTTAAATCTAACATTGTCCTCAATGTTCTAAAGATAAAATTAAAAACATGAACAAGGAGATACTGTTACCACTTGAGGGAAAATAAATAAGGAAGGATATTACCGTATGCATGAGCGTAGGTGCCTTCCATAAAATTCTAAATTTAAAGTCTTTAGCTAGACATCAAATACCCCAAAAGGATTGTCACCTTCCAAAGTTATATGCCAATAGCCGAAATATCTGCGGGTCCTCAGAACCAAATAGAGCAGACATAAATGAAATACTACCATTTTCGATTAGAAAAATGAGCGGATGGAGCATAACTTGATCTAGGGATTTTATCAAGGCAACTAGATTTATCTGGGGTACCTCTTTGGGCTCTATATAAGTGTCTAGGGAAACAGGTTCAACCGAATGACATGTCTCTAAGATCCGGGTTTCTTCATGGACAGTATCTGGAGGATCGAGTAGCAGAGTTTGAAGAAACTCAAGTAGTATCTTAGATGCACAAAGATCGATTCCCAAGTAAGGGACTTCAATTAGGGATACATGACGATCACTAGAATCATCATTACCCACAAACTTAGGGTGAACAATATCCTCAAATGGACCAAGATCTATGGGATGGGTTCTAGGGTCCATAAAGTCACCACAATAATTAGCTTCTTTGGGAGACTGGTCATCTAAACGAACAACATCTTCGTATAAGGGATTATCAAATAAAATCTCTAATTTAGGCTCATAAACTAAGGTGTTTGTCATGGTTACCTCCTCCGAATCACAGAAAGGTTCATCAAATAATGGATTATCAAGCATCATGCAGGCTAAAGGATCAGGAACTAAAGTGCTAATCATGTTCACCACTTCTAAATCATCCATCCTCGAAGACTTAATAACATTAAATACATTTAGCTCAGTAGTCATGTTACCAAAAGATATGTTTATAAGTACGGTTCTACAATTGATGACAGCATTAGATGTGGCTAAGAATGGGCGACCTAAGGGTTGTTATCGAATTCACATGGTTTGATAGTCTTTCACCTACTTGATGAAATCCTCTAGGATTGGGCTGAGTTTGACTAGGAAACTTACCTTTTTCCCTCAAATACTCATTTAACTGACTAATCTGGGTTTTCAACTCGTAAATAGCCTCATAGTTAGCATAACCTATACTCTTACTTTCTTCTATCCCTTGCGCAACCATTTGGTTGATTTTTTCAGATCTTTTAATAAACGAGGCGAGAGTCTCTTATAAACTTGTGATCTTTTTATCCGAAAGGTTCTGAAACTGTGGTTGACCTGAAGAGTTCCTAGCATAACCAAAACTTGGGGGAGGCTAAGAATTACTAGACTGGCCTTGATTCTGGGCCTTAGACCAAGAGAAATTAGGATGGTTTCCCCAACCAGGGTTGTAGGTCTCTGAGTATGGGTCAAACTCTTATTGTTTTCAAACCTAGCATTGTTATAAAAAGCATGGGATTTCTCCTCACTAACGTCACCTTCCCAAGACGAGATATTGGGTTCTATTCCACAACTAGAGACTTGAGAGGCTCTAATTCTATCATTAGGTTCAACAAGGGACCTATTTTTAGACTGACCCATTTCCAAAGATTCTAACCTTATAGACAAAGTAGCGAACTTAGCATTTGACCCAAAGCTTGTATCGACCGCATTGGTGCTATTTCTATTGACCAAGAGTCTTTTAGGGGGTTCAACACAAGACTCCCACTGTTGGGATTTTTCAGCTACATCTTTTAAGAAGGAAAATGCATCATCAGCCCTTTTACTCGTGAATAAACCAGCGCACATAGACTCGACCATGGATTTGGTCGAATAGTCTAAACCTTCATACAGAATTTTAACTAGTTTCATTTTTTCGAACCCATGGTGAGGACATTGCGACAAAAGATCATTAAATCTCTCTAAAAACCTATAAAGGGATTCTCCTTCTTGTTGCATACTGGCACTAATTTTCTGCCTAAAAGATGCGGTTCTATGCTTAGGGAAAAAATTTAAGTAGAAAATAACAGTAAGTTGGTCCCATGTTTCTATAGACCCAGATGGTAGATTATTCATCCATGACTTGGCTTTATCTCTTAAGGAAAATGGGAACATCCTAAGTTTCAAGACTTCATCAGTAAGGTCCTTAATCTTAATTGTTCCACAAATTTCTTCAAAGTCCCTAATGTGAAAGTAAGGGTTTTCATCATCTTTTCCTAAGAATATAGGAATCATCTGAAGAATACCATGATTCAACTTATAAGTAGACGAAGAGGATGGAAATTTAATGCACGATGCTCGGTTGGTCCTAGTTGGGTACATGTAGGCTTTCAAAGTAGCCATTGCTGGCACAACTGAAGTACTAGGGGTACTTTATTCACGAAGAGACAAATTTTCAAAACTAAAGTTTCCAAAAACGGGGCTCTCAAAAGAAGAGTCTTCGAGCTCCCCGCCCTCACAAGAAGTACTACTAGGTTTGTCACTAATCAAACGACCTAGAGTGTTTCTTTTCCATGCCCGTTCTCTAATTACCTCGGGCATACACTAGAAATAACAAAATAAAAAGAAAAATCCTAAAAGTAAGGGAAGTTCTATGCAAACACAAACAAGGATGACTCCACCAAAACAAACCTAGAGATTTCTAGCAAACAAAAATCATGATGGCTCCACTTAGATTATTTTCTAAACCAGCTTCTAATCCTTCGAAAGGGAATTCGTTATAATCTGAACAAACCCCTCTGGAATCAATCCGAGTTTAAGTAAGTTGAATAGAGGCGAGGGAAGCCGCGTTGAGATTTGATACCCAAGGCATCACCGCATTACAAGGCAGCGCAGTCACGCATTCAACTCACAGAAACCATCATGAACTTCGAAGTATGCTTAAAGTGTAACCAATATTATTTGAATGACTTTCCTAGTAAGCTCGTTACCCTATCGGTCTCGTTCTATTCCAAATTTTAAGATTAGGTTCGCGTTTGGTATCGTTTTCCTAAGGTGGGAAAGAAGGGAACAATGATGAAATCCGAACCCTTATCTTGTATGTCCAGTCCTTGCCCTTTACTAGGAATTTAAAGCAGCCGTATTCAAGTCCTCAACATATATGCAAACGAACTCGCTGACAGGGATTCGCGAGTGTTTCCACAAACTTACCTTCCATTCCAGACAGGGGATGAACCGTTGTAGTCAACTTGGTCCACGACTTCTATGTCATGTACGAACCCTAGGGGCCGAGGTGATATCGTAATCACCGTCCTTCTCTGCAAACAGTTTAATATTTAATTTTACCCTTCCTTAGGGTTTAAAAATAAAAGAATGTCCAAATGTTTAAAGTCCAAAGTCCAAAGAGTAAAGTGCAAAAGAAAAAGAAAACTACAAGAATAGAGAAATCCAAATACAATCTAAAAAAAATAAACTCTCTTTCTTTTTCCCTCTTTTTATAAAAAAAAAATTCTTCTTCTTTCGCTCCTTTCGCTTTGCCTTTTACTCCAAGTCTTTAAGTATTCACCAAATGCTTTGGAACAATTTTCTTTCGTTCCAAATTCTGTAAGGAAAAGACAAAAACCCAAAAACGTAAAGAAGAACAAATAAAATAAAAACAAATAAAAACCTAAAAGCCTAAAAACTCTAGCCTAAAGACAAGTCCGTGTCGACGGCGCCAAAAATTGATGTTATTTTCAATGATGTTGTAGTAATATGATTCGTTCTAGACTTGTGAAAGCAGATTTTTAGACTTAATTTTAAAGAAAAAATATAACAAACTCAAAATTTAAAGTGTCGTGAGAATTATGGAGAGACTGGGTCTAGGATTCCGCTATTTACCAATTCCAAAGTGATACTAATTACAATCATGCAATTTCACATGTTCAAATTGATTCTCAAATATTGCAAAAGTAGATTTTTTTTAGAAACAACAAATGTTAAACCAAAGCACGGGATATCAAAACCCTAGGGCAAGCATATTCCATCAATAGAAAATACAATTGTTTAACAAAAATCATAAAATCTATTTTCAATCTAGGCAAATAATCATAATAAAAATTGCACAAATTAAATATTTAAGAATTACCACTTTTTCATTGGCAAGATAGCTTCCTCCGTCGCCCTAGAGGATGGGTTTAGCTCATCATGGTGTAAACTTGCTCAAAATATTGATTCATGCTCAAAAAATGTTTACAAAGATGAAAAGGAGAGAAAATAATGAATATCGGGTGTTTGCAACGTTTATAATTGTTGCACACAATTGTTACAAAGAACAACAGTCACTGCTACTGTTGCTTTAAGACTGTCTCTTGAACTACAACCCTCGGATGTGAGTCGTTATTGCTGTAGCATGAACGACTTTTCGGTGGCGTCCAATGTTCTTCGTGTTCTTCAATGGAAGCAGCAGGTCTCTCTGGTGATTGATTTTTCGCTCTGTTATGCTCTAAACTCTCCCAAACTCTCCTCCCTTCTTCCTGGAATATCCCTTCAATATTTATACCTCTCTACAGCAAGAAAATCACTGCAATAACTCCGGTGTAATTCTTATTACTAGGCATTGAAAGAAAATATTCCGAGAATATTTTCTTCCCAGATTTAACTCCTCACGTTGCTATATGTTGTTTACATACTCCAAACTTACTGAAACACGTTCTTTAATTAGATGATAATGCTGTAGACTCGTGCTGTCCCATGAAATCTTCCCAAAATAGAAGTTCCGAGAATATTTTCACGGGAAAATATCAGCCCTGAGTTCCTTGATTTGTGATTATCTAGCCAAATTGGATCGGATTCAGTACCCATACCATTCCTGTCTAGCCCATTAGAACAAAACCAAGTGATTTCAGCCATTGAATCTCCCTAAAACTGCTTCAAATTCGCAACCTTAATTTTGCCAGTTAAAGAACTCTTTTCCCGCCAAAATTCATTTTCAAACGAAGGAGATGAGGTTGCCTCTTATCTAGCTGCTTGGGTGTGAATATCTTGTTGGCGCCCCTTAGTAATTGAGGTTACCCTTATCCGAAGTGAGGGTGCCTTTAGTACTTTTCTCCGGGGGTCCAAATAGCAACTTTTTCCGCATAAGTGTAATTCTCCAATAACACCTAAACAAACATAAAAAAAAACCAAAATCATTACAGAAATCGAGACTAACAATAGAGACATTGAGGACAATTCAGACACAAAAATGTGTCTATCACCTTCTTATTATGCAGTCAAGGCTGCCAAACAAACTCTACTCGGCTTGTTCTCAAGAGAACGGATCACAAGGAGAATGAACTTTGTGCTAGAATTCACCAACCGCTTAGCCTGGGTGGCTGTAATCAAGCTTGCTCCCTCTAGAGGAGTATCTATAGCCCGAATCACAAAAATTTATCCTTCTTAAGTAAAGGTGTATTTTTATTCCCTCCTGTGTAGAGTTGCATCTCTATCCCATAGGTAAGGACTACCTAGTACTACTGGATAAATATCCAAAGGAACTACGTCACATGTAACTTCGTCAATATATGACTCATCTATAGCAAATTTGAAATTACACTGATATGAAACTTGTAATCCCCTTTCCTTTTGAAGCCATCCTAAAGGGTATGGTTTAGGATGTTTGATAGTCTTCAATCCTATCTTATGCACCAAAGAATGTGAAAGTAAATTCTTCTTACTTCCCGGGTCAATAACAACATCAACTAATGATGTTTTGACTTGCATCTTCATTGTAAAGAGTCGCTCCATAAGATCATCTTTTAAAGTTATTTATTTTTCCCCTATCATAAGAGACAGATTTGAATTGGGTTTTGTTAGTCTGTGGACTTATTTTGGAGTTTGAGCGACTAGTGTTTCCTTCTTGGCTTCTTTCCTATGTAACCCTTTAGGCTTTAGATGAGGGTTCTTAACCCAACAATTATCGATAACGTGACATGTTTGTTTGCAATGGGTGCAAGTCAAACCTTCCTTGTCACTAAACTTCCCTTTTTCTTTGCCCCTTTCACCACCTTTTACAGTGGTACCTCCAGATTTCACCTTAGTATTTCCCTTTGAATCATATTTCTTAAGCCTACCTTCAATGGCATTAGCTTTTATACTTGCTTCGGAGATAGAATCCACTAAAAACATCTTCAACTCCTTCCGTATATACTCATGGAACCCAGAAATATATTTCATATAGATAACATAGTTTCCCAAGTCTAAATCCAAAATCATAGCTTGATTCTGAAATTCTGAAGTATATTCTTGCACGGTTTGATTGTAAGTCTGCTTTAAGTTGTACCACTTGAACTATCTCTGCTTAAGGTAGCCAACCGGATAAAACTGTTTCCTTACAACTGCCTTGAATCTTATCCATGACAATACTCCCTTACCTAGGTTTTGTCTTTGATAAGCTTTCCACCAGGTTAGAGCATGCTTTTGTAGCTTCAATGCTGCGAAAGCAATCTATTCCTTTGAACCATATTCAAAGAAATAAAAATACGTCTCTAGACGTTCTATCCAATCATTCAATTTTTCTACATCTACATTCCCATCGTAAAGTGGAATATCAACATGAAAATCAATTTTCAGATTCTTACCATGAGGTTTAGTTTATGTAGGACTTTTAAGAAACTCACTTTTCTTCTTTTTTTTCATCCTCATATTCTTCTCCTTCTTCCGATTCATATTTTTCTGAAGCTTCAGGAGAAGGTGTAATCTTTTTCTTCGTCTTCGGCTTTGATGTATGAGAATGAATACATTCAGTCAATTTTTCAAGGGTGGTTTTAGTCAACTTCATGTCTGTTTGTAGCGTAGCCACATTTTTTTCCATAGCTTGTGGTTCGCTATGCTTAGGTTTATCATCTGACTTTGTCATCCTTGATCCCCTTGTTCTCCTAACGTCTTCTAACTTCTCGAGTACCTCACCAAGCTTTATGTAGATAGATCTAATGAAAACCATAATCCACAGGGATCTACCCTAAAAACAAACATTGCTCTGATACAAACTTGATATGTTTGATCTCTATACCTTGGTAGCTATTACTATAAAGGCGGAATTCAGAATAATAATAGACGAGAAACTTAGAAAATGGTACACAAGTAGTAATTCGAAGAAAAATATCTTCTCTAGATTATGAACAAGAAAACTATTACAATTCTCTTTTTGTTACGCTCACAATCTTCTCTAAACAGTGGATTAACCTTAAACCGTTTGCTAAGCTTGCATAAGTATTGTTCTAAGCTTTCTCTAGGTTTTCTATGCCTAGTTTCCGTGTGTTTAGCTATTATCCAAAGCCCTTTATTTATAGCCTTCATCGTACTCAGCCGTCCAATGACTTCTATTATGTATTTATTTCCTAAAGTAAGAGTATTTCCTAAACCAAAACTTTTCCCTAACTAGGAATTCTCCCTAAACAAGGATTCCTACCTAGAATAGGATTCTTCCCTCAACTTAGATTAAGGTTAACTAAGTTCCCTAAAGGAGTATGGATACACCTGTATCAATTATAGCGCATGAAGTAATACACTCAATGTAAAAATCAAGGAGCAAGAAAGGTCTAATAGCACTTAAACTTGATATGTCTAAGGCAGTTGACCGGCTGTAGTGGTCCTTTTTAGATAAAATGTCGCAATCCATGGATTTCTGTCCAGAATGAAGAACACTTATTCAACAGTGTATCACAACTACTACAATCTCAATCAGATTAAATGGAAGTCCTTGTGATTCTTATGCGCCCTCTAGAGGATTACGGCATGGAGATCCTCTATCTCCCTACCTTTTTATCATTGCCATGGAATATCTTATAGAGCTCTACATTGGGCAGAACAAAATCACCTAATTAAAGGTATTACCGTAGCGAAGAATTCTTCATTCATTAATTATCTTCTTTTCGCAGATGGTTGCATGTTATTCTTTAAAGCTGATGACATCACAATTGGGAATGTTATCAATATTTTAGAAGATTTTGGGTCACTATCGAATCAGATGATAAATTTTTTAAAATCAGCTTCTTTTATAGTATGTGACATTTCAGAGGAAAGGAAACAATGCATTATAACTATATTAGGTGTTAAACAATTGTGTACCTCTGATAAATATCTTGGTTTACCAATTCTTCTTGGAAAATCTAAGGCAAATTCCTTTGGAAGTCTGTCAGATACCTTTTCTACTAGGTTGCTGGGCTGGAGTTCCAAAACACAAAATCAAGTAACAAGAACTACACTTGTGAAGTCTGTGTTAAATACCATCCCTTCTCATTATATGGGGAATTTTAAAATACCAAAAAACACCATTAAAACATTAAACTCTATACAGAAAAGATTTTGGTGGGATCATAAGATAAGCAAGTGGATTAATTTCTTAGCTTGGGATTCTTTTAATGTTCCAAAACAGAATGGTGGGTTAGCTTTTCGTAATTTAGAACAGTTCAATAATGCTTTAGTAACTAAACTAGCATGAAGGATTTGTACAGAATCAAACAAGTTATGGGTTCAAATGTTAAATCCTAAGTATGCCTCCTACTGTGATTTTCTTCATTTACAAGAAGAGCACAAAAATTCTTCCTGGATATTGAAAGGGATAGAGCAGGCTCTTAAATATGTGAAGCAACATCATAGATGGGCAATAAGATGTGGTACCAAGGTTTTAGTCTGGTATGATAAATGGTGTATGGTATTCAAGAACCCCCAACCCCAAAACAAACCTTTGTTGAGCCAGCTAGAATGGTATATGTTTATGACGTAATGCTTGTTAATCTAAGGAGATGGAATGTTCCCCTCATTCAGGAGTTATTCGATTCTCATATAGCACAGCTGATTCTTAACATGTACATCCCTCAACAAGGTGAGGACATTCTCATTTGGGAGCCAAACAGAACAGGAACCTTTACTGTCAAGTCAGCATATAGGGTTCTAACATCCAAAAGAAACAACATAACTCAATCCCCACACCAGATACCCAACTTAGTCTGAAAAAAACTATGGAGCATGAATACTCCTCACAAAGTCAAACTCTTTATCTGTAAATGTTTAAAAGAATAGTTTATACTTTAGTCAAGATTAGCCACTACAAAACAAACATTGATAATCTGTGTTCCAATTGTAGAACATAAAGTGAAACTATTTAGCATCTTTTAATCACATGCATATACTCATCTTCAGTCTGGATTGATACGAATGTAAATGTTTTTAATATTCAGGCTCAGCATACTTCAGTCATCAACTGGATAACAAGTTGGTTTTATACTGCTCAGAATGTTAATAGTGAAGAACAAAATAATTGGATACTGACTTTAATGATTACTGCTTGGCAGATATGGAAGAACAAATATGATAAAATAATTCAAAATAAAACCCAAATAGGTCGATCACATAAAATAGTATCAGATGGTTGTTAAATCAGTGTTCAAGAGATTAGCAACAACACAAAACAATTACAATTAAGCATGCTATTTGGTCACCACCAGTAGAAAAATAAATTTAGATAAATTTAGATGTTTTGTTCGATGACATAACAAAAATCTTTGGCATTGGTATGATTAATCGAGATTCTGCAGGTTCAAGCAGAGGCACCAGAGGAAGGTACTTCGATGTAGGACTAGATCCAGAACATGCATAATGCTTGTCCATAAAAGAAGCACTAACTGGGCCAAAAACTTTCATTGTGATAGTTTTTTTCTTGAGTCAGATTGTAAAAATGATGTATCTTCTATCAATGATGCTATCCCACTTGTACATTGGATGCATCAGAGACTTGTAAATGAAATAAAGCATCAACTATCTACTAGGTTAGGTACTACTATAAAATATGTAAGTAGATCATGTAACAATGTAGCTCATATAATAGCCAACATGGCTAGAACTTTAAGAGCTTCTTTTGATATTTTGGACAATATCCCAGCTGATATATATGAAGCTATAAGGGATGATGTTGTTAACCTGAAGTTATGTACTTAATCTTAGTTTAATGAAGTTCAGTTTCAAAAAAAGACTACCACTAGAATTCCAGTTATCCAAATAATTATAGATAGTTCTGATCTTAATGATTTGGGTAATGTAGACACACAATTTACTTGGTCAAATAGGAAAAATAAGTGTTTGACAAAGTCACGGGGAACATATCATGGCTTAACATTATGGGTACTCCAAGATTTTTTCACATAGACATTATTCGCCCAGAGCATATACCAATGGCACTTGAGACAAATGTATACTCTCATCAAAGCCAGAAGCCTTACATATACTTCAAGTGCTAGAGTAGAGATCCAACACCTAAAGATGTGATCAACAATTCATACTCTCAATAAGTCAGGGGTTTCCCTGCATTTTGATTATCACCAAACTCAAGAATGTTAAATATGCTTTTAACAATTAAAATATCATTGTTATAATATTAATAAAAAAGTTAATTCCCTAACTGATCATTTTCAATATTTGAATAGTCAATCTCTATCTGTTTAGGATACTGAGAATATAAGGTGTGTGGATGTAAACCTTGAGAAATTGAAGAATGTTCAAGATGAATTTTATTCCCAAAAAGGTTGACAAAATCTCATTAAAAGTGCTGATCCAAACAATTATTTCTATCATACTTCTATTAAAAGAAGAAAGCAGTTCAACTACATAAAATATCTTGGATTACCTAATGGTTGGCAATCTAAGGATAAAAATGAACTTAAAGGTATACTGGTTAACCATTTCAGAAACCATCAGCACTACTTCTCACCCGTATCAAGATTCTAATTTTTTCAATTACATGAAACCTTGTATCACTGATGAGGATAATTATAATCTTTTCAGATCTATTGTACTATAGGAAATAAGGAATACCATCAAAAGAATATCCTAGTGGACATCCTCTGGGCCAAGGTTTTCAAATTGTGACTCGAATCGTGCCTCGTTTTTTATTTGTAAGAATCAATTTGTATATTAAATCTTGAATTGTAGATTCATGGTGAATTCTATAATTATTTATTGTAATTAGTTTATGTATAAATTAATAAAATTTGATGTTTAAATTCTACTAAATATAAATAATGGTTGAACTTGAATATTACCATCACTAACTACGTAGTTTAGTGGTCTATGAGTCTAAACTCCATACAGGCAATCCGAGTTTAAACCTCGTTGTCCTCGTTTTTTGCGTAATATAAGATTTTCAACTTTATTCAGATGGGTTTGACTGGATTTACGAATCTGACTTGGTCAAAGACATTGAATAACATGAGTCATAAGAGATTCAATTCATAAGCATGACTCAACTCGAATTAATATTTTACATGGCTCGTATGAGTTTAAAAACTATGCTCTAAGCCATATGGTTTCTCCAGGGTTCTTCAAGCAAAATCTATAATTCCTGAAATGAATGTGCAGAAACCACTAAATCATTTTTTGAGTCTAAATAGTACTTTCTTAAGTCTATGAACCATACTTTCTTACTTCATATTCATAAAGTCAAAAATTCTTCTTATCATTTTTATTTTAGACCAATTTCATAGTGCAATCTTAGTTACAAGATTATCTATAGAGTTCTTGTAAAGAAATAAAGATTTTACTTTGTAAGATCATCTCTCTTTATCTAGTTGTTTATGGGTGTATAGTAATAACATTTCATATAATATAGTCATTGCATACCAGATAATCCATAATATGATAAGGAAAAATGAGAGAAATGGTGTCATGCCTTAAATTTTATATGTCTAAGGCATTTAATAGGGTTGAATGGTCTTTTTCATTCTCAAATATTTTGGTTTTTCTAATGACTGGTGTCTCTCATTCATCAATGTGTAAGTAGTACTAGCTTGTGATTCCCATTGTTAAGAAATTCTTAAATGAGGTTGGTTCCTAAATTTGATTATGATAGTTCATTCAGAAAAATAATAAAATACTTGTTGATCATGTTTGTGTTTTGTATAAATATTAAGGACCATAATTGGAGATGTGAAGATATACAACATGTGTCTAGGTGTTTTTGTCTATTTGTTGGGAAGTGGCGGATGCTATCGTAAGAGTTGATATCATTGTGAAATAGGTTTCTGGAGGTACTAGCGTATGATTCCTACTGTTAGGAAACTCTTAACTGAGGTTGATTTAGGTGATTCCTACTGTTAGGAAATTCTTAACTGAGGTTGGTTCCTAAACTTGATTAGGATAGTTCATTCTGAAAAATAATAGAATACTTGTTGATCATGTTTGTGTTCTGTCTAAAGATTGAAGACTTTGCTTTAAACCTCATTTTTAGGATTACCCCGTGTGTCTACCCTTGGTTTATGATTTATATAAAGTTTAGATTGGTCTTGTAAAGTAGAATCGATTAGGTATCTCCACAATCTTTTGAAGAGAGTAGGTTATCCTAATTGTTGAGATTTGTAATATCTAGAGCATATCTCGGTTGAACCCACCAAGCATTGGTATGTCAAGTTTGGTTGTCATATTTTAGTAAATTAAAACTCATTTAAGAGTCGCTTGATTATGTACTAGAGTCAACTTCGTATAGGTTAGATTAAAAGTATTAGGATATGAGACATTACAAGTATTGCGAAAACTTGAAGAAGTGAAGAAGTAAGAATCTACAATGACAACATCATCCTTCCTCTTGAGGTTAGTGATATTTGACTTGAACTGTTTCATTCCCTAAAGTATCTTTCAAGTCGTGCATATAGAAAACAAAACTGTGAAGCATGTTTGAACTCTAGATAGATATAGTATTAAGGAATACAATACGAGGTTTATTGCTTAACCATTAAAATTTGTAGATAAGAGATCGACATAATCGTTTAAATGCTATTATGATTATGTATGGGTATGAGGTGAGGATTTCATCCTAGGAAACAATGTTTTACATGTGTTTTAAGGAAGTAAGTTCATAAACTTGTTTATGAATCAAAAAGGAAATCGCCATGCGTTATTGGGATTGTTATTCATTGCATATCTTGTGAATATCCAATATGTGTAATTTAGTATAACCGCTTACAACTTGTTTGTGTTCTTGGTATAACTATTCACAAAGGCCTAACTTATGTATTGGTATGACTTTTATTACTGAAACTGATCTTAAGTAATCATCTGTGAGGTATGATCGAGTTTGTGATTTGTGGTTGACCGAATCTGGGTAAACGGGAACCGATCCTAGTAAGAAGTGCAACACATCACAAGGGGAATCGATCCTTGTATGAGTTGAAGCAAGGCTTATAGCAGAAAGGGGAACCGATCCTATGGACATGTGCAACACATATAAGTTAGATACCATATATATGTGGGGAACCGATCCTAGTACCTAGTCAACCGAATTTTGGAAATCTAGTGTAACTATGCACAGTACTCACATGGAGGTAGAATCGAAACTTGTTTTGGTAGAACCGTTAAACCCATGATTTGTGATTGAGTGTTCTTGATCAATCACATAGTTCTTGAAAGTCAGATGAACCAATTCTAAACTTGTTTGAAAGTGTGGAAAATCGATTTCAAGGGTGTAAGTATGAAAGAGGACTTACAAAGTAAGGATGTCGACACACTTTGAACAAAGGAAGTATTGTTTATCTTTAATTGTTCAAAGTCATTCCTTAATAGCGAATGGAAGAAAAACCCAGGATCGAAACATAAATAAGTTAATAATCTTTTAATTAAGGTCTTAATTTTATTTTAGGAAAATGAGAATTAGTAATGTGCATTTACTAGTTAAAGATTTTCCAAAGAGATTTTCGGTCATTATTTTGGACAGAGCATTTCCAGGAATTATGGAAACTGAATTTGGAATATATTGAATATCTTGAGAATATTTTCAGTTTTGGAAATTCTTTGGTGTCCAAACTTCCTTGTCTATAAATACTTAAAGTTTGCATTTCTAGATTGTTAGAGCATTGCTCGGTCGAACTCGCATGCGTTGCTATATCCAGCATGTTTGTCAATATTAGTGATTAAAATTGTACGTCTTGATTTATAGTTTACTGACGACTAAGTCTCGGTCTAGGATAGTTAAGTATAGTTGAGCTCCATACTCCATGGTGATTATCTTATGAAGACGAAGAACTACTCAAGGAACCGGTAGAAATTCATCCGACCAAAAAGGTATATGGAGACTTGAACTTATCTAGCACTCAAAAGTATATCTATCTCCTACTCTTGAGACAACAGTCGTATAAGTATGATAGTTTTCATACATACACATTTGTTATTTCGACCCAAGTTTACTCGCCTATCTTTTTCTCGAAATATTTGTTGGTAAGCTTTCTCTTTAAGCACTTTCATATTTATCCGTGACGAAAGACATGATGACGTTTCAATATCAAAAATGGCTTTGATGAAGATAGTCGATTTTTTATGTCCAACGACTATTAACATTATAGAATAATGTTTCAATGATTGAAATGTAGAGTTGAGATTACGTAACCACCTTTGGATATAAGCATATATAGTGTGTTCTCACATTAGTGTATAAGTCCATGTACCGGAAACCAAGTGCCCACATATATGTGCATGCGGTATTGGTGAAGGTGGCAGGTTGGGTACGCGTACTGGAGGAGTTCATGTCCGTGAATTTCTTCTGAGTTTGGAGTTTACAAACTTACAAACAAGGCACCTTAGGTACGCGTACCCGTACGCGTACTCATAAAAGTTTTCCATCCTAGAATTTCTGCTAGGTTTTCAAACCCAATTCCGATAGCTAAGGTACGCGTACCCAAGCTGGTTATTTCTCAAATCGATTGTTCATGAACTTAAAAAATAAACAATAAGGAATGCAATCTTTGCAAACCATGGCTATATTGTTCATGAATTGATTCAAGTGAATCAAACCGATTTTGCTTCAATTGTGTCTTGTGTAGTACATAAGATTTTCTTGCAATTAAAGAAGTCTTGAACTAGTTCTTATGAATCATTTGAACTAGTTATGATAAGATGAATACGGTTGATATGAAAGTACTTATATGGATAACCATTGGTCAACCATTTGTGAACCAACTAATGTACATATTTAGGTACGGTTACTCAAACCTAAATGAAATACATTTCATTTGTGTGTGTGACAAGCTAAGTTTTGATCTAACGGTTGAAAGATATTAGCTTGGATAAATCAGGTTTTTCATCTAACGGTGAATATTGAATGATTTGTTACCAAGGTAACTTGGATTGCAACCCCTGATTTGAAAACTATATAAAGAGACGGCTAGCAACTAGAAAAACTAATCCCCACACCTCTTGTGTAATACTAGTTGGTTTGATAGAGTCGATTCTCCTTTAATCGTAGGTTTCTTCTCGAGACCCTGTCGATTAACGACTTAAAAACTTAATTGGGATTGTGAAGCCAGACGAAACTACTTCTCTTGTAGTTAAGCGATCTGATCTTGGAATTTTCTATCGTACGAGTTCAATTGAATAATTGGCTTGAGATTATATCTCCAATAGGGCAAGATAAAAATAAATCACAAACATCTTTGTCTCATCGTTTGTGATTCCGCAATATCTAGTTTCGCTACCATACGATTTAGATTATTGTGAGGTGATCAATAATTCTATGTTGTTCTTTTGGAATATAAGTTCGGGTTATTGATTGGTTCTTGTTCACCTTGATTTTATCAAAATAAGGAACAAAACTTGTAGGTTTATCTGTGGGAGACATATTTATCTATTATCGTAGACTTTTCTGTGTGATACAGATTTGTTTATTCAAGTCTTCGACTTTGGGTCGTAGCAACTCTTGGTTGTGGGAGAGATCAGCTAAGGGAATCAAGTATGTAGTATCCTGCTGGGATCAGAGACATAAGGAGCGCAACTATACCTTGAATCAGTGTGATATAATATAGTGTGGTGTTCAATATAGACTAGGTCTCTGGGTTTTTCTGCATTTGCGGTTTCCTCGTTAACAAAATTTCTGGTGTTTGTGTTATTTTTATTCCGCATTATATTTTGTTATATAATTGAAATATCACAGGTTGTGCGTTGTATCGATCAATTGTGAAATTCAACCTTTGGTTGTTCATTGGAAATTGATTGATCCTTGGATATTGATTTTTGATACCATCCAAGTTTATCTCTCTTGTATTTAATCGAGACTCGCATTTTGCTTGAGTATGATTTAAATTAAGAGATAGAGATATAAAAACTCTTTGATATACTTTTCTATTGATTGAGTCTAACTGTATAGTTGATTCTCATAAAAGTATATTGGAGTTTGTCCATACAGAGTGCTAATCGAAATATTAGGTGAGGTTGTTAGACCCCCACTTCTTCAATTGGTATCAGAGCAGTTTCCAAATGTAAACTTAGACCAGTAGAAAACAGCTGAGGTATGTAAGATCTTATCTTCTTCAAAGAAAGTAGTTTCCAAAGATAGACTTAGACCAGTAGAAAACAAAACATGATCTAAACATAAGGAATGGCAATGTTCCATGAATTCCAACCAAAAGGATCATGGTGGACAGATTGTTGTTCACCACAACACAACTTGATTGTGTTGTTTTTGTGGATCTTGTCTCATGTGCCTGTTTAAAAGAGACAAGATCTTGCACACCTAAGACTTTAAAATAAATTTTTTTGTTTTCTTTTCTAGCTTTTTATTTTGTGGTGGAATTCCTTCATATCACTGTTGATATTGGAAAGGACCTATTTTCCAAAATAAGAGGGTTATTATCGACAATTCCACTCTTTATAGGGTTGTGATCTGTGCGTACGCAACCTTTTATAGGTTTAGAAACCCCACATTCCTTTTCCTTTTAGATACTCTTTATATCTTAATACTGCTTGGTGAGGTACATGGAGACTCCAAGCATCATGTCTTCTGATGAAAAAGATATCAATATGATTGTGTAGATGGGAAAAAATGGTTCGCTGGTTTTTTGGGAAAGTGAAGAGTCGAGTGTGTCGAGACTCCTAGAACCGAGAAAACTGCTCAACCTCACACAGATACACTGTAAAAGGAGTGCTTAGATTTGAGAGATCAATCTGTAGGACTCCGGCCTAAACCAAGTCAATGGCCATTCCAGAGTCAATTCAACCGCAAAGAGGGAGATGGGTTGATCTTTATGAGGGAAGTTGAGAATTATGTGGGATCAATTATGATCAAGGATTGTGGATGTGTTGAAGGTTTCTGCAATAATTGGTGAACTGTTGAGTTCGAATAAGTTATGATGGATTGATGAATTCTTAAGAGTAGTTACTCGAGAAATTATGTGTGGATGATTGCTGATAGCCAGTATTCATTCCTTGTCCTCAATCATGGATTCAGAGACTTATTTATATTGTCAGAGCTGTGAACCCCTTGATCCCTGTAAGTTTGACAGTTTCATGAGTGGAAGAGTGGGCAAGTGGAAGATCATGGTAAAGTCAGTTCCATGTCGTGTGGTGACTTGATGGATCGTACACCCACTACTTTGCTAACTCCTTCAACCGTTTACACAACTTACGCACATTTCTCGTCGTGGATGAATTCACGTGATGTAGGCCGCCAGACCAAAACCCTAGTTGTTATCCCCTAATTTGACGTGATTGATGTCTCACGAATCATGGAGTCTACATGACAGACGTGTACTTAGTTTGTCAGTTGTTGACTGATTAGACAATGAGCCTAGGTTTTGTTGAATTGAGCATGTTTGACAAATGCTCAACGGTTCATGAATGTTAATGTTGCTCGTCTGAGCAAATGTTGTAAATTCGATGAGTTTTTGAATATTGATGAGTTACTGAATATATGCGGATTATTCGAGAAACTAAGAAAGTATTGCTCGATTCGACGAAATACTGATAAATTACTGAATATTGATAGTTTGGATCTGAGCAAGTATTGCTTAATTCGACGAATTACTGAATATTAAGAATTTGACGAGCAACTGAGCAAGTATTGCTCAATTCGAAAAAATACTGAATATTGATAATTTGACGTGCAACTGAGCAAATACTTCTCAATTCGACAAGTTACTGATAAATTATTAAATATTGATAGTTGGATCAATATTTGAGCAAATGTTGCTCAATTCGACGAAATATCTATTGGTGGTGTGACACAATAAAATACTAAAATATTGGTATATTACCAAATATTATATAATTAATCCCCGTGGATCAACGTATATGCATTTGGTGTTTGAACTTGCTCAGAACAATGATTTGTTGAGCGTTTGTTCGAAAACCCTAATTTTTGATGAATTGCTCATTAGTCGACGAATTGTTGAAAATAGGTCATGACCGAAGGAGGGATCGACCATATGAGACTATGGATGTCCATGTGATGTCCAATTGCTCGAGTGAGCATGCACCAGGATTCTCAGTTGGAGAGTTGGTGAAGGAATGATGATTAAGTGTCGGTTTCATCATTTATTGAATTATTGATGGGTTCAACATTAGGCAAAACCTAAGTATGAAAGATGGGGGACCGACCAAGAGAGTGTGTGACCGGATTTTGGTGATCACGAGACCAATTTTTGTCTGTTTGTGCAATCCCCAGGTTGGTTGGAGAGAGTTTGGGCCCAATATGAGCGATTGCGCAAATTAGGTCAAAAGTGTGAAAACATGTGGGACCGGATTTTTGCAAGCCCTGGAAATAACCCTGGTCGGTCATTAAGGTATGCACGTATTGCCATGGTGTCCATGTCACCGTACTGAGAGTTTCAGTACTTTCTGATGTGCGTTCGAGCAACATTGTGAATTTTCAGAAGAGTTTCATCTTGAATGAAATTCTTGATTTTTGTTGGAATGAGCAAGTATGCTCAATTGATCAATATTTTATAGATATTAAAATAGGAGTATTTTAACATTTAAAATTTTCGTGAGAGGCTAGCCGGTCGTGTGACTCTGTTGGCTTTTGGTTTTCGTGATTTGAGCAAAATTTGAGAAGTTATGACGAAATCATGATTTTTGCTCAAACCAAGGAGTTTCATGAATTTAGGGAAATAATAATTATAAAAGACTTAGGATTGCAAGGTGTGGGACCAGCCACGGCTAGGGCATGGCAGGCCAGCTATGTTTCCCGGTCCCACAATATTTTCCTAATTTTATATTATTATTTTTCATGAAATCATGATGTTATGGAGAATCCATGAGTTTTGTTGAAACGTAGGAGTTTCATGAGTTTAGGGAATAATAATTATAAAAAGATAGGGATTGTTAGGTGTGGGACAGGCCACGGCTAGGGCATGGCCGTCCGGCTATGTTGCCCGGTCTCGCACACCTTTTCCTATTTTATAATATTATTTTTTCATGAATCCATGAAGTTATGAGGAATTCATGAGTTTTGCACAAACAAGGAAAGTTGCTAAACTGAAGGAGTTTTTCATGAGTTCATGAAAATAACAAATTAGGGAAAAATAATGGAGGAGGCATGGGACCGACCACGGCTAGGACATGGCCGGTCGGTGGGCCCGGCCCCTGGGCGCCTCCTATTATTTTATTATTATTTGTTGTTTTCTCCTGTTTTGCGTAGGATTCCTCATTTTTTCATATTTTTGGATGCTTGTTCATGCATCCGGGTGCTCAGTCATGCATCATTGTCGAGTACACTTACACCATTTTTGTGGGGCTTACTCGGTGATAGTTCAGATGTAGTTGCGGATTATCTCACAACTACACCCTCATAAGAATCCATGAATTTTATATGATGATCTCAATTATTTGATGTGAAGATGAAGATTAAGGTACTAAAATTATAAAGAGACACAAATATTTTTACGTGGTTCGATCA
Source organism: Papaver bracteatum (assembly GCA_023529315.1). Lineage (NCBI taxonomy): Eukaryota > Viridiplantae > Streptophyta > Magnoliopsida > Ranunculales > Papaveraceae > Papaver > Papaver bracteatum. Next base: position 107,797 of record JAJJWX010003511.1, read on the forward strand.
ATGTGATCTACATCCACGGTGCTTCACTAGTGATTGTATGTGATTACATGATTTTACAATTGAGACTCCATTAATGAATATTTGGAGCTCTAGAATTTTGGGGAAGAAGATGATAAAGAAAATAAATCCCTCTCTAAAATTTTCTCTCTCCTCCTAAAATCATCCCCTCTCTCAAAATGTGTCCCTCCCACTTCTCATGCCTAAATGGCTATTTATATGATTTTACAATAGATGACAGTTGTGTTGTCCCGCCATTTCAGATTTGAAGATTATCTTGCGAACCTTCGTGGCTTCCTTTGCTCGCAAAATGTCCTTCTTGCTCGCAAAATATTCTTTGCTCGCAAAATGTATTTTCTCTCCACAATTTCGTAAGTTATTATTTGCTGTGATATTCCGCTCCTACATCTTGCCTCTTTTTTCTTGAATATTGCTTGACGAGCGATCTTTAAGAAAAAATCACTTGATGTGGTTGTTGGAGTAGTCTTTGATCTTTGTTGATAAAGGAACGAGCTAAAGAATATCAAACTCAAAAAGTATATACTTGCCTCTATTCTTTTGCGAAGTTCTGAAGCTTTAAGAAGTAATTAGAAGTATCATCTTGCGAAGTATGAAGTATAAGAAATATAAAATATCCTTGAAGAAGTATAAGAAGTACTTTATCCTCGAAATATATAAGAAGTATGAAGTATCCTTAAGAAGTATAAGAAGTATTTAATCCTCGAATTATATATGAAGTATGAAATATCCTTAAGAAGTATAAGAAGTATTTAATCCTCGAATTATATAAGAAGTATAAAATATCCTTGATGAGAGTGATAAATATTGCCTCTGTTCATGTGAAATTATTATTCCACTTTTGGTGAGGATTCTTGCTGAGAAGATAAAGAACATCAAATATTATCTTGGGTATCCATAGTTGCCTCTGTTCTTTATCTATGAAGGAGAATTCTTGAGAAAATGTTGAATAATTAAATTGCATCTCTATTGTTATGTTGCCTCTGCCTCAAGTGGTAACCCTGTTATCTTCTGAATATTTCTACAAATTCCTGAGTTTTTCACGCATTTTGAACTTCGAATAGTGTTTGCGAATAGTCTTCCTTGAACATAGTTGCGAATCATACTGTTGTGAATGTACTATTGCGAACATACTGTTGCGAATCATACTGTTGTGAATGTACTGTTGCGAATATAGTGTTACGAACATAGTGTTGCGAATATAATGTTACGAATATAGTGTTACGAACTATGAATAGTCCTACGAATTATGAACTTTTCTGCCAAGTTTCGTGGTATTTTCCTGTAAAATTTTGTTCAATACTTGTGCGAATATAATATTTATGTAATGATTATGTTATGAAATGCGTATGCGATTCTTATGCCATGAAATGTTTATGCAATACATTTATGATGCAAATATGATGCTTGAATGATGCGAGTATGATGCAAATATGATGCTTGTATGATGCAAGTATGATGTTTGTATGATGTGAATACTTATCTATTATAATGCATAACTAATGTTTGTGTTACTTAGCTCATTTTTCTGCGTTAAAATTGATATATCTTTGAATTGCATCTATTCATATAATTATCTTCGTAAGTTTATTTGTGTATTTTCTTATAAATTCGTCTTTGATCGCGAATGAAATCGCCTCTTTTGCTATGACTTCATGATATATATTCTTGTAAAAACTCTTCAATGGTATTGATGGAATTGTCTTCTTTGATATATATTGTCTTCAAAATTCTTCAATGATCTTGATGGAATTGTCTTCTTTGATATATATTCTCTTCAAAATTCTTCAATGATCTTGACGAAGTTTTCTTCTCTTCAAAACTTCATGATGTATATTCTTGTATAATTTCTTCAATGATTGTAATGAATTTCATTAGTTGATGTGGTCTTATCATGCCTTCCTAAGTAAAGGTCTTATTTTGCCACCTCTTTTGTAGTAAACTTTTGTATTTGCGATAATATGACAAGTCTGAACATTCTTGCGAACATACAACCTCGTGACATTATCGTCTTGCGATGAAATCGCAGGACGTTCTTACACTTTCATGCAAAAACCCATTGATCTCATCTTAACTTCTTTGAATAGTATTTTAGCCTATTCAGGAATTGTTACGACAATATGACAGGCCTAAATATTCTTGCGAACATAAAGCCCCATGACATTGCCGTCTTGCGATGAAATCGCAGGACGTCTCTACACTTTCATGTAGTGACCCATTGATCTCATCTTAACTTTTTTATTATGTTCTGCGAGTTCTTTATTATTTTCTTTCTTTCTTCTTCTTTTTTTTTTTTTTTTAGAAGGCTCGCAGAACTTCATTTGTTGCACAAATATGACAAGCCTTTATGTTTTCGCAAACAAGAAGCCTCGTGACATTTGCGTCTTATAGCACATATCAGCTCCCTAATGGAGGGTGTTGCCCTTTATCTTCCCCCTGATTGCCCCTTCAAGGAAGCGTACATCGACCATACAAGGTTATCTCTTCCCATCCAGTTCTGCCAACAACCAGCTTTTGATCGCAACCTCTTATCCTTTTTGCCTATAGGGCTTATAGTTACGAGGTTGCACCCTATGGGGTATCTTTGGGCCAAGTGCATCATTTGCCAAGACTTGTCAAAAATGGCAGATGTGGTTCAACCTCACCCGGCACTCTTGACTCAACTGTGTACCTCGGCGCCTTGATCGTTTTCTGCACTTCTTGGGAAAGACAATATGCCTTAGTCGCCCAACCTAAATCCTCTTACACCGCATTTTATATTGCGTAATGTCGCTAGATTAGGTGAGAATCCAAGGTGTCTAACCCGTATAGGTACCCCATTATTGGGTTGTACCCCAAAAATTTTACCATGTACTAAGGGTCCTTGGTGGTGTTCCGGTTACCCTTAGCCACGTTTATAGGTACCCCCTTAAATGACGTACTTTAGGACTTTGCCTCTTACGAAATATAGCTTCGCGAACTAGGGTGTACGCCACAAAGGTTTGCCTGTATAAAATTTTCTGCGGCTCTCTTTCTTTTTTGGCGGCTGATCACAGATTGCGGTCTTTTATTCGCAAGTTAATCGTAAATGGCGGTATTTTTTCGCCTTTTAAAAATTCATTGTAAATTTTTCATGTACATAAAATGTTGAATGTTTTCATGAAATGTTTAGTATAAGAAGTATGAAAAGTATGAGAAGTATTAATCAAAATTGTTCTATAGAAATATAGGAATTTAGTTTTCTCTATTTTTTGTAATTTTGAAGTCTTTGAAAATTTTGAGATCGTTAAATTTTTGCGATAAACTCATTTTTGAATCTTGCGATCGTATCACTTTTCACCAATCTAAAAAAAATAATCTTTGAAATGTTTTGAAATCTTAAAAATTGTAGAAATTTTTCGAGTATATCGGTTTTAGTAAATAAAATCAAAAATCTTTTGTCTTCCATAAATAAAGTATTCAAGGAAATGTTACTTCCTTTTTACAGCTTGTTGTTTTCTCTTGCGAAGTAAATTGCTTGCTTGTAAAATGAGAAAGAATGAGAATTAAATTTTTGACCCGCCATGAAACTCATACTTCTGTTGGATTGCTTGCTGTTCACGAAGTAGTTTTCTTCTTCCCGAAGTAGGTTATGTTGATGCAAGCCTTGGAAAATATATACAAAGTAAACATTCACGAATTTAAATAATTGCGGACTTAAATGAATATTCGTGAAGTAAATGGTTGCGAAGTAAATTTTCACGAAGTTAAAATTTACGAACAAAGAAAATGAAAATTCGGTACTTAAAGTAAAATTCCACGAAGTAAATGTTTACGAATTTCCCTCTTTATTTCTTTGCTGCGGAGTGAAATATGACTGTCTCCCATCTTCATCGTACATCTCCTTCTAGATTTTATTGTTAATGAAGCTTTGCTTGAATTTTAAATCCTTTTTTTGTTGAGAAGATAAATTTCACAGAACTTTTGTTTTTCCATAACCCCCTATTTTCTCTTGAAATGTAACATTGTTCTCATCCAGGGCAGTGTGATTTCTGAGTTATCTTGTAAACTTCATGAGTAAACTTCTTCATTAAACTTCACGAACCACTACTAAGTTCTCTGAGTTCATAGTTCTTGGAAAGTTCTTTACTGCGAACCATTATTTCATGAGTAGTGTCTGGTGTACATTTAGACTTCTTCTCGCAATAGGGTTTGTCTGAACACCATTGTAAACTTCATTTGTCTTCTATGGTTGAATACCTCTTGAGGAAGTGCTTGGGTATCACGAATTTCCTGAACTTCTCGAGTAAGTAACTCTTTCAAATTGAACCTGAGGTATCATATACTTGATATGATGATCTCAATTATTTGATGTGAAGATGAAGATTAAGGTACTAAAATTATAAATAGACACAGATTTTTACATGGTTCGATCAATGTGATCTACATCCACGGTGCTTCACTAGTGATTGTATGTGATTACATGATTTTACAATTGAGACTCCATTAATGAATATTTGGAGCTCTAGAATTTTGGGGAAGTAGATGATAAAGAAAATAAATCCCTCTCTAAAATTTTCTCTCTCCTCCTAAAATCATCCCCTCTCTCAAAATGTGTCCCTCCCACTTCTCATGCCTAAATGGCTATTTATATGATTTTACAATAGATGACAGTTGTGTTGTCCCGCCATTTTGCGAACCTTCGTGGCTTCCTTTGCTCGCAAAATATCCTTCTTGCTCACAAAATGTATTTTCTCTCCACAATTTCGTAAGTTATTATTTGCTGTGATATTCCGCTCCTACATCAGATGCCCAGTTGTTGAGTATTTATTACTAATCCATGAAATTCAGTGTAGAATAATTCATGAAATTGAACAATAAAAATGAGTACTAGTTGTTTATTATCAATTCATAGAATCAACTATGGATTCGATCATAAATTCGAAATAATAAAACAAGCATTACCATTCCATGGGATCGTGGATTCGACCATAAAATCGGAGTAATAAAATTATCTATTACCATTCCATGAGATTCGTGAAATTGGAGTAATGAGATAATACGGTTGTTTATTTCCATTCTATGAGATCAAGCCATGGATTCGATCATAGAATCGAAACAATTGTTATTGCCATTCCATGGGATCAGGCCGTGGATTCGACCATGGAATCGGAGCAATTGTTACTGCCATTCCATGGGATCAGGCCGTGGATTCGACCATGGAATCAGAGCAATAATAGATTATTCTAGGAATTCAGTGATAAATGTCACGGCAGAATTAATCTATGTGCATAGTCAGGAAACGGATAATATCCTGAAGGCGCTCATAATTCTTATGATATTTCCCGAGTCTATACACGGTCTCTCTACATAGTTAGGATCAGTGAGTGCCACTGTCCTAAAGGCACTGTTGTTCTCAATCTTACGGAGAACCGCCCATTCATTTTTCTATGTAGAGGGGGGTCTCTCTCCTGTGGTCAGGGAATAGTGAGTGTCACCGACGTCCTGAAGGCGTTAAGATCTCTCAACAAAAAATTATTTAGGAGGACCGCCCAATTCCATTATTCTACATAGAGGGCACAATGAAATGCCAGGGATCGAACGCTCAGCTAGTGGAGGCTTTTCGAATGACATATTCATCATGGATTCGTCAAATATGAATCGTCACATGCCTGAAGCCGTATCAGAAACATGCAGTATCATGATCTTAAGGTTTTGACCTTTGTTGAAAATCCACCATCAACAGATTGTTAAGCCATCAATCACTAAGGAAAAAAGAGAAATCTCATGTGCCTCCAAATTTGAAAAGAAAAAGAAGGAATATGAGGAATCCAAGAGTTGTTCCTTAAAATTCTCAGAAGTTTTCTGTTGTACTTGAAGAGTTGAAGCAGGCAAGAAAAGAGATTCAACAAATAAAGGCTTGTGTTTTAAGATCATTGGAAATTCAGAAGGCCCTGGTTCGAAATCATCAGCAAAGAAGGTTTATTGGTATTGACTCCTTCCTCCATGAACCATAAGTTCCAATGGTTGTTGACGACAAGGAGTTCGGGGACGACAAGGAATTTTTCAAAGATCTTAATGTCTAGGAAGTCTTATTATGAGAATTTTATTCTTGTGTTTTAGAAAAAATAACTAGAGTTTTAAATAGCTATTCTTGTGATTACACATAGCTATGCCCAATGTTTTCATCTTTTGTTTTTTAGATATTTTTATTTAAAACTCTAATGTTGTTTGGAAGATGAGATATGTGTTTTTGCGTCCGTGAACTATTATTGTCCCATATGATGTCAAAAATTATCTCTTTTATATGTCGATATGCAAGTATTGATACAAGATCGATGAACTTTTGACAAACAATTATGCCTATTATGTCAATTCATTGATGTAAAATAGGTTAAAATCTTTTGTTTACAAGGATTATGTCTATTGTATGTCATTGTGCAAATAGTGATGAAAAATAGAATGAATCTTTGTCTATACCGCAGTATTGATCTTTCCCTGGTCTATTTTTTATGTGTATACTATAATGCTCCATAAGTTTTTCTTGTGTTGAGCATAAAATAATTGAGTTAATCATTCCTTTATGGTTAACATGGTCGTAGATCCATAAGTTCTCTTATGTCGAGCATGTTCAATTAAATTGATCACATTTGTGTTTAATTTGATTGAGTATTCCGATAAAATTAATCATGGGTTTTCTTGTGGTTAGTTTAATTGAGAATTTTGGATATAGAAAACCATTTCTTATGGTTTTTGGTGTCAAATAAAATCCTTCTTTTCTCGTAAAATTTAGGTCGCTCTTGTTGTTCTCTCGGGAATGACATCAAATGGGGGAGAGTTCTTTTGAACTTGCGCTTAATTTCCATATATTTGTGGGGAGTGCAGCTATGGAATTTTTAGGGGTTATCTTATATCTTTAGAAACTCCTTGATGAATTCATTTAGCTTTGTCTTTATGATTGCATCTAAACAAGTCGATATGTCCTTTTCTTTGGTCTTGAAGTGTCTCCGTGAAAATTTCATTAGGATCTCGTTTTCGTACCTTTGCCAATTTTTTTGACAAAAAGGGGGAGAATTAATATGTAGTTCACATTACAAATACAAATGTTTTTCGGATCATTATGTTAGGGGGGTGGTTTTCGTGTTGAGACGAAAGTATTGACTAAGGGGGAGTGATACATATCACTATATTATTTTTGTCAAAGTTGTGATATAAGAACTTTGATTTTGTGTAATAATACTATGACATTGTATAACAAAGGTCGAGAGCTATTGTTTTCTCATTGTTATGGCTACGGGACTTCAACAACTATGATGTTGAATTGAACATCTATGGAATCATGGGAGTACTTAGAAAAGACGAAGTTTTCGAGTAATGTTGAAGCACTAAAGAGATCAAGCATGTGGACGAGAAGCTACAAAGTTTTATTTATTTTTTAATCCATATGTATTGATAGTTTTGCCACTAAAATTGACAAAGGGGGAGATTGTTAGAGCATTGATCGGTCGAACTCGCATGCGTTGATATCTCAAGCGTGTTTGTCAATATTAGTGATCAAAACAATACGTCTTGATTTCTAGTTTACTTACGACTAAGTCTCGGTCTAGGATAGTTAAGAATAGTTGAGCTCCAGACTCCATGGCGATTATCTTATGAAGACGAAGAACTATTTAAGGAACCAGTGGAACTTCATCCGACCAAAAATATATGTGGAGACTTGAACTTATCTAGCACTCAAAAGTCAATCTATCTCCTACTCTTGAGACAACAGTCGTATAAGTATGATAGTTTTCATATATACACATTCGCTATTTCGAGCCGAGTTTACTCGCCTATATTTTTATCGAAATATGTGTTGGTAAGCCTTCGCTTTAACCACTTTCATTTTTATCCATAACGAAAGTCATGATGATGTTTCAATCTCGAAAATGGCATTGATGAAGATAATCGATTCTTTATGTCTAACGACTATTAACATTATAGAAGAATGTTTCAATGATTGAAATGTAGAGTTGAGATTACGTAACCACCTATGCATATAAGCATATATAGTATGTTCGCACATTAGTGTATAAGTCCATGTACAGGAAATCAAGTGCGTGCATATGTGTACATGCGGTATTGGTGAAGGATACAGGTTGGGTACGCGTACTAGAGGAAGTTCATATCTATGAATTTCTGCTGAGTTTGGAGTTTAAGAACTTACAAACCAGTCACCTTAGGTACGCGTACCCGTACGCATACTCACGAAAGTTTTCCATCCGAGAATTTCTGTTGGGTTTTCAAACCCAATTTCGGTAGCTAAGGTACGTATACTCGTACGCTTACCCAAGCTGGTTATTTCTCAAATCGGTTGTTCATGAACTTAAACAATAAAACAATAAGGAATGCAATCTTTACAAACCGTGGCTATATTATTCATGAATTGATTCAAGTGAATCAAACCGATTTTGCTTCAATTGTGTCTTGTGTAGTACATAAGATTTCCTTGCAATTGAACTCTTGAACTAGTTCTTATGAGTCATTTGAACTAGTTATGAGAAGATGAATACGGTTGATATGAAATTACTCATATGGCTAACCATTAGTGAACTAACTAATGTACACATTTAGGTATGGTTACTCAAACCTAAATTAAATACTTTTCATTTGTGTGTGTGACAAGCTAAGTTTCGATCTAACGGTTGAAAGATATTAGCTTGGATAAATCAGTTTTTTCATCTAACGGTGAATATTGAATGGTTTGTTACCAAGGTAACTTGGGTTAATCCCCACACCTCCTATGTGATACTAGTTGGTTTGCTAGAGTCGATTCTTCTTTAATCATAGGTTTCTTCTCGAGACCCTGTCGATTAACGACTTAAAGACTTCATTGGGATTGTGAAGCCATACGAAACTACTTCTCTTGTAGTTAAGCGATCTGATATTGCCATTTTCTATCGTATGAGTTTAATTGAATAATTGTCTTGAGATTATATCTCCGTGTTGATGGTGGATTTCTATTTAAAGGCTAAAATTGTAAAAAGCCAATTTTTGTAAGCTGACGTCCTGCAAAGGATAAAGCCTTCAGGTGATGAATATTCTCACCATATTAATTTATTGGAGCATGTGCAACCATCCCTGAGAATTAAAACCTACCCAGAGCGGAGCATGTAGCAACCATCCCGATTTTATGTAGGTTTGCAGCATTACTATTAATTCTTTAATTAAATCCTTGTGTTCGACATGCAAACACCCATAGGCTACCTGACGGAAGGTTATATTAGCCCCGTTGAACGCATGCAAGACTACCCATGTTAGTCTCACCTGCTGAAAACAAACTCAAAAATATATCTCATCCGTCCAACTTCGCAGGCATAGATGGAGGGTGTAGATATAGATTCAGGGGGTCCTGAGCATGCTACCATGATCACCTTGGACCCAACTTCATGCATGACCGAACGGTCAAGACCAACTACAGTTGGTCCTTCCAAAACATGCGCTCAAAGTGAGCATGACGCACGTCTAGGGTTTCTTTTAATCGTGAACGTCCAACTTCGCAGGCATAGTTGGACGGCTTAGATTATACCCTAAAACAAGTAGTGAAGTGATGATACACCATTGGCGGACCCACTTTCTACCTACATGACCGACTCCCTCATAGGCAAGCCGTGGTGCAAGAAACGATTGCCCAAACAAGGCTAGGTTAACGCCTTATGCAGGTTGAGAAGATCCAAAAGGATCACGACCATCCGACTTCGCAGGCATAGTTGGATGGATTAAATTGCTCCCAGGGTCATAGAGCAAGCATGTACATGCTCACTGTCGGCCCAAGATATTGCATACATGGTCGGTCTCCCAAAGGAGGCGCACGTAACCCAAAACCGATCGCCCAAAGTGGTCGGTCCGAAATCCTAATTAGGGTTTGCGGCGCATATGTCGCAGAAACATCTCGAGCGTCCATCTTCGCAGGCTTGGATGGAAGGCAAAGATGGAGACTTAGAAGGAACCGAGCATGCTAGCATGACCACCGTGGGCCCGACTTCACGCCTAGATGATCGTCCAATACCGGCAGTGGTCAAGTTCCTCGGTACACGTGCCCAAAGGTGGCATGTCATGGCCCCTTCATAAGTTCTAATCTCGACCACTCGTCTTTTCCACCTGAGTCGAGTGGCTTAGATCAAATCTTTGCGAGTCAAGAAGGCATAGGCGTGAACACCATTGTACCACCTCCATGCAGGGCCAATCGATTCCTCCGTAGAAATTCCCTTAGAATGCAAACGTTTGGGTTGAAAGAGGAAGCATGCGCGCCTCCCATACAATGATCGCAAGTAGGGTTATAATCCATCTCCTCCGTCCAACTTTGCAAGCTTGGACGAATGACTTAGGGTGCGAATCAACCAGCAAACAAGGTATCACCATGATCACCATCCGTCACTCTTCTTCACAGGGTGACCGACCAAGGCGTGGCCTGCCCATACAGCCTCCAAACGGTCAGCTGAAGATGGATGTATGCGATGACATACCAAGTTCACGATTCACCCTGAACTATTTTACGTGGGTCCCACGATCCACACACTCGAGACATCAATCATGTCACAAATTGGGGGATATAAAATGGGGTATTGTTCTGGCGGTTTACAGCGTGCAGCATGCAACACGCCATCACAAGATCGTGTCAGGGAAACATGGGCGGTTAGCGATGATAGGAGAAGTGGTCAAGCAACCGTGTGACACTAACACACAACTCCACTTCCTCCATCACTCCACTTCCTCCACTTTCCCACGAGAGACGTGATAAAGGCTTATCGACTTGTATAAATAGGTTATCCTCCCTATTTCCAACAGAACACAGAAAAACCAAGTGTTAATACCATCGTATTCAACACCCAGAGCCTGCCTGCAACATTTGCTAGCCTGATCAACCTTATGTTAACAAGTCATCAAATAGCCTTCACCTTCATACTCTCAACACCTTCTTCGCTTCCCTCCCTAAGATCAACCTCACATCCTTCACCTGTGACCGAAACAAATCTAGAACGGCCGTGTCTTCGGTTTAGGCCAGAATAGTATAGATTATCTCTCGAATCAAAAGTGTTCATCGTGCAGCACATTTGTTGAAGGTTTAAATTCACTTCTCATCCACACACACCCAAAATTACCTAAACCTGCAGAAGTAGTTTTCTCCCACAAACACTCCGATAGGGCAAGATAAAAAGAAATCACAAACATCTTCATCTCATCGTTTGTGATTCCGCAATATCTAGTTTCGCTACCATACGATTTAGATTATTGTGAGGTGATCAATAATTCTAGGTTGTTCTTCGGGAATATAAGCCCAGGTTATTGATTGGTTCCTGTTCACCTTGATTTTATCAAAATACGGAACAAAACTCGTAGGTTTATCTGTGGAAGACAGATTTATCTATTATCATAGACTTTTATGTGTGATACATATTTGTTTATTCAAGTCTTCGACTTTGGGTCGTAGCAACTCTTGGTTTTTGGTGATATCAGCTAAGGGAATCAAGTGTGTAGTATCCTACTGGGATAAGAGACGTAAGGAGAACAACTATACCTTGAATCAGTGTGATATTGATTAGGGTTCCACTACAATCCAAACCGAAGTTAGTATGTAGTAAGCTAGTGTCTGTAGCGGCTTAATACAATGTGGTGTTCAATCTGGACTAGGTCCCGGGTTTTTTTTTTGCATTTGCGGTTTCCTCGTTAACAAAATTTCTGATGTCTGTGTTATTTTTATTCCGTATTATATTTTGTTACATAATTGAAATATCACAGGTTGTGCATTGTATCGATCAATTGTGAAATCCAACCTTTGGTTGTTGATTGGAAATTGATTGATCCTTGGATATTGGTTTTTGATATCATCCAAGTTTATCTCTCTTGTATTTAATCGAGACTCGCAGTTTGCTTGAGTAGGATTTAAATCAAGATATAGAGATATAAAAACTCTTTGATATACTTTTCTATTGATTGAGTCTAACTGTCTAGTTGATTCTTATAAAAGTATGTTGGAGTTTGTCCATACAGATTGCTAATCGAAATATTGGGTGAGGTTGTTAGACCCCCGCTTTTTCACAAACTAATTCTTCGTGATAGCAAACTTCCTCGGTTGTGTTGTTACTGGTGAAGCTGCCTATTCGGAGAGGAGAGTAACCTAATTAGGCAAAATCTCTTACGGCCGCTCAGTTTAAAGTCTTATTTAGGATTGAGAAGATCTACGAGTACCGTAGGTGGGAAACTAGATAATCACGGTTTATCTTGTGTTTTCGATTGATTTGATTGACTAAAGGTGGTTGAACTTTGATTGCACCTAGTTTTATGCTTGAGAATCTTTTCTTCTGATATAATATTCACTCAAACTAGATCGAAGTTTCGACATGGATCTTTAGACTATTGTTAGTGCTAAAGACGATCTTGTGATAATCCATTGTTAACAGACTCCGTTCAGTGCGTGATTGATCATAAGAGATTCAAGTTGTTGTATGTAGGTGTTTATTGAAGATTTAAGAAGATTTGAAGACAAAAAAGATATTGAAGATTTCTGACTTGGGCTTATAATCTTTGGTGTGCACAATACTTGTTTCGGTATAAGAGGATCCAAATATAATCGGTTTATCATTTTGGTAGATTGGATTGATTAGTTGTGTAGATCGGCATCAATACAATTCTTTGTGATTAAAAGTATTGATTGCAAAATCTTAACAATTACTTCGGTAGTGGAATATAACATAGATCTAAGAACCTGACGAAGGAGTTTATGTTAAGATAAACAGAAAATCCTTTGTCTATCTCATATCACTTGGTTGAAGAAAGTTGATACCAAACAAATTTGTTGTTCCTTTACTGTTTCGAATACGAACCATAGGAATTGTTCCAAGTACATGACTTATTTATAAGTTGGAGGCGTGGGAATACAGACAAAACTAGGTGAACTATGGGTTTAGTTGCTTGGTATCAACTATACGAAGTTGGTTTAATTTTTTGTAGCGGCTTAATCCTGAGAGTATTCTATTCTGGATAAGGTCCCGGGGTACATTTGTGGTTTCCTCGTTAACAAAATCTTTCTGTGTCATTTACTTTATATTTCCGTATTATAATTATTTTATTATAATTAAAGTAAATTACATAAACGTTAATTCCTATTTACTTGATAAGCAATCCTAATGAGTTTGGTTAAGTCCGAACCTTTTTATCATGTAAACATGCTTCATTGTTGTATTGTCTCGATCTCATATCCATATACGATCACACTAAGTGTGAACCGATTAGTTACATTGTCTCGACTCAGTCCATAGACAATCACTTTCGGAGAAAAGACTTATAGGTAGGAAAAGTTTTAGCTTGAGGTATATTTGGGTACCCTCGCCTTTTCAATTGGTATCCGAGCCGACAAACACGAAAATATCTGACAATCTGTGTTTGGTGCGATCCAAACTATAAGAAATTGAATCTATGTCTGATTCAGTTAACGTTATGCACGAGTTTGTATACTCAAAAGTTGAAGATGTTACTTCTTCGTTGACTCATGATCCAGGAGTAGCGAAAACATCTGTATCCATATCTGATGGAAAGGAAGATGCTGGTAAAGAGTTGGTAAAACTCTTAAAGCCTATAAATCTTTGTCTTCTAAAGTGGTGTTATTGAAGACAGAGACAAATCTTCTTAAATAGGAGATCAGAAATAAAGACATTCCACTGAATTTTCTGGCCAAAGAGAATATGGATCTCACCGTCAAACTAGAAGATCTTGGTAAATCTCTTACTGATACAGAGACATATCCTATGACTATGACTAATGATGATTTTGTGATTTCTTCTGATGCTGAGGAAACTAAAAGTCCTTACTCTACTTTTACAGACTATGATAAAACAGGTTTAGTCACATATGAAACATATCAAGATGATGGTAGATTTCCTAATTACATCAAGTCAGAAAAGGATGAAAAACCAGCTTCTAGATCTACTAATGATCAAACTAAATCTTGTCCAAAGGAAACTTTGAACCGATTCCGTGAAACTGATCTTAAGGAATACAATTTTCAGTCACTTGACAGGAAACTTATACTTCTTCAACATACGGTGGTAAAAATATTAAAGGAAGTTTCTTGTCTTAAAAAACTGAAAGACCATTCCTCAGTAGAAAGACAGATCATACCACTACCCGATAAGATCAACTCAAAAGAATCAGAGGAAAGAGTTGATAATCGCTTATGGAAAAAGATTCCTCCTCACCCATATCGAAACAATCCTGTTTTGATGAAGATTGACTCCAGAAGAAAGGAAAAGACAGAATCTCTGCCAAAAGAAATAATCAGGAGTTTCCGATAATTTTTTAATATAATCACACTGATGTGAATCATAAGGAAGTCCTTAGAATGAGAAAATCTCAATGAAAGAATTAAGAGAGATTTATCTATCTCCAAAAATTCTCATGTCAGTACAGTTTCTCCACATGATCATATCTCTAGAGTTAGAAAAGATCATCGTCTTGAGATAAAATATTTTGGGCATAAATTCCCTAAAACAAACATGAACTATGTTTATGATATTCACTGTAAGCTAGAAAAAGATTACACTGATGCAACCTAGTTATATCAAAAATTGTGCATTCACATCCCCTTTCGTGCTCTTATTCATGGATGGGAAAGGCACAATAAATCTGGAGCACATTGTTTGTGTAGTTGTTTATCAAAAAAATTGTGAAACTTTATGGATAGCTGCGAATCCATAGTTATGTAAAAATGTTCATGTTTATCATGATCTTCCAAAAAAGGTTATATTTGGAATTTTTGAATTTTAATAAACCTTCCAACTTGAGAAGTTCGGACAAAGGAAACGAAATATATTGTTTAATATTTTCGGTTTCCCCTGATATCTTTCAGTCCGAAAGTTATCTCTTTTTAAGAGAAATTATCTCTTGTATGTATTCTGATACCTTGGTCAATCCTTTTATATATATATATATATATATATATATATATATATGAGCAAGCATGCCTCCAATAACTCGCGGTATCTCAAAGGCTAATAAGGAGGAAGCTCAAAGGGTTAAAGATTGTCAAGGAATCAATACAGTGAGGAAGTATAAAATCATGTCTGATTATAATTTTGATAGTTCAGTTGGTTCAGAAGATGAGTCATGTCTATTGGCTTACAACCTGCAAGATCCAACCAAAACAAAGTGGATTCGTTCTGACAGTATGATTGACTATATCCAAGGTTTTTAGGAACTAAGAACCAATCTCATTATAACGATTCGAAATCAAGATTGGATCAAAGATAAAATTGAGGAAACAAAAGCTGATATTGCTGATGTGAAGATTCAAGTTTAAAAGCTTGAGAAACAAGAAGTGGTTGCTGACAAGTCTCTTGAGACATGCTTTAAAAGTTTGAACACTGAAGAAACCTCAGTGAACAATAAGAGCACCACTAGAGATTAAGTTATATGCTGTAATACTTAAACTAAGAAAAATAGACATCAATTTTTGATCTCTTTCAATGATTGTATTAAGTATATTATAAATAAAATTATTATGAATAAAATTATTTGATTTATAATTTTTTGTGATGGTTTTTTATTTTACATATCCTGTGCTTGAATGCTTTATTATTGCTATGGATGTTTATGGGATGTTTGATTTTATTACCTTGATATTCAATCTCATAATGTTGTGAACCCTTATGGTTTGGGTGACTTTTTGATTTAGCAAGATTAAGTTATAGCCTGTGTTGGTAGACTTTATCAAAGGATCATGAGGGGTTTTGGTAGAAATAGTATGTGAAAAAGTCACAATATGTTGAATCGGTTTTGGTTTAGGATAAAAGCATATGTGTTTCGATGGTTTTCAACTTTTGCTTGCAATAGTTAAAAACCGGTTTTCAATCTTTCTCTGGTAAAGGTTGAGGGTTGTTGTTATTCTTTTGTTTTGCATAAGGATAACAACATAAGGATATTTCGATATAAATTCTCCCTAGAGGAAAATGCAAACATATTGGAGAAGTGGATGCGAAATTTGAGGTAACAATGTTGTTAGTTAATTGTTTTCCTGTTTAAGAAAAGTTTGATTTTAATTTATATATATTTTTCTTTTGCTTAACAAAATTTCGGTACAATTGATGATTTTATTCCATTATGTGTGTGTGTGATTCAATTGGTTCCGGTTAAGAAAAATTATTGTTATCTTCCTTTATTGTATAGTATCAATTGTTTAGGCTTACAAAATTTCGGTGCAATTGCGGTGTTTTAATGATTATGTTGATTCAATTGCTTCCGGTTGAGGTGAATAATTATGCAAGTTGGTTTATTTGGTTTGTATAATTTATTTATGGCCTAACGAAAGAAAAGGTTTACGGGATCGATTGTTTAATCCAATTCGATTCCGGATAAGAAACAAAGTTATCTTAGTTAGACTTATCAAAGTGGAGGTTTCGGTTATTCAAGTTTAATCGAATGCCTTAACAAGAAATGATAGTTAACTAACCTAGTACTTGTCTTGTTTAAAGTTTAAAGGTATAAGTTATATGGATAATTAGAACCTGATGATAAAAATGGAGTTATCTTTATTTTGGTCTTATCGAATAAAGCGGTTGTATTTGTATAATCGGTTTATCAAAGAGACTAAGTTGCTTAGTTGATTTTTGGTTTGCAAAATTAAATTGGGAAAATTGCTTCAGGAAATTGTTTCCTTGATAATATATCAAAACAAATTACTTTGTAGTTTCAGTTTTGATATTGGTTATCAAAAATGGTGTGTGGAACCCTTGTGCTTAACTCTATAGGTTTGCAAGTCTATTTTGAGATTTATAAGATTCTTTTCGTGTTGTCCTTTATTTTTTTCGTTTCTTTGTCATTTTGTGACAAAGAGGGGGGGGGGAATATATGGAGTAAACAAGTGATACTGGTATTGATTTTATATTGATTGGTATCACTAAGGAAAATAAAAATTGTGCTTAAACGTTATCTAATGAAAGAGTGAAAGCATGGACTAAGGTGGAGTAACATATCATATTGCTTGGTATAACAAAGACGTGCGGATTGATGAAATCTACTTATATCACCTTTAGGGGGAGTATTAGTTTTGTATTATAATGTCAACATCGGCATTTAAGGATTGAATGAATGCAGGTTATTGTGCTGTTGAATTCAAGAATCAAGCGAATGTGTAATGAATTCTTGTAATTTTTTTATCCAAATGATTGTAAGAGTCTTCTCACTAAAATTGACAAAGTGGGAGATTGTTAGAGCATAGCTCGGTTGAACCCACCAAGCGTTGGTATGTCAAGTTTGGTTGTCATATTTTAGTGAATCAAAACTCATTTAAGAGTCGCTTGATTATGTACTAGAGTCAACTTCGTATAGGTTAGCTTGAAAGTATTAGGATATGAGACATTACAAGTATTGCGAAGACTTGAAGAAGTAAGAATCTACAAAGACAACATCATCCTTCCTCTCGAGGTTAGTGATATTCGACTTGAATTGTTTCATTCCTAACGTATCTTTCAAGTCGTGCATATTGAAAACAAAATTGTGAAGCATGTTTGAACTCTAGATAGACATAGTATTAAGGAATACAAAACGAGATTTATTGCTTAACTATTAAACTTTGTAGATAAGACATCGACATAATCTTTTAAATGCTATTGTGATTATATATGGGTATGAGGTGAGGATTTCATCCTAGGAAACAATGTTATACATGTGTTTTAAGGAAGTAAGTTCATAAACTTATTTATGAATCGAAAAGGAAATCGCCAGGCGTTATTGGGATTGTTATTCATTGCATATATTGTGAACATCCAATATGTGTGATTTAGTATAACCGCTTACAACTTGTTTGTGTTCTTGGTAGAACTATTCACAAAGGCCTGACTTATGTATTGGTATGACTTTTTTTAGTGAAACCGATCTTAAGTTATCATCTGTGAGGTATGATCGATTTTGTGATTTGTGGTTGACCGAATCTGGGTAAAGGGGAACCGATCCTAGTAAAAGGTGAAACACATCATAAGGGGAATCGATCCTTGTATGAGGTGCAACAAGGTTTATAGCAGAAAGGGGAACCGATCCTATGGACATGTGCAACACATATAAGTTAGATACCATATATGTGTAGGGAACCGATCATAGTACCTAGTCAACCGAATTTTGGAAAGCTAGTGTGACTATGCACAATACTCATATGGAGGTAGAACCGAAACTTGTTTTGGTAGAACCCATTAAACCCATGATTTGTAACTGAGTGTTCTTGATCAATCACATAGTTCTTGAAAGTCAGATGAACCAATTCTAAACTTATTTGGAAGTGTGGAAAATCGGTTTCAAGGGTGTAAGTATGAAAGAGGACTTACAAAGTAAGGATGTCGACACACTTTGAACACAGGCATTATTGTTTATCTTTAATTGTTCAAAGTTATTCTTTAATAGTTAATGGAAGAAAATCCGAAGATCGAAACATAAATAAGTTAAGAATCTTTTAATTAAGGTTTTAATTTTATTTTAGGAAAACGAGAATTAGTAATGTGCATTTACTAGTTAAAGATTTTCCAAAGAGATTTTCGGTCATTATTTTAGACAGAGCATTTCCAGAAATTATGGAAACCGAATTTGGAATATATTGAACATCTTGAGAATATTTTCGGTTTTGAAAATTCCTTGGTGTCCAAACTTTCTTGTCTATAAATACTTGAAGTTTGCATTTCTAGCAAACTAATCCTTCGTGACATCAAACTTCCTCGGTTATGTCGTTACTGGTGAATCCGCCTATTCAGAGAGGAGAGTAACCTAATTAGGCGAAACCTCTTACAACCGCTCATTTTAAAGTCTTCTTTTGGATTGAGAAGCTCTATGAGTATCGTTGGTGGGAAACTACATAATTGCGGTTTATCTTGTGTTTTCAATAGATTCGATTGACTAACTGTGGTTGAACTTTGATTGCACCTAGTTTATTTATGCTTGGGAATCTTCTCTTCTGATATAAGATTCACTCAAACTAGGTCGAATTTTCGATAGGGATCTTTAGAATGTTGTTAGTGCTAAAGACGATCTTGTGATAATCCATTGTTAACAGACTCCGTTCTGTGCGTGATTGATCACAAGAGATTCAAGTTATTGTGTACAGGTGTTTATTGAAGATCTAAGAAGATTTGAAGATAAAGAATATATTGAAGATTTTTGACTTGGGTTTATAATCTTTGGTGTGCGTAATGCTTGTTTCGGTATAAGAAGATCCAATTATAATCGGTTTATCCTTGTAGTAGATTGGATTGATTAGTTGTGTAGATCGGCATCAATAAAAAAATTTGTGATTAAAAGTATTAATTGCAAAATCTTAACAATTACTTCGGTAGTTGAACATAAGAAATATCTAAAAACCTGACGAAGGAGTTTATGTTAAGATAAAACAGAAGAGGCTTTGTATAACTCATATCACTTTGTTGAAGAGAGATGATACCAAATAGATTTGTTGTTCATTTACTGTTTGGAATATGAACCAAAGGAACTGTTCCAAGTACGTGACTTATTTATAAGTTGGAGGCGTGGGAATACAGACGGAACTACGTGAGCTATAGGTTTAGTTGCTTGGTCTCAACTATAAGAAGTTGGTTTAATTTTGTGTAGCGGCTTAATCCTGAGAGTATTCAATTCTGGACAAGGTCCCAGGGTTTTTTTGCATTTGCGTTATCCTCGTTAACAAAATCTTCCTATGTCATTTATTTTATATTTCCGCATTATAATTGTTTTATTATAGTTAAATTAAATTACACAAACGATAATTCATATCTACTTGATAAGCAATCCTATTGAGTTTGGTTAATTCCGAACCTTTTTATCAAGTAAACATACTTCGTTGTTGTATTGTATCGATCTCGTATCCATAGACGGTCACACAAAGTATGAACCGATTAGTTGCATTGTCTCGACTCAGTCCATAGACAATCACTTTCAGAGAAAGGACTTATAGGTAGGAAAAGTTTTATCTTGAGGTATATTTGGGTACCCTCTCCTTTTATTAAAAGTAGGGTTTGCCGAATAGAATATAGGTAATGGTTTGTCCTTTTTTAACACCGAGGTTTTTTCAGCACAATAGGCTCCAAAGTTGGCAGAAAATTCTACAATTAAGCATGCTTAGGCGGGAGAAATCCAGGGATGGGTAACCTTCCGGGAAGTTGCTGCTGGATAACCGCAGCGATGCCCGTTAAAAAATCCAACACTGTCGGATAACTACAGTGGCTAAGTGGGGACAATATCGGTGAGAGAGTACGCTGGACTGATTGAGTCAGGTAATGGTCTCATGAGGGGAAGGGAACGTCGGAGATCTGAGCTTGAATATATTCCGGAGCCGAGGACGGCTCCAATTTAAGGTTGTGGCATTATAATACCCGATTCGGATAGTAGGGTTCTCCAAATGTAATATGGGTAATGGTATTTCCTTTCCTAACACCGAGGCCTTTTCAGCACAATTGACTCCAAAGTTAACAGAAAACTCTGTAGTTAAGCATGTTCGGGCGGGAGAAATCCTGAGATGGGTTTCCTCTCGAGAAGTTGTTGCTGGATAACCGCAGCGATAACCGTTGAAAAACCCTACACTTCCGGATAGCCGTAATGGCTAAGTGGGGACAGTATCAGTGGAGAGAAGGGGCGTTACAAGGTTCGCTTGGTTTTTTTTTTTTTTTTTTTTGAAGATCCCTCATAAGCAAACAAATTTCCATTACCTTGATTGAATATATCTGAAGGAAACCATCTGTTAAAAGACGTCGACTATGAGAATCAAGTGTGTAGGATCTTGAGACATCCAAGTGATGTAAAGAGCGCGACTAGAGATGAATTGACGGAGGGTTGATTCGCTCTCAACTACATTCCGGTAAAAGTCTAATAATAGGTTAGTGTTTGTGGCAGAATACTATAATGTGGTGTTAAAATTGGACTAGGTTCCCGGGTATTTCTGCTACACTGCAGTGTTTCCCCATTAACAAAATTTATGGAGTTTTTTTTTCTCCGCGTTATATTACTTATCTCATAATTTAATATCAAAAGTAATACATTAATCAATTATAAAGAACCTACAAGACTTGTTCTCTTGTGAATTCATATCTTGAAAAATAGATTACAAGTTCTTGTTAAGGTGAGAGTCGACAGAGAAGTGGACCCAAACCAATTAAAGTCGAGAAATAATGTAGGATGCCTTCTCAAAGCGCTTTGTATTTGTATGGTTCGTTGAGACTAAGCTTTTAGGTTGTTGAACAGTTCGGGTGCATATTATCAGGTTGACCCTGGTATACAATTGGGGAACAAGAATCTTAGTACATATATTTATACGTATTGATTGTACAAGGAATTGCTTATACAAGTTCACAAACGAAAAAGTTGATGGTGTACTAAGTATACTCTCTTCTTAATGTTCAATGTGGTTTTTGAAACTTATTTACATTATTGAACATAAAGATATAATAATAGAAAATAAAATTAGCTTTTCTCCTTATTCGACTACAAATTATAGAGATGATAGAATTACTGGCTTCAAATTTCAGTTACACCAATTTAAAATTCATATGTTATTCTTTTAAAAGTTATGTGATAATTCATATGTTATTCTTTTAAAAGTTATGTGATGTGATGATTGAAATAGACTTTTATTAGAGGGAGAAGAATATGCGACCCGGGAAGAGAAAAATAGTAGTTGACTCACTTACTAGAGTCGGTTCAATATATTTTCCAACTCGGAAAAAAATATCCTTATAAATCCAATAAACTATGGGTTATTTAGCGTTTGGTACCCGGCAAATGTCCAACGCCTAGTTTTAGTACCCAATATTTAAAATATTAAGGGTTGGTAACTAGACCGGGCGGAGACCGTTAAGTCAAATCGTTGACTTAACAAAAGAATTATTATTATTAGCAGTAAAATAATTATTTTAAAAATCCAAAGAAACCCTTTGATCCGACGGCTCTAAATGAAAATCGTAAATGAAACCTTAAGTGTAATTTTGTTTTTTCTTATTAACCAAACTCTTTGGCTGGAGTTAAATCTTCTATTTTACCTGGAATTCGTTGGGTTTACAAGATTGTTGATCAAAATACCAAATCTTTGATTGGTGATGGGAGAGCAACTTCGTTATATTATGATGTTTGGTTTGGAAATGTGACTTTGGCGGATTTTTTAAACAGAAATGACCTGGATAGATTTTCCAGGGTTAATGATATTATAGTGCAGGGTTTTTGGAATCTTCAGGGTGTGCATTTGGATATTCTGTCAGATGCAGGGGTTTCGCAGGAAATGCTCCCAAATTTACGGGCTGGAGGGGACAAGAAAATCTGGATACCAGACTTGAAAGGTAACTTTTCGGTCAGTTCAGCTAGAGAGATCAGTAGAACCAAGTATCCAATTCTAGATGAGGCTAAACTTCTTTGGAGGAAAGTTATTCATCCGTCGCTGGCAGCTAAGAATTGGAAATTTGTTCGCGGTGCTTGTGCTACTTTAGACAAAGTGAAGAGTAGATTCAAGTTGGCCTTGGCATCGATCTGTAGTGTCTGTCAAAGTGAAGATGAGTCTCTTCATCATGTTATGTGGAGCTGCAGTTTTGAAACTAGGGCTTGGAGCTGGATGGAAGGTATTTTTAACATTAAACCGAATTTTAATCTGATTCTCTCTTACAAAAATGCTTCTCTTCGTAGTCGTATGGTGAGATATCTATGGCTGGTGACCAATTTAGTGGTTCGTCTGGAACTGTGGTTCACTAGGAATAAGAAAGTTTATGAGAACAAAAGTCCTAGTTAGCCTTTTTTCCAAAAAAGAATATTCAATTTAGTTCATGAGTATTCGGTTAGGTTGAAAGGCTTCATGCACAACTCTGTTGAGGACCTAAATGTGCTGGATTTCTTTCGTGTAAGTCATAGAAGGGTGCAACATTCTACTCCTACTGAGTGTTATTGGGATCCGCCAAATCATAACGAGCTGATGATGTGTACTGATGGTACCTCAAGGGGCAATCCGGGGATAGCGGGTGCTGGTGTGGTGGCAAGAAATGCTAATTCAGAGGTGGTTTGGGCTATGTGCATAGGTTTGGGATTAATTTCAAACTACATGGCGGAGCTATATGGTATTATTCTCAGTCTTGGGTGGGCTACTCAATGGGGTTATAGAAGAATTGTGATAAGATCAGATGCTAGCAGTGTGACAAAAGATTTCGAATCGGACAATGTGCCATGGTTTTGTCAAAAAAGATGGTATGGCATTAAGAGTATTATTATTCTATTTAATTCCTTCACACTTTTCGTGAGGTGAACTTTGCTGCGGATGCTATGGCTAATCGTGGTTGTTTGTTAGCTCATGGAGTGATGTTACAATTCGTTGGGAGGCCGACTTTCTTGCTTAATATGGAATTCGAAAATGTAATCTACTATCGTTTTAAATAGTTTGTTTGAGTTTTGGGGTCTTTGCCCTTTGCACTCATAAACTATCATGTAACCTTTCTCTGTTCAATATATTTTTTGACTTAACAAAAAAAAAATATATTAACCAAACTCTTATCGTGAACACTGTCGCCAACATAGTTGGCGGCACCACCTTCAGTAGCATATAGAAAAGGGGATTTCTTATTAAGATCACCCAATACACGAAATGAGTTCGACTACGCTAACTATATTATCAATGTATTTAAGAAATGAAATCAATATATTCAAAAGCTATTACAGAAGGAGATGAATTTCAAACTCCAAGTATGGAGATGGACTGGTAAGAAATTAAAACTTAGATTTTGAATTTTGATGTTGATTTTTCTACTGTGGTTCAAAATGGATGTTTTAGGATAGGTCTTGACTCTTGAGATTTGGATTAATTAAAAACATTCTCAACAAAAAGTGATTCAAGTCCAGAATTTTTTTTTATGTGTTTTACCACCACCAGCGTAATCTTCATCATCATAATCTTCGTCTTCAGCTTGTGTACTTTTCTCACGACTTCCTCTTAAATTTTCGTCTTCAAGATCTTCTTTTTCATGATCAATTATCTTCTTCCCTATCAAAATCATCATTTGTCGTCAAATTTTTCTAAATTAGGTTTCATTTTTTAGTTTGAATTCCACGGAGAAATTAAACTTCAAAATGAAAACTAAAAGTTTAGGGTTTTCTATTAATTATTGTAATCTCCGGAAACCCCAAGTTGTTATCAACTTAGATTTTGTTATTGAATTTGGGGTAAGGATTTGATTAAACGGTGGAAGAGATTTTGTGAGATTAGAGGATAACGAAAGGGGAGTTTAATTTTGTGAGGGGCAACTTTATCCAAGAGCTTTGTAGAGTGATGCAAAAATTAAGGTCTAATAATATTAATATATATATATTTATCTAAGAACGGGCCCTAGCTCAGCTGGTCATCCCCGTTCTCCGAAGTTTCATGCGTTCCAGGAGGTCCCAGGTTCAAGTCCCCAATGGCGTAATATTGCAGGAATTAACATGAAAGGTAGTGTTAGTTTGCCCCCCCCTCCCGCTTCGGCTCCCCTTGGCAAGGTTACCCATGAGGCTCGCTGGTAGGCTAGTACAGCAACCTGTTCAATTAATGTAGTAGTATGTCGTTGGAGCCTAGCTTGTTAGGCTTCCAACTAGTTTCATGTAATAATATTAAAAAAAAAAAAAAATTAAACAAAATAAATACTAGTCAAACCCTAGTTAGCAATTCGGAAAACGTACGGAACGGCAAACGTACGAGTATTATACGGTTTTGTAAAATTCAGATTTGGTCCAAGATTCGGTCAACGAGACGTGATTCGTTAGTAATTCGGAACGGCATACGTACGTGTATAATTCGATTTATAAATGTGAGTTCGGCTCTGAATATTCGGTATCTATATATATTAAATAATTTATATTTATAAGGTCATAGACCAATTTTTATGCATATGTGTGAGTTATTTAAAGAAAAAATAAAATTAATATGATGATATTAATAATATATACAACATTAATCATCCAAGAGGACGTGGTATAGTGGTTTAGATGTTTGGTCAGTGAGTTTGAGATCTCTCTCACCTTCACCTTCAAAAAATTTCAATCATTTTTATTTCATAAAAATTACAACAACGTCTAATATTGGGTCGTGTATGCCCTGGAGGCAGTAAACCCCAAAAAGTGGGGCCTTTAAAAACGTAAAAGCTAAAGAATTTATGGCGAATTAAGCGGGCGTATCATTCGGAATTCGGGATACGTAAAATTCGTGAACGATTCGCGAATAATCCAGGAATGCCACATAATACGCGACTTGGGTTCGGAGTTGCAAACGTACGCGAATAAAACGGTAGAATTCGTGATACGGAAAAATTCGCGAATCATTCGCGAACTTACTAACTAGGAGTCAAACAGAGACTTGGACGGTCAACGTTGGGTCTAGGTACCATCCCTTAATATTTCAAATATTGGGTACCAAAGCTAGGTATTGGACATTTGATGGGTATCAAATGTTAAATAACCCATAAACTATTCACACGTGTTCAATTGCCTTACTATTTTATTAAAACTAACATAAACCCTGAAAATTTCACTTTGAAATGTTGTAAATTCCAACATAAATTGATCACATAATCTGCACTTCTGCAGGCGTTATGCCAGTCTGGCGAACTTCTAAACGGTTTATAACAAGATAGGCTTTCTTTGGAACAAATTATTTGTTTTATATCTTCCCCGCTGATGACACTTCTTTGAAGTACCTATTATTGACTTAGTGGATATATAAATAGGAATTTGTTATGATCATTATATTATGGAAATGTTCAATTCGCAACAT
The DNA here is from genome assembly GCA_023529315.1 of Papaver bracteatum. NCBI lineage: Eukaryota > Viridiplantae > Streptophyta > Magnoliopsida > Ranunculales > Papaveraceae > Papaver > Papaver bracteatum. The sequence goes on from JAJJWX010003511.1 coordinate 133,547, forward strand.
ACGACGCCTACAATGTTTATGATTACATGATTGTTTATAAGAAAAAGAACATCAAAATACAAGAAAAATAAAACCAAAATATAAATAAAGATACCAATTTTGAAAAGAAAAAGCGAAATAATGCAAAGTTACCTAATTTTTATATGAAAAGTCGAGAGAAAAGATGATATAATCCGGAGTCAATTCCGACCATTTTGAAAGTTTGTTTTCTTTAAAAAGAGATGTTCCAAAAAGAAAAGGATTGGAGTGCTTAGCCCTTAGCTATGGGGTATCAGTTAAAATGTCATACACAAAAGATTTTGGGGGTGAGAGAGGCTTGAACTCTTGACCTTAGGAGCCCTTAGCTCTGGGTATCAGTTAAAATGTCATACACAAAAGATTTTGGGGTGAGAGAGGATTGAACTATCAACCTCAGGATCACTCTAAATAGCTATGAGACCTACGTGCTAGCCAACTGCGCCACCACCCCTTGTTGTTCACTTAATCCCTCAAACTTGTTTACAAGAGTGCTTCATGCCAGAATCTCGGTCATTAGCATGTTGAACCAACCCCTGCTAAATGTTTGATTTTCACGGAAGAAATCGGTATTCTGATAGCCTGGTGGGAGCTGATACGCAATTTGTTTCATCTCTCAAATTTCACTCATTCCCCTACAGAAAAAGGCCATTTTAAATGAAGTCTTTATCCAAGATGAACACCATATGGAAAAGAAGGGCGGCAATCTCACACTCACTGTCTCAGGACAACCTAACTCTTCAACTCGACAACTCTACACTACGTACTAGGAAAGGCTTTATAAAAACACACCCTGACTACACCACACCAAAGACAGTCATTGCTTCCATTGTTGTGGGTATTAACACAAGTCTCAAGGATAAACTGCAAGTAGCTAAACCTTTCCTATTTCAGTTATACTTCTCTGGAAAAAATTTAAAACAGAGTGAAGTCTTCTACGCCTTCGTATCAAGTTGAGTCCAAATTATTGTTAAAGTGGTAGTTTTTTGTTTGGAATTGATATCTACCTCAAGTGCAGCAGCTATTAGTTTGGCACATTGACATTTTAAGCATACCAAGAAAACCTCATCTTATGCAAGTATTATTAGGGCTGCACATAAACCGAGCTGAACCGAGAAACTGAGCCGAAACCGACAGAACCGGACCGAAACAGAGCCGAACCGTTCATCTAAAGGTCGGTCACAGTTTAGATTTTCATAACCGTTAGATCTTCAGTTCGGTCAATAGTTGGACCATCCAAACTGACCGAATCGAACCGTATGAACCGACCATTTTCATTTATTGATCTAATTAGATCATAGCCGTCAACTAAGTTATATGTATAAGCCTAAATAACTAACCTTAGCATTTCTATCTCTGTCTCCTTTGCCTCTTTCTCCAACTTCTTTCTTCTTCTTCATTTCTCACAATCAAGTTACAGTCAATAACACCACCACTCCACCACTTCCATCTCCACGAGCAAGTAGGTCGTAGCAATCACACCACCTTCTTCTTGTTTTCATCTTAGTCACCATTTCTTATTACTAAGCAGAATCACAACTTTATAAGTATCTATTGACTATCAAATCACAAGGATAATAGAATCATAGGTTTTAAATTGGAGGTTCTCAGATTGAAGTTATATGGTGTTGAACTTAATTGTTGTTTTATGGTGTTAGAAAGTGATGTTGCGACCATGGTTTAGATCAATTAACATTTGTGTTTGTGAGTGATTTAGGAAATATGGGTTGTTGTTGCATGTGAATTATGTGCGATGAAGAAGATAAAGTTGGTTTTAGAAATCCACAGGAAGCCATAATAGCAAGAGGAAGCATCAACAATGGTTGAGGCACTGAAATCAATGCTTTTGGTGTTGTTTATCATTTAATATTTGATGTTGTCACTATTTTGATTATAATTGGAAAAATATATTAATTCTTTTTGGTTGTGTGTTTGTTTGATCTCAATTTCATGTTTGGTTCCATGATTCATCTGTAAAATCATGTTTGCTTCCGTATTCACCTGCAAAATCTAATTGTTTGCTGCTCAATTTTAGACTCAGTTAAAAACCGGCTAAAAATCGTAACCGACCAATTCCACACCGATCGGTTAATAACCGAACCAATTATTACTCGGCTCAGTAACAGTTTGAAAATCAAGAATCGGCCAATGATCAGTTCGGTCGACGGTTTCACCTGAAAACCGAACTGACCGATCATTGTGCAGCCCTAAGTATTACCAATCATGACCTGGTTGACCTGATTCCTGGTTTGGCTTGTACATTCCTTATGTATTTTCTTATGGGCGAATTACAAAATGGTCCTACTTTATCTAAATAGATAGATTTACTTTTCATATCTTGGAGGAAAATTCCATGGATAGATGGTGCAAACATTCCTATTTATCAACAATTCCAACAACTTAATACCTCCATACATTCATATTTTTCTTCAAATTCCAACAAGCCAGATGTAATGTTGAAACATAAAATGGGTGGAGGAAAAGTGTGCAATTCTAGTGAGGCAAGCAGAGAAGATAGTTGATGGATCAAGCAACATCATTTGTTGTTTATGTGAGATTGAAATGCACGATCCTATTTCTTGTATTCCCTTGAGAAGTTCTTGAGAGCTCATACCAGATGCAAAAAACCCTAAAACATCAATGAAAGTTCAACTCCCAACACCACATTCATGCTTTGCTTGTGGTGACAAGAGTCATGTGCACAATAAATGTCCATGGAAGAACCAAGCCTGCCATAATGTACACAACTTTAACATTGCTTACCTCAAATGCTCCCACCGTAATGATTTTTGACCATAAATCCAAAACATAGAGAACATACATTAAGACCATATTCTTTGGGTTTTGGAACTGGAATGTCCGAGTTAGTGTTCGAGTAATTCCACCAACACTGCAATGCTCAGGATGCTGTGTTTGATGCACCCGCATTCCACTTCCAGACCTTCCTCTACCACCTCTTGTTTGGACCCTCTACTAGCAACACTGAGATGATGATGTACATTCCATGTTCTCTTGTTGTGCCCAATTATCTTACACCTTGAACAACTCCTAACCTTCTTTTTCCTTGTGACCTTCATCATAAGCTCTCTTCCTTTTCTTACATCGATGTCAATTGGAGGCCTCATATTAACTATGTCTTTTGGCTGCACAAAGAAACCGAGAGAAAGAGATAAGAATGGATAAGAAAAGAAGATACAAGTAAGGAAAGAAGACAATAAGTAGTGGAAGTATTACCACAGTTAAAAAAATCACATATAAAGAGTAATGCAACATAATACTAACCTTCCAATGTCTTTCCTTGTAACATGATTGCAAAACTGTGTTATGTAGCTTTGTACCTTTATAGTTTTTTGAAATTTGCATACATATGTCCATAGTGAACACAAAATAAAATTAATCACAAATTTTCAAATTAACCAACAAACTAAAAAATTCAAATTAAAACTTAGAACTAAAATTTATTCAAAAAAGATGATCTTTGGTTATGATCTCGAAATAATTCAAAGAATGGTTTCCAACAACCCTTTTTGCCTATCTGAGATAAAAGTCAGCATTCCTCTAGGGTGGTTGACAATATATGGCTTCAATGCTTTCATGAACAAGTGCCAGTTCTCACCAATTTCATTTCTAGTCACCATTATAGCCAATGGGACAACCCTATTCTTGCATCCAAAGCTGTTGCAGCCATCAAACAACCACCATGTTTTCCATTCAAATGACAAGCATCAAATCCTATCACATTTCTACACCCATCATGAAAACCTTTGAGTGGTGCTGCAAAAGCAATTGTCATTGACTCAAAGCATCCATCAACACCGCAACAAATAAGCATTATTATTAGTAACCATACTTCAGAGTTTAAGAGTCAAAAAAGTAAAACAAGTACAACAAAAAGAGTATGGACAATGTAAAAATGTAGGCCAACTCACCTTCCAAATGTGTAGTTTGTTAGAGAACCAGGATTTGTTTTCTCCACCATATCACAAAAGTCGGAACTAGTCTATAAGACTCATCATAATTGCCATTCACTCTTTCCAGTTGTCTTAGTTCTAGCCTCCAGGCCACATGATAGGGAACACTAGTGTTATGAGTAGTGTGGAACTGATCTTGTAAATTGAAAGGTCCATGGTCCATGCTTTTATCATACAAGAACCGAGCCAAACCATTTGAAATCACAAGTTCAATAGATAGACACTCTGCATAAATAAAAAATTTACAACTTTTGTTATACTTGCAATCTTTGGTCATTGGGCTTCAACTTGAAAATTCCATGCTTCTTAAAGTCTTTCCTATCCATAAACTCCATACCTACAAACATTGTATCAACATCCACAATAGATGGTGTGTGCCTTCACATGGACAAACTTTATTCCCTAGCCTATGACCTGGTTGTCACATTCCTCAACACCACCACCATTGATTCCTGGTTTGCATACAAATTCAAACATATTTAATCTTATGTATTTTCTTATAACTCAAAATATTGATTGCCAATTTCAATGGACCTGATGGATTTTTAGCATTCCCCGCCACCAATGCAAGCCTAATTACCTAATTATACATCAACTTTGCATAGGTTGTGCGTCCTAATGGTACTTAATTGGCATCATGAACAACATGACTAAAACCATTCAACCACCACAATTTACACTTATATTATCAAAATACCTAGTCTTATTTGTATCATTTTCTTCAACCCTAAACTGGGAGGGCCGAAATAATTCGACTAATTAGGGGAGGGAGTCCCTTTTATGGACACCTTTTTGTAAAATGAACCTAACAATTTTGATAAAAAGATTGGATTTGATTTCCATGTGGTTTATTTTTGGTTATTTTTTCACTAGACAAGATTATCCCTCCCTTTTAGTCCAATTACTATAACTCTTTGTGTATCCTACTCTTGAAGGGGTATAATTTGAAAACAAACTTTAATATAACATATCTAAAAATCCGTGCCTTAGAATTTTATAAATTTTATCTCGTTGGAAAGGTTATAAAAAAAATCTACGCAACGAGTATAAATAACAACATCAAATTTAAAATCCATCATCGGATTCTTCTTCGATCGGCCCTTCCACCGTGTCAACGGTTGTACTAGTTTAATTAAATACACTTCCAAAAAACAAATTACTCCAGATAAACAATAATCAGTAAAAAAAAATTAATCAGGTCTCATTAATACAATTATACCACCAGAAAAACAATTTCCAAACAACATGATGATGAAAATATTTTACAACTCATATTATATGTCCCCGGATCTTCACAAAATCTATTCATGTTCCTTCCGATATACTTTAAAAATGTCAAATTCAAAATGATTATTATTAAATAAATAATAAATTGGAAATTGAATTCAAGGAAAATATTAGTGAATTAATGGATTCATGAAAAGAGTATTGTATTCATATTCATCTCAAGATCATCAAATAACATGAACCAGTATCGATTCCTTAATTATTATTTTTTGTTATTTGACAACAAAAAAAAAAAAAAAAAAAACCCAAAAAAAGAAATAAGGATCAAAAAAATTGGGAACATTATTTAAATACCCTTACTATAGGGCCCCTTCCAAAATACCCTTATCAACTTATACAAATACCCCTAAGCATAATACATTACTAAAATACCCTCTTTTGTGTAATGTATATACAAAACCATTACCACTAACCACTAAAAAAAAAAAAAAACAAAAACAAAAAGTCGGCCATCACCACTGACCAACGCCACCAACCACCACCAACGACCACCACCGCCGACCACCACCACCGCCAACCACCACCACCACTGTCCACCACCGCCAACCGCCACCACCACTGTCCACCACCACCGCCAACCGCCACCACCACCGCCGCCAACCGCCACCACTGTCCACCAACACCGCCGCCACCCGCCGTCACCGCCAACCGCCGCCGCCATCAACCACCATCACCGCCGCCAACCACCGACGACCACCACTGTCCACCAACACCGCCGCCACCATCACCGTCGCCAACCACCGCCACCGACGACCACCACTACCATGTGGAGTCAACTTGCTGAAGTTGTGTCCATATCGGAGACAACTAGCTCAAGTTGTCTCCAAAAATGGAGGCAACTAGCTCAAGTTGTCTCTAATAAATAATGTCCATATCGGAGGCAACTAGTTCAAGTTGTCTCCAATAAAATAGTGTACATGAATAAGTTGCAAAACAAAATGGAGGCGACTAGCTCAAGTTGTCTCCGAATCTGAGGCAACTAGCTCAAGTTGTCCTCAAAAGTGAAGGCAACTAGCACAAAATTGTCTTCAAAAGTGAAGGCAACTAGCCCAAGTTGTCTCCAAATATGGAGGCAACTATCACAAGTTGTCTCCGAATCTGAGGCAACTAGCTCAAGTTGTCCTCAAAAGTGAAGGAAACTAGCACAAAGTTGTCTTCAAAAGTGAAGGCAACTAGCCCAAGTTGTCTCCAAATATGGAGGCAACTATCACAAATTGTCTCCGAAAAATAAAAATTGCACACAAATGAGTGAACCTAGTGTGAGTCGAACACACATATTCTGACATATAGTCATTAACAACATAACAAATACGTACCAAATTCCCATCAGTTGACTAGCCCACAAGGACAAGGAAAATGCAATTTTTCCAAAAGATCCCGTTGCTTGCAACACCTGTGGCGGGACCAACAGTCTTCACTGGCATAATTGCTACCAGCTTCCCTATTGAGCCAAGCTGATTACAATCCAAATTTAAATACTAGTCAGGTAATCTGAACTGAACACACATAAGAATTAACCAAGGACTGAAAAAGAGACACGTGTGAACACACATAAGAATGAATCTCTAAGCAAGATCATAGTGTAGATTGATCAAATTTTTCTAAAATTTATAAGCAAAAAGTTCCTAGTACCTTTATATGCTTCTGGTTCAACTGTATCAGAATGATAGAGAGGAAAATAAACCAACATAAACAAGAAAATGAGGAGAGCATTCACCAATCACCATTGCAGAACTCCAGTAAGATACACTTAACAACGATGGAGCATAAAGATAAAGCAATCACGCGTAAACCAAACATTTCCTAGAGTAAGTCAGAGAAACATTTCCTAGAGTAATACCTGTCCAGAAATGCTATTTTGAAAATCTTCAAGCAACACCTTCACTTGCTTAGCTAGGTCAGTGGACAACTGAACGCGTCTCCGTGATGAATTTTCGTTTACTGTTTTCAGGATCGGCAATGGCTGTAACTTCACGAGGTTAGTCGGAAGCCAAATAAAATTAGAGTAACCTCATTCAAAGTAAGATAAAACTTACTTTGAAAACCATCAAATCAATGTGAAAACCAAGAGAAACATCATGTGAAAAGGAAGGAAAAAGCGTATCCTAAAATTACCAAATCTCATATGTTTCAGGAGGAACAATTTGTTATTCCTGAAGACCAAATAACTTCTTTGCTTCACAAGGATAAGTGCAACACTGAGAACTATTCAATTAGGAGTCTTAAACATACTTCAATGTTCACAAATTTGAAAACAAAAAAACACTTAGAAACAAATTGAACAGGATGAAATTCATTCAATCTTTCTTCTTCAATCAAAAGTAATTAACTGAAATTCAATCAACCGAAAATATGAAACTAAAAAAATTCACGAGTACTATTTTAATTACCTTAGAAGCATGTCCAGCTTTGCAACCCATGAGTTGTTGAGTACTATGTAACACAACCCTTGTATATCGAAACAGATTATCAGTTGTTTTCAAATCCATTTAATCACCATCCAACAACACCAATTCCATATCAACACAGCAACAACTCCATACCCTTGAATCTCCTCCTCAACCACATTGTAATCTGTAGCTTCAATCCCATATGCAATTCCATTCCAAAAGACTTGACCAAATCTTGACTCATTCTCAAATTCAGTCATTTACATTTGCGGACAACCACCAACATTTCCTCTCTTTTCCTGATTTCAAGGGTTTGAAATCAAACCATCAAAATATGTTTGAATCACCCATCTTCTCATTCCTCAATTCACAAATCAAAATAAAATCCTTCTTTTATTCCGTTCTCAATACATTCAGAAAAGCGATACTCTCCTGTAATTCCTCCATAAACCCAATTAAATGAAACCCCTCTCTCAATTTTCAACCTAGAGCCATAAACCCAACTTCTAACTCTAAATCACTCGAAAACCTAAATTTCTATCTCGATTGACTGGATCTTCAATTGACATTGAAATACTTCTTAAAATGAGAAGAATACGAACTGTAGATTGGTGACTATGAAGTTCGATTCGAAAATTTGATTGATTCTATATGAAGAAATCTATTATCTCTCTCAAAATTGTATATCGTCTCTGAAAAATCTCCGTCTCACTCAAATGAACATAAAGTAAGTATGAACGACGGCGGAGATATGGCGACGTTAATAGTGGTTACGGAGGTGAAGAAACGGTGATGATGGTAGTAGTGGTGCTGGGTGACGGTGGAGGAGAGAAAAGTAGAGAGATGGAGAGATGGAAAAATCTCCGATCTCAAACGGTGCTGATGGTAGTAGTGGTTTTGATATTAATCTTTACAAGGTGATGGTGATGGAGATGATTCTGGTTCTGGTGTTGGTGGCGACGGAGACGGAGATGAAGATGGTGGTGGCAGTGGTGGAGAGATCCATTGACTTTTCCTGGGTGAGAAAGAGAAAGATGAAAAATAAAATGTAAAGGTTAAAAATTGGATTATATGAATAATTTTTATGTTCATAATTTCACTTCTGCCATTAGGGGTATTTGTAAAGACCCATAAGGGTGTTTGTGCAAGGTCTATAGATAGTAGGAGCATAAATAACATTCCCACAAAAAAATTTACAAAAATGAAAAAGATTGGAGATTAATTAATATTAGTGTAATTAATTGATTAATATTCTCAAATTAAAGACAGAATTTCATCAGTAGTAGGTCTAAATCTTCTTGATGGTGATTCAATCATAGATGATTTCGTGGACGATGCCATTGAAATTGATGAAATTGTTGATGTTGGTGAAGATAACGTCGATGATGCTGAAGAAATTGTTGATACCGGTGATGATATTGTTGATACTGGTGACGACGGACCAATATCGATAAGATCACTTGACGCATCATTCAATTTTCTTTTATTAGAAATTGCAGAATCTTTAATATCCACCATGATTTGATGTTGCTGATGAAGATAATCATCTCTGATAATATGATCCTTCAATCTCTTAACATCGGAAAGTTGAACAGGTTTAACCAAAAAATCTTCAGCACCTTCTTCCAAACAGCGATTAATCCTTGGCAAAACATTCTCGGAAGACATAATCACAACTGGAATTTCTTTAAACAATGAAGACTCTTTAATCTTTTTCAATAACTCATAACCAGTCATACCAGGCATCCAGTAATCAGTAATAATCATATTAACTTTCAATGCTCCAGATGATGAACATGTTTTGTTGTAATCAACATCTAATCCAAGCAATTGTAATGCTCTTTTTCCACTATCAACTGCTGTTACTTTACATGAAGATATTTTTAACAACCTTTCGATAACTTTCCGATCTATATTACTATCATCCACAGCCAAAACATGTAGTTCTTCTTCTTGATGATGTTCGAATCGTTTGAAACTCTGTGACTTGTCTGTATGCATCGAAAGCATATCAACACTTGCCATTGTATAACTCTGTAGATAACCTTTTACTTGTTATTCTTCTTTCTCTGATGAGCTAGGAAATGCTTTTCTTCTTTGTTGTTGTTGATGAGAATATGTTGTTGTGGGGATGATATATAAGAAAATGAAAAGAGAAAGTAGTATATTTATATTGGTGGATGGAGTTAAGAATTTTTTAATGCATGTAATTAATCGATCTGTCTATGTCTACTGGATCTTTTCTTTCTCTCACTGCACAAAATCAATAAAATCTACTTTTTTAAAGTTAAGCGAGATTCTGAAAATCCTTTTTCGTGATCTGCCAATTCAATCCGCAATTCTCTCTCTTCTCTGTCCTATCCTATCTTCAACTTCTCGTATATTTACAGTATCTCATGATATTTTGGTAATCAGATACGTAAGATACGTTGGAGTTACAGTAGTTAATATAAAAAAAGTGCGGGAGATGTGAAGGGGGATACGAATGAAGATGTGACAACACAAAACGGATGGCTTTAAATTATGGTTAGGTCATATGAAAGGAGGGATGGGAAAGAAATGACAAGGACCTGTACGCGGACAGAGTTATGTACATGTCTGTTTGTTAACCGGGGGTGGGGGTGGTCACACCCGGTTGACAGGGTGGACTTGACTAAATGGTTTTAGCTCTTTATTATACTGAATTAGTGAAAAGATTATGCGTACGATTTTGGATCTGATTTTGATATGAGAAAGATTACGCCAAGAAGATCTAATGACAGATCACAAGGTTGAAAGACGGATGAGTTCGACAACTAACATAGGTACGATCCCATCCAACAATGTTACGTGAATATATATTATAACTATGGCAGCAGTGTTTTATTTTCTAATTGTTTTGGCGCTAATCTTAGTTGTGCATTTGGATGCTCTAAGGTGGCTGAAGCATCTAACCCTGCCTTGGTAGAAATAACAATGATATTTCATATACATGGCTTAGTCCGCGTGGCGACTATGCCATCTTTTTATTTGGGCGCTCTAAGAACAATTGCAGTGGTGCGATTATACCCAAAGACCAAAGAGGGAAAAAAACGATTAAATTTGAGTTTAGTCTGTTACGTGACACTACAAGAGACGAGTATATTTAGTCGAGCGGAAACTATAAATTCGCCTAATGGGATTCATGTAATAAAGAAGAAGAAAAAATGTGGCGAAGATATACTCAACGCCCCACAGTAAAGAAGAAGAAAAAAAAATTGTGGGGCGAAGACTTTATTAACGATTGGTGTGGGGCGTTAATTTTACGTACGCCTGTTGTGGGGCGTTAACTATACCTTCGCTCGGTGTGGGGCGTTAACTATATTTTCGCCCGATTATATTTTGGTCTTAGTCGGCGACCAAATATAATCTGAGATTTGGTCTGGGTTATAGTCTTTACTTTGTTCGACTGTGTCTGCTTTTCGGACCAAATTTTTGGTTTTACTCGTTCGTTGTGGATGCTCTAAGGTGACTAAGCCGTCTTTTCATACATGGCTTAATCCGCGTGGCCGTTAGTTAGGTTATAAATTGGCTCCAAAATTAGGTCATAAATAGACTCAAAACAACTTCGTCGATGTCTAGACGAAAACCTTGTGATTAGCTACTTTAGATCGTTGTGGATCATTTTGCATAAGCGATACAGACAGTGAAGTTTAATATATATATATTTTCATTTCAAAATAATAGGCTGATTTTATGTATAAAAAAATTGTTATTTCAATATTACCGTTAGACTATTATAGTAGATATGATCCTAAAAAGACCAGCTTTGAATTTGGATTTGGATCAAATGGTAAACTGGTGCTGGCTGCTATGTCCGTTTGGAAAAGTCACGAACCATTTGATCCAACGGCTCATTATATTACCGAACCTTTTTAAATTCCTACTGACAATCTCTTCTTCTTCTTGAACCTGAACTTGCTCCTTAGTCCTTTCTCCTTCAAGTCGATTCCATTCACTGAAGTTGACAATAATTTAGCTTATTACTTTCAAGTTTTAACTATTTATCAAGAAATCAACAACCATGGTTCAACTGAGTTATTTAATGGGTGGAGGTGGTAGAATCGGTTAGGGGAAGAAAGCAATTATAAATTGCCGCCACTGAAGAAAAAAAGGCAAATGTGAGCTCGGCACAGACTAAGTCAAAATCAAACACCCTATTGTTCAACTTGACTGGACTTGTTCACCGAACACTCCTAACGTAAAACTATCATATACGTCAAGATCACATGAGCAGTGGCTTTGACAATATCCAAAAAATGGTCCTACGATTGTTTAAAAGAAAAAACATGGTAAACCGATAGTGTCGAAGAGAGGTAGGATTTAGAGAATCTTGAAAGGGTCCACATGAAAACCAAAGCTTTAAAGACCTTGTGCAAAGACTTGATTGAGGCAAGATATGCAGAAGATCTTCCGAAGAAACTAGAAAACTTGTACTGCACTACTGCTCATCTCTTTTTCCACGAAAACGATATGTGGGGTACACGTAGTTTCTTCAGGTTTATGGCAACTGTTTGCAGTCTATGAGAGGAAAAAGAACGACTGGCGCTAGCTAACTAACTAACTAACGGACACCCTAATCCAGTCTTGCTTTTACTCTTTCTTTTTAAACTTTTGAGTTAATTAAGTACGACGAGTATGTATGTGTTGACCTTGATTAATCTTAATAATATCATAACCGCGTCATCTATTGACTCCATTTTTCTTCACAATTTGTGTTTTTGAATCATTTGGAAAAGAAAAGTTCACGCGATCCGGTTTTTGTCCTCATAATTATTTATTTGATGATTGATAATTCTTTTATATGATGCAGGAGAATATGTCACTCCAAAGATAGGTAATGTCCCAGCTAGGACCTAATAAAATCTTTCCTCGTGTCCAAAAATTAGGTTATCGGTTAAGATTCTAATCCAATTAAAACCAGACGTTAATTGTAATCTGCATAGAGCTATTACTTGGAGCTGAAGTTGCCCTTATCTTCTCTCCTGATATCTTCATTTAAAATTAAGATTGAGATTATTTTTTATTTTGATGTTTTTGTTATTTTTGTAAGCAATTTCATTTTAATTTGAATAAATTGAAATATGTTGATTTACGGGGGGAAAAGAACGCGCAATTGGATGATACTTATATTAATTGGGGGATAGAGGAAAAAGACAAAAAAAAAAAGGATATAAATAGTAAATCAGAGTCCCCCTTATCCATGTATTTTAACTAATTCCTAATTTACCCCTCACTAATCATGTTTAGTGGTTAAATATAATTAGGTAAGTTAATAGATTAGTTTGATAATCATTAGAATAAATCATTATCATTGAATTTGTTGATGCAACAACATTAAATCAAGATATTTATGATTATGAAGGTTCAGGTGAAGAACCAACCCAGGAAAGTAAACAAGTTGAATATACAAGTGCTCCAATTAGTCATATATAAGTATTAATGTATTGAAATTTGATTTTTTTTCATAGAATCTGCCATTATTACGCCTGAAAAACTCAGTGTCGGCATGGTAAAAGTATGAATGCCATGCCGCCATGGACCAAATCGGCATGGTATTCATACTTTCACCATGCCGATACACAATATCCCCAATTTTGAAATAGTAAGTACACTGCCGGCACAAAAAGTTCATTATCGAGCATGCCGATAGTAGTGCCGGCATGGTCGATTCCCAAGTGTATTGTGCCGGTTTGAGGACAAAAACATACAGAAAATCTATCTGAAATAGCAAGTATCGGCATGAAATTCATCCTAGAAACCATGCCGGCAGTAGTATCGACATGGTATTCATCCTAAAAACCATGCCGGCACTAGTGTCGGCATGGTATTCATCCTAAAAACTATGCCGACACAAAAAACAGTAGGGTATTCATCATGAACACAAGCTAGGAGTGGATTGAAAAGTTTCAGTTTACGATTCTAACCCAAACGAAGTTTTAAAACAACAACAACAACAACACTTTAAATATGATTGGGTATCATGTACCTTCTCAATGAAGCCATTTCTTCATCTTCTTCTTCTTCTTCTTCCTGAACAACAATTCAATTTAACTTATCTTTAAGAACTTGTTAGGATTTAATTTTGATTTTTAGTTTTAAATTTTAATTTAGATGGAAGGGTATTTTAGTATTTCCGCCGCCCCCAAAAAACACCCCTTAGCGCACACTATTGGTTGGGGAAAGTAATTTATATCCCCAATCAGTTTATGTATCCCCCAATCGCGCATTCAAACAAAAAGTGATTGTTAAACTATAGCAGTTAATAGTTGAGAGACCTGGTATCATTTGTGTTGTTTTATTTTGAAATTAGGTTAAGAGTGATCCTTTTAAGTAAACAGAGGATTATCTCGTTTTGGATAAGAATTGAATGAATAAAAATAAGGTTGTTCTTCTGTGGATGGGGAAAAATGGTTCACTGGTTTTTTAGGAAAGTGAAGAGTCGAGCGTGTTGTCGAGACTCCTCAACCAGGCAAACTGCTTAACCTCACACAGATGCACTTCAAAGGGAGTGCTTATATTCGAGAGGTAAATCTGTAGGACTCCTGCCTAAACCAATTCAATGTCCGTTCCAGAGTCAATTAGGTCGCAAAGAGGTAGATGGGTTGATCTGTAGGAGGGAAGTTGAGAATTGTGTGGGATCAATGATGATCAAAGATTGTGGATGTGTTGAAGGTTTCTGCAATAATTGGTGAACTGTTGAGTTCGGATAAGTTTTGATGGATTGATGAATTCTTGAGAGTAGTTACTCGAGAAATTCTATGTGGACGATTGCTGATATCTAGTGATCATTCGTTGTCCTTCAATCATGGATTCAAAGACTTATTTATATTGTCAGAGTTGTGAACACCTTGATCCCTGTAAGTGTGACGGTTTCATGAGTGGGAGAGTGGGACGGTAAAAGATTGTGGTAAAGTCAGTTCCATGTCATGCGGAGACTTGACGGATCGTGCACCCACTACTTTGCTAACTCCTTCAACCGTTGACATAACTTACGCACGTTTCTCTTCGTGGATGAATCCACGTGTTGTAGGCCGCCAGACCAAAACCCTAGTTGTTATCCCCTAATTTGATGTGATTGATGTCTCACGAATCATGGAGTCTATATGACAGACGTGTATTTAGTTTGTCATTTGTTGACTGATTAGGCAATGTGCCCGGGTTTTGTTGAATCGAGCATGTTTGACGAGTGCTCAGCGATTCATGAACGTAAATATTGTAAATTCAACGAGTTGTTGAAATATTGAAAAGTAACTGAATATATGTGGATTATTCGAGCAACTGAGCAAGTATTGCTCGATTCGACGAAATATTGATAAATTACTGTATTGATAGTTGGGTCAATATTCGAGCAACTGAGAAAGTATTACTCAATTCGACGAATTACTGAATAACGAGAATTTGACATGCAATTGAGTAAGTATTGCTCAATTCGACAAATTACTGATAAATATTGATAGGATCAATATTTGAGCAAATGTTGCTCAATTCGACGAAATATTTATTGATGACGTAATCCAATAAAATATTGGTAGATTACCAAATATTATATGATTTATTCAGATGCTGGTTGCTGAATCAATATAAATTTATTAGTGTTTGAACTTGCTCAGAATAATGATTTGTTGAGCGTTTGTTTGAAAACCCTAATTTTTGATGAATTGCTCATTAGTTGACGAATTGATGAAAATAGGTCATGAGCAAAGGAGGGAACGACCACATGAGACCGTGGACGTCCATGTGATGCCCAATTGCTCGAGTGAGCGTGTACCAGGGTTCTCAGTTGGAGAGTTGGTGAAGGAATGATGATTAAGTGTCGGTTTCATCATTTACTGAATTACTGCTAGGTTCAACATCAGGCAAAACCTAAGTATGAAAGATAGGGGACCGACCAAGAGAGCATGGACCGGCTCTTGGTGGTTACGGGACCAATTGTTGGTCGTTTGAGCAATCCACTGGTTGGTTGGAGAGAGTTTGGGCCCAACACGAGCAATTCAGCAAATTAGGTCGGAATTATGAAAACATGTGGGACCGACTTTGTGCGAGTCCTAGGAATAACCCTGGTTGGTCATTAGGGAATGTGCGTGTTTCCATGGTGTCCATGTCTCCGTACTGAGAATTTCAGTATTTCCTGATGTGCGTTCAAGCAACATTGTGAATTTTCAGAAGAGTTTTGTCTTGACTGAAATTCTTGATTTTGTTGGAATGAGCATGTATGCTCAATTGATCAATATTTTGTAAATACTAAAATAAGAGTATTTTAACATCTAAATTTTCCGTGAGAGGCTAGCCGGTCACGTGACCATGTTGGCTCTTGAATTTTCATGATTTGATCAAAATTTGAGAAATTATGAAGAAATCATGATTTTTGCTCAAACCAAGGAGTTTCATGAATTCGAGGAAAATAATAACTATAAAAGACTAGGGATTGCAGGGTATGGGACCGGCCACTGCTAGATATTCTTCTGTACTTTACGCAGAATTTATTGCACGTATCGCTTCTTCCATCCATTTCTTGACACGTCTTTTCCAACCGCTATTTCTCAACCGTTCACGTCTACTCTTCGCATTGAAAGTGTTTATCTTCTCAAGAATTCTTCTCTATATACATATTCTTCTCATCTTCTCTTCCTTTTTTTTTTTACTTTTCTTCTCATCTTTTCTGTAATTTTTCTCCATTGTTCTTTCGTAAATTCGGCTCCTACTGCTGTAAATTTTCTCGTTCCTACTTCTTTCAATCTTTAACTTCTTCTTCATTCCCATAATTAAAATTCCTCCAAGCGGTCATAAATATGAAGCTTCTTTTGTAGAAATTCAGAGAGATCTCGAAAAGAAGGATTTTACATTAGCCACCATTCCCAATCAATGAGCTAAATCCATTCTTTCCGCTAAATTATTTTCTGACCATCATTGTGATGATAAAGAAATCATAGTTTCGCTTGGTCAGATTCTCGCTGGCCTTCTCATTCCTCTCTATGATCCTAACCTTCCTTTGTTTTACGAAATTCTTGCTCATGCGAACTTCTCGTGAGACATCTACCAATTGAGTGGGGACTTCATTCATTTAGTTCTTGAATTCTCTAACCGTGGTGCTGGTAGAGGGTCTCTTTATCAAAAAGAAGCTAGGGATCCCAAATTTAAGGAGTTGGAAATACTCGCCGAAAAATATACAGTAGAGGGATTATTTGAGAATTATGAATTAATACCCATGAAGAGAGATAGTACTCGTTGGGGTGTCCGCTTGAAGAGAAAAGATAACATTGCTGACGATAAAATGCTTATGCATGATATCGACTGGAATTCTGGTAAGAATAATACTCCTCACCAATCTAAGGATGACAGATGGTGTGTTTTTCCACTGGTTCTGAAGGGGCCTTATATTTCTGGTTCAAATGTACTTCCTGCGAATCTCATTGCTTATCAACCTTGGGTATTTAATTGGCCCAAGAAAGAGAAAGAGGTATGTCTTCAAGTCTTGCTCACTTCATAATCTTTCATTTATTGTTACTTTCTTGTATTCTAACTCTTGCGAAAATTTTAGATTAAAAAGCTGAGATCAAGCTACAACAGGACTGGGAAAGCTAACACTTTGTCTGCTCTACGTTCCATCAAGGATGAAGTAAGAAAAACTTTCTTTTATTACTTTTAACAATACTGTGGCCTATGTTTCTTATCTTCATTTGTGTGCAAATATTAGTGTTGTAGTTGTTGAAGAAGAAGGATCTAAGGTTGCGAATACCAAAGGCAAAGGTAAAATTTCTCTTCGCAAGGAGAAATCTATTGCCCCACCTTCAAAGAAATGAAAAGTTCATTCTCCTTCTCCTTCAAATCTTCAGTCTAGCGAAAGTTCTGATGATGACGATAATAATGATATTGATAGTTCTCTCGCAAGGGAAGATCTTCCATCTGAATCTTCAATGGCATAATTGTCTAGCATCTTCTCTGACTCCATGCAAGGGATTGGGGATGATCATCTCACTAACACATTCAAAGCTCTTGCGAATATCTATGATGCCCCTTTACGGGATGATGATGATGGTTCTCTTCGTGGAGTCTCCAGATCAATGACTCCTAGCTTTTTGAATTCACTTGGTATTTTGGTATGCATTCGTTTCTCTATTTCTTCATAATTATGATTCAAAGTTATACTATGTCTTGACAATTTTTCATCTTCCTTCGCTGACTGGAAAGGCTTCTTTTGCTATTGCCTCAGATTTGGAAAAGAGACGTGGGGTTCTTGAAAAAAAGAATCTTCAACTTCGCAAGAGAAACGAAGAACTGGAGGCTGAAGCTGTTAATCTTCGTGAAAAGAATAAGCAATTATAAATTGAGTCTTCCACTCAAAAGAACTAGATATCCAGTCTTCAAAGTGTCAATCAACAACTCTATGGTATGAGACTTTTCCTATTTTCCTTTATTTTGTTTTCTCACTATCCTCCCTTATCTAATTTATCATTTTCGTAGATATTTATGGTCTTTCTGATGAAGTTACCATTCTTCGTTCTTTTCCCGACCCTATAGATGATGATACCCTTCTTGAGCGCCTTAATAATTCTTTAAACATTTTTTCAAATGACATAATTAAATCTCATTATCATAAATAAACTCAAATCCAAACTTCGCCTCTTATAAATTGACCATAGATCCAGATTAGGCTTAGCCAACAAATTTAAACGTTTCTATCTTGACTCTAAAGAAAAAATCAATAGGTTAAGAGCCAAAAACAACAGTCTTATAGATGACAAAGACCGCATCGCTAGCCAAGGTGCTAAAACTTTAGTGAAATTCCAGGAGACTCTTCTTGTAGTTCAAGATGAACGAGATGAAGCTAACCGCCAAAATGCTATGTTTATCGAAAGAGAATGGCAAATTCGCTCTCGTCTTCTCATAGATAATGACGACGAATTTTCTTGGGCTGCGAAAATTCTAGATAACACCAGAAATAATCTAGGTGTATGTATTAGCCTCCGAGCTGAACACACGGCCTTGGTTAAAGATATGCTTTCTGACATAGAAGGTTGTTAACTGTGTTTCTATACTACTCGTTTGTTTTTCATAAGTTTCTATAAAGTTGTGGATTCATTTTTATATACTTGCAGGGGATGAGGAGAGATTTCGCAGAAGAATCGAAGAACTTGAGGCTGAGAAGGAGCAGCTCGTAAATGATCTTTCTTCTCGCAATTATAAATGTTCTAGACTGAAGAACCAACTAAAGATTATTGTTGCGAATTTTAAGAATGATGCTATTCTTTTTCGCAACCAAACTATCAAAAAGGTCTGCGATGACAACAATATCCTTCACTCTACATATCCTTGCCTCTTGGAAGAAGTTCCAAAGAATGTACCTCCTCTAGACATTTCTGACAGTGACACTAGCGAAGAAGATGAAGAAAAATCTGACGAAGACGAAGAAGAAGAAGAATCAAGCAAGGAATAATTTTTCTTCCTTCTTTAACTTTTTTGTTACATCTTTACATTTTTTCTTTAACCCTCTATTTCTTGTAATCTATCACTGTGAATTCCTTCAATTTCCAATATAAGTTCTGTTTCTTTTGTTTCTTCCTGCATGTGTTAGAAAAACATTTTTTTTTTTGCAATACAGTTAATCAATATATAATTATTAATCTTTCATTTTATGTGTAAATATATCATATGGAAGCAAATAACACTTTATTATTCTATTCATTCCCATACTTGCCTCTGTTATTTGTGTCCAAATGAGAGATTAAGCAAATTACTTTCAAATAGTAAGGGTTTTGCGAAATTTTTCAGTGCGTTCATGCCTCAAATTCGCAGTCGTTTCTGCATAATCTTCGCAATCATATGTTGTAAGACTGCATTCTTTCTTGTTTTCTGATGTGGTCTTATTTTTCCTTCGTAGTTAAAGGTCTTATTTTGCCACCTCTTGTCATTGCGACAAAATCGCAGGACGTCTTTGCACTTTCATGCAGAAACTCATTGATCTTGCCTTAACTTTTTTCTTTTGTCATTTTTGTTGCGACAATATGACATGCCTAAATATTCTTGCGAAAATAAAGCCCCATGACATTGTCGTCTTGCGACGAAACCGCAGGACGTCCTTACACTTTCATGTAGTGACCCATTGATCTCGTCTTATCTTTCTCTTTTGTATTATTGCCTCATCAGGATTGTTGCACAAATATAACAAACCTTAATAATCCCGTGAGTAAAAAGCCTCATGACATTTGCGTCTTAAGACACTTATCAACTCCCAAATGGAGGGTGCCGCCCTTATCTTCCCCCTGGTTACCCCTTCATTGATACATACCTCCACCACACAAGGTTGGCTCCTCCCATCCGGTCTTAACAACAACCAGTTGTTTTCGCAGACTCTTATACCTTTTTCCTATATGACTTATGGTTACGAGACTGCACCCTAAGTGGGGTTTTCTTCGGGCTGAGTGCATCATAGTCAAGACTTTCCAAGAATTTCCAGGTACATTCCAGACGCCCCAGGCACTCTTGGCTCAACCGTGTACCTCGGCGCCTTGATCATACTCCGCACTCCTTAGAAGAGACCCTCAATCGTCCAACCCAAATCATAAGTTTAAGTTGAAAATCAAAGGTATCTCTTCTGGATGGGCTTTATTAACCCTAAATATCCATAACTCAGGTTCCAAGGGTGGTATAACCTTTTCGCTGAGTCATGCAATAGGTACCCCTTCTATGATGCACTTTAGGTCTTACTTTTTCCTTTTAAAAATTTTGATTTCGCGAACTAGGGTGTACGCCATAGTAAGTTCGCCCTTTTCTAATGATTATTCTATTTCTTCTTTTGCATTTCAGCTCTGTTGTAATTTCTGAATCTCATCTTTGTCATTAAGTAAAATATATTTTTGAAATTTTTTGCAACAAATCAGTCATACATCTCTTTTTCTTTTCTCAATATTTCTTTCATTTTACAGCTTAAATTTTTTACCTTTGCTGCTTTCTGCCTCTGTATTTTTGTTCTTTTTTGCTGCTTTCTTACCTTCTGCGATATTTTCGGCACTTCTTATTTTCATCAAGCATTGGCTTCGCAGAGTTTCTTCTTCTCTCTGTTCTATTGCATCTACCATTAACCTTCCACTTCTTTGTCTTTCTTTGACGTTATACTTCCAATTCACATTATTTGCAGTTCGCTCTTCGCATAATTCTACATCAATTTCATGACACTTCTTTCCTTCAATCCAATCTCCTTTAATGATGCCAATTCCACTAGGATGAGGGAACTTGATGCACTGATGAAATGTCGATGCTACGCCTAGAATCCCATGCAACCAAGGTCGGACAATTAAAGCATTATATGGTGACTCCACGTCGACAACATATAACAGAATTTCAGAAGATAGTCCTTTCAATGGAATTCGCATAGTGACCTCCCCTTTAGCTTATTGGCAGTACCATTTAAGCCATAGATTTTATAGGTTGAAGGTATTAAATCCTCATCTTTCCCTCCCATAGTTTTATAAGCATGATAGAACAGTATATCCACGGAGCTTCCGATATCAATTAAAACTCGGTTGATTGCCCATGAGTCCTCAGCTTCATCATCTTCATCATCAATAGATTTTGGGTTAATCTCCAATCTTACCACTAATTTTCATCATCAGTTGTTTTGGAGATTAACCCAAAACCTAGTGATGATGAAGATGATGAAGCTGAGGACTCATGGGCAATCAACCGAGTTTTAATTAATACTGGAAGCTCCGTGGATATCCTGTTCTATCATGCTTATAAAACTATGGGAGGGAAAGATGAGGATTTAATACCTTCAACCATAGATTTTATAGGTTGAAGGTATTAAATCCTCATCTTTCCCTCCCATAGTTTTATAAGCATGATAGAATAGTATATCCATGGAGCTTCCGATATCAATTAAAACTCGGTTGATTGCCCATGAGTCCTCAGCTTCATCATCTTCATCATCAATAGATTTTGGGTTAATCTACAATCTTACCACTAATCTTCATCATCAGTTGTTTTGGAGATTAACCCAAAACCTAGTGATGATGAAGATGATGAAGCTGAGGACTCATGGGCAATCAGTTTTGAAGCTCCGTGGATATCCTGTTCTATCATGCTTATAAAACTATGGGAGCGAAAGATGAGGATTTAATACCTTCAACCTATAAAATCTATGGTTTTAATGGTACTGCCAATAAGCCTAAAGGGGAGGTCACTATGCGAATTCCATTGAAAGGACTATCTTCTGAAATTCTGTTATGTGTTGTCGACGTGGAGTCACCATATAATGCTTTAATTGGCCGACCTTGGTTGCATGGGATTCTAGGCGTAGCATCGACACTTCATCAGTGCATCAAGTTCCCTCATCCCAGTGGAATTGGCATCATTAAAGGAGATTGGATTGAAGGAAAGAAGTGTTATGAAATTGATGTAGAATCATGCGAAGAGCGAACTGCAAAGAAGGTGAATTGGAAGTATAACGTCAAAGAAAGACAAAGAAGTGGAAGGTTAATGGTAGATGCAATAGAACAGAGAGAAGAAGAAACTCTGCGAAGCCAATGCTTGCTGAAAATAAGAAGTGGCGAAAATGTCGCTGAAGGTAAGAAAGTAGCAAAAAACAACAAAAATACAGAGGCAGAAAACAGCAAAGGTAAAAAAATTAAGCTGTGAAATGAAAGAAATATTGATAAAAGAAAAAGAGATGTATGATTGATTTGTTGCAAAAAAAATTCAAAAATATATTTTACTTAATGACAAAGATGAGATTGAGAAATTACAACAGAGCTGAAATGCAAAAAAAGAAATAGAATAATCATCCGAAAGGGGCGAACTTACTATGGCGTACACCCTAGTTCGTGAAATCAAAATTTCGCAAGAGGAAAATGTAAGACCTAAAGTGCGTCATAGAAGGGGTACATGTTGCATGACTCAACAAAAAGGTTATACCGCCCCTGGAACCTGAGTCATGGAGATTTGGGGTTAATAAAGCCCATCCAGAAGAGATACCTTGGATTTTCAACTTAAACTTATGATTTGGGTTGGACGACTGAGGGTCTATTCTAAGGAGTGCAGAGTATGATCAAGGCGTCGAGGTACATGGTTGAGCCAAGAGTGCCTAGGGCGTCTGGAACGTACCTGGTCATTCTTGGCAAGTCTTGACTATGATGCACTCGGCCCGAAGAAAACCCCACTTAGGGTGCAGTCTCGTAACCATAATCCATATAGGCAAAAGGGATAAGAAGCTGCGAAAACAACTGGTTATTGTTAAGACGAGATGGGAGGATCTAACCTTTTATGGTAGGGGTACGTTTCCTTGAAGGGGCAACCAGGGGGGAGATAAGGGCGGTACCCTCCATTAGGGAGATGATAAGTGTCTTAAGTCGCAAATGTCATGAGGCTTTTTACTCACAGGAGTATTAAGGTTTGTCATATTTGTGCAACAATCCTGAAGAGGCAATAATACAAAAGAGAAAGATAAGACGAGATCAATGGGTCACTACATGAAAGTGTAAGGACGTCCTGCGATTTCGTCGCAAGACGGCAATATCATGGGGATTTATTTTCGCAAGAATATTTAGGCCTGTCATATTGTCGCAACAAAAAGAAAAAAAGAAAAAAGTTAAGGCAAGATCAATGAGTTTCTGCATGAAAGTGCAAAGATGTCCTGCGAATTTGTCGCAATGACAAGAGGTGGCGAAATAAGACCTTTAACAAGGAAGGAAAAATAAGACCATATTAGAAAATAAGAAATAATGCAGTCTTACAACATATGATTGCAAAGATTATGCATAAACGACTGCGAAATTGTGGCATGAACGCATTGAAAAATTTCGCAAAACCCTTACTATTTGAAAGTAATTTGCTTAATCTCTCATTTGGACACAAATAACAAAGGCAAGTATGGGAATGAATAGAATAAGAAAGTGTTATTTGCTTCCATATGATACATTTACACATAAAATGAAATATTAATAATTATATATTGATTAACCGTATTGCAAAAAAAAAAAAAAAAAATTCTAACACATGCATGAAGAAACAAAAGAAACATAACTTATATTGGAAATTGAAGGAATTCGCAGTGATAGATTACAAGAAATAAATGGTTAAAGAAAAAATGTACAGATGTAACAAAAAAGTTAAAGAAGGAAGCAAAATTATTCCTTGCTTGATTCTTCTTCGTCTTCGTCAGATTCTTCTTCATCTTCTTCGCTAGCATCACTGTAAGAAATGTCTAGAGGAGGTACATTCTTTGGAACTTCTTCCAAGAGGCAAGGCTATGTAGAGTGAAGGATGTTTTAGTCATTGCAGACCTTTTTGATAGTTTGGTTGCGAAAAAGAATAACATCACTCTTAAAATTCTCAACAGTAATCTTTAATTGGTTCTTCAGTCTAGAACATTTATCATTGCGAGAAGAAAGATCCTTTGCGAGCTGCTCCTTCTCAGCCTCAAGTTCTTCGATTCTTCTGTGAAATCTCTCCCCATCCCCTGCAAGTATATAACAATGAATCAACAACTTGATAGAAACTTATGAAAAACAAACGAGTAGTAAAGAAACATAGTTAACAACCTTCTCTGTCAGAAATAATATCTTTAACCAAGGCCATGTGTTCAGCTCGGAGACTACACTTACACCTAGATTATTTCTAGCATTATCTAAAATTTTCGTAGCCCAAGCAAATTCGTCATCATTATCTATGAGAAGACGAGATCGAATTTGACATTCTCTTTCGATAAACACAAAATTTTGGCGGTTAGCTTCATCTCGTTCAACTTGAACTTCAAGAAGAATCTCCTGGAATTTTGCTAAAGTTTGAGCACCTTGGCTAGTGATGCGGTCATTATCATCTATAAGACTGTTGTTTTTGGCTCTTAACCTATTGATTTCTTCTTTAGAGTTAAGATATAAACGTTTAAATTTGTTGGCTAAGCCTAAGCTGGATCTATGGTCAATTTATAAGAGGCGAAGTTTTGATTTGAGTTCATTTATGGAAAGAGATTTAATTCTGTCATTTGAAAAACTGTTTAAAGAATTATTAAGGCGCTCAAGAAGGGTATCATCATCTATAGGGTCGGGAAAAGAACGAAGAATGGTAGCTTCATCAGAAAGACCATAAATGTCTGCGAAAATGATAAATTAAGATAAGGGAGGATAGTGAGAAAACAAAATAAAGGAAAATAGGAAAAGTCCCATACCATAGAGTTGTTGATTGGCAATTTGAAGACTGGATATCTGGTTCTTTTGAGTGTAAGACTTAATTTTTAATTGTTTATTATTTTCACGAATATTAACAGCTTCAGCCTCCAGTTTTTCGTTTCTCTTGCGAAGTTGAAGATTCTTCTTTTCAAGAACCCCACGTCTCTTTTCCAAATCTGAGGCAACATCAAAAGTAGCCTTTCCATTCTGCGAAGGAAAATGAAAAATTGTCAAGATATAGTATAACTTTGAATCATAATTATGAAGAAATAGAGAAACGAAGGCATACCAAAATACCAAGTGAATTCAGAAAGCTATGAGTCATTGATCTGGAGACTCCACGAAGAGAACCATCATCATCCAGTAAAGGGGCATCACATATATTCATAAGAGCTTTGCATGTCTTAGTGAGATGATCATCCCCAATCCCTTGCATGGAGTCAGAGAAGATGCTAGACAATTGTGCCACTGAAGATTCAGATAGAATATTTTCCCTTGCGAGAGAACTATCAATATCATTATTATCGTCATCATCAAAACTTTCTCCAGACTGAATATTTGAAGGAGAAAGAGAATGAACTTTTCATTTCTTTGAAGGTGGGGCAGCAGATTCTCCTTGCGAAGAGAACTTTTACCTTTGACTTTGGTCTTCACAGCCTTAGATCCTTCTTCTTCAACAATTAGAACATCAAACTTCGTACACAAATGAAGATAAGAAACAGAGGCAACAATATTGTTAAAAGTAATAAAACAAAGTGTTTCTTACTTCATCCGTGATGGAACATAGAGCAGACAAAGTGCTAGCTTTCCCAGTCCTGTTGTAGCTTGATCTCAGCTTTTTAATCTAAAATTTTCGCAAGTGTTAGAAAACAAAAAAGTAACAATAAATGAAAGATTATGAAGTGAGCAAGACTTGAAGACATACCTCTTTCTCTTTCTCGGGCCAATTAAATACCCAATGTTGATAAGCAGCGAGATTCGCATGAAGTACATTTGAACCAGAAATATAAGGCCCCTTCAGAACCAGTGGAAAAACACACCATCTGTCATCCTTAGATTGGCAAGGAGTATTATTTTTACCAGAATGCCAGTCGATATCATGCATAAGCATTTTATCGTCAGCAATGTTATCCTTTCTCTTCAAGCGGACACCCCAGCGAGTATTATCTCTCTTCATGGGTATTAATTCATAATTCTCAAAGAAGCCCTCTACTGTATATTTTTCGGCAAGTATTTCCAACTCCTTAAATTTGGGATCCCTAGCTTCTTTTTGATAAAGAGACCCTCTACCAGCACCTTGGTTAGCGAATTCAAGATCTAAACGAATGCAGTCCCCACTCAATTGGTAGATGGATCGCGATAAGTTCGCATGAGCAAGAATTTCGTAAAACAAAGGAAGGTTAGGATCATAGATAGGAATGAGATGGCCAGCGAGAATCTGACCAAGCGAAACTATGATTTCTTTATCATCGCAATGATGATCAGAAAACAATTTAGCAGAAAGAATGGATTTAGCTCATTGATTGGGAATGGTGGCTAATGTAAAACCCTTCTTTTCGAGATCTCTCTGAATTTCTACAAAAGAAGCTTCATATTTATGACCGCTTGGAGGCATTTTAAGTATGGGAATGAAGAAGAAGTTAAAGATTGAAAGAAGTATGAACGAGAAAATTTACATCAGCATGAGCGGAATTTTCGGAAGAACAATGAAGAAAAATTGCAGAATAGATGAGAAGAAAATTAAAAAAGAAGGGAAGAGAAGAATGAGAAGAATATATATATAGAGAAGAATTCTTGAGAAGATAAACACATTTAATACGAAGAGTAGAGTAAACGGTTGAGAAATAGCGGTTGAAAAAGACGTGTCAAGAAATGGATGGAAGAAGAGATACGTGTAATAATTTATGCATAAAGTACAGAAGAATATGGAAAAATGAACAACTGCGGCATTTTGAAGTACAAATTCTCATGACATTCTCCCCTTTATAGAGAAGACATGAGAAGAGGCAAAATGTAGGATCAGAATATCGCAACAATATCACTCTTGCGAAATTGTCAATAACGATACTCTTGCGAATATCGCAGAATTATTACAGAAATGACGTGACAGATGTGAAGACCTATCGAGATTTAGGAATGTTGCGAAATTTAACATTTGTATACTTGCGAGAATATCGCAAGATAGATCCGAAAATAAAGGACAGCTTAGCTGTCATCCACTATGTAATACCTTATATAAAGAGCCGAGCAGGCTTAGAAAAGAGAGATCTTTTTAGAGTGGAGAGAAAGTCTAGAACAGTAGTTGTATTCTTGATTTCATTTCCTTCTTGTAAAATTTCTAAACTCAATTAATAAAAAGTGCGATTGTTGATCTTAAAGATGTGTTGATTATTATGAATTCTTGTGAAGGATTTATTGTAGGAATTCCTGCAACTACATATTAAAATAAGAGTATTTTAACATCTTAATTTTTCGTGAGAGGCTAGTCGGTCACGTGACCATGTTGGCTCTTGAATTTTCATGATTTGATCAAAATTTGAGAAATTATGAAGAAATTATGATTTTTGCTCAAACCAAGGAGATTCATGAATTCGAGGAAAATAATAATTATAAAAGACTAGCAATTGCAGGGTGTGGGACCGACCATGGATAGGGCATGGCCGTCCGGCCATGTTGCCCGGTCTCGCACTCCTTTCCCTATTTAATAATATTATTTTCATGAATCCGTGATGTTATGAAGAATCCATGAATTTTTGTTGAAACGAATGAGTTTCATGAGTTTAGGGAATAATAATTATTATAAAAAGCTAGGGATTGCAAGGTATGGGACCGGCCACGGCTAGGGCATGGCCGGCCGGCTATGTTGCCTGGTCCCGCACACCCTTCCCTATTTTATAATATTATTATTATTATTTCATGAATTTGTGAAGTTATGGAGAATCCATGAATTTTGTTGAAATTGGGAATGACTATTATAATAGGCTAAGGATTGTAAGGTGTGGGACCGGCCACTGCTTGGGCATGGCCGGCCGGTCATGTTGCCAGGTCTCGCACACCTTTCCTTATTTTATAATATTTTTTCATGAATCCATGAAGTTATATGGAGAATTCGGGAATTTTGCACAAACAAGGAAAGTTGCTAAATTGAAGGAGTTTTTCATGAATTCATGAAAGTAACAAAAAATAATGGAGGAGGCATGGGACCGTCCATGGCTAGTGCATGGCCGGTGGGACCGACCCCTAGGTGCCTCCCATTATTTTATTATTATTTGTTATTTTCTCATGTTTTGCGTAGGATTCCTCATTTTTTCATATCTTTGGACGCTCGTTCGTGCATCCGGGTGCTCAGTCGTGCATCATTGTCGAATACACTTACACCATTTTTGTGGGGCTTACTCAGTGATAGTTCAGATGCCCGGTTATTGAGTATTTATTGCTAGTCTATGAAATTCAGTGCAGAATAATTCATGAAATTGAACAATGAAAATGAGTAGTTATTTATTATCGATTCATAGGATCATCCGTGGATTCGACCATGAATTCAGAATAATAAAATAGGCATTACCATTCCATGGGATCGTGGATTCGACCATGTAATCGGAGTAATAAAATTATCTATTACGATTTCATGAGATTAGCAGTGAATTCGATCATGAAATCGGAGTAATGAGATAAATTATTGTTGTCATTCCATGAGATCAAGTCGTAGATTC
Organism: Papaver bracteatum; assembly: GCA_023529315.1. Classification (NCBI taxonomy): domain Eukaryota; kingdom Viridiplantae; phylum Streptophyta; class Magnoliopsida; order Ranunculales; family Papaveraceae; genus Papaver; species Papaver bracteatum. Next base: position 162,106 of record JAJJWX010003511.1, read on the forward strand.
GATTATGGAATCGGAGCAACTGTTATTTCCATTCCATGGGATCAGGCCGTGGATTCGACCATGGAATCAGAGCAACTGTTATTGTCATTCCATGGGTTCAGGCCGTGGATTCGACCATGGAATCGGAGAAACTGTTATTGCCATTCCATGGGATCAGGCCATGGATTCGACCATGGAATATGAGCAATTGTTATTTCCATTCCATGGGATCAGGCCGTGGATTCGACCATAGAATCAGAGAAATTGTTATTGCCATTCCATGGGATCAGGCCGTGGATTCGACCATGGAATCGGAGCAACTGTTATTGCCATTCCATGGGATTAGGCCGTGGATTCGACCATGGAATAGGAGCAAATGTTATTGCCATTCCATATGATCAGGCTGTGGATTCGATCATGGAATAGGAGCAATAATAGATTATTCTGGGAATTCAGTGGTGAATATCACGGAAGAATTAATTTATGTGCATATTTAGGAGATGGATAATCCTGAGGGTGCTCTCAGACACTACGGAAAACACCCGAGTCTATACAAGGTAGCTCTACATAGTCAGGATCAGTGAGTGTCACTATCCTGAAGGCGATGTTGCTCTCAATCTTATGGAGAACCGCCCAATTATTCTTCTATGTAGAGGGAAGTTGCTCTCATGTAGTCAGGGAACAATGAGTATCACCGACATCCTGAAGGCATTACGTCCGTCTCAACAAACAATTATGTAGGAGGACCGCCCAATTCTATTATTCTACATAGAGTGCACGATGAAATGCCAGGGATCGAACGCTCAGCTAGTGGAGGCTTTTCGAAAGACATGTTCATAATGGCTTCGTAAAATCCACCATCAACATCTTCGAACAAATTGAATCTTTTTTCTCAAAAACGAATTGTGAGACCTGTTTGGGAAAGAAATTTGTCTTTCATTCAGGATAGTTGGTATCGAAGCCAAAAAACTCATGCGCCAACTAAATGTTGCTTCTCAAAAACAAAGTCTGAGATCTCTTCGAGTAAGAAACTTGTCATTTATTCAGGATAGTTGGTATTAGAAGCATAAACTCATGTGCAAAATATGAAAAACGCCGACAACTTATGGTTCAACCTAAAGTAGACAATTTTTTTTTTTAAAAAAATTGATGTATTGCATCAGATACTACTACTAAGTTTGAAAAGCTTTTGATTCTCCCAAAACAACTATGAGCTAACATGCATTATTTGCGTTATGTTGGTTTCAACAAGGTATTAATTTTTGATCCTGATACTTGTTTGAAAAGGTATAAAAGAAACCACCATGCAGCAGAGTATGACAAATGCTTATTGTAACAAGGCATTTAGTCATGAAGCCTTATGATTATCTACTTATGAAAATGAACTTTTGGCAGGGATGATGTTTATTTGTAGGCGGCAAAAGTTACCTCTAAAGTTATCGATTCATTACTCACACAAACCAATAAAGTATTAAATATTTTGTGGGATAAACAAAATACTAAGGTCTTTCAACGACGACAACTTGTGGAATTGTTGGGCTTCAAATTTGTAATTCAATCCAATAAATAAAAGGCCTTGAAAACAAATCGACTTATACCTTATCTCATGTTTTTTGTACCCGGATGTCCATATCTTCCATCATATGGCCTACTTGGTATACTGATCTTATATACGATTACTAAAATCAAATTCTCGTTCAATAAGATGAAGTTTTGCCTTCTCTCACCTACAACTATATTTTCATATATAAACCAAGATGAAATTTTGCGTTGTACTAATAGGTTATGGCTCCAACAATATTCAAAAACTATGTTATCCACATTATATGCTCTTCAAGCGGGGGGTGGGATGGGGTGGAGTGGGTGTCATTATGGCATACTAGATACTGATTGTCGAACCAAGCTTCACATTTTATGGCCTTCATTCAAGAAGGATGTAGACCAATAGATCAGCTCGTGTGACATCCGTCAATGTGACAGAGATGAAGATGCTTAACCAATATGATTATTACAAGTTTTACCTCTATACCATGATGGGCAACACATTTCAATGGATTTTAGCGAAAGACTTTCGTAATATCAGAGAAAATATGTTATATTAGTGGTAGTTGATAGGTTAGGAAAGTATAACTACTTTCTTACTTCAAGCCACCAATATATATATATACATCTGCTTCTGGTACTGAGGCTTTTTCCCATAACATCTTCAAACTCCACGGTGTTCATTCTTACAATTGTTTTTGATATAAATAAAGTATATATTGTTATTTTTGGCAGAACCTCTTTAAAAATACGAGTACTTCTTTAAATATCAACACAACCTACTTTCCCCAAACTTATAGCCAAATAATACAGGTGAATTCTTGTTTAGAAACTTATTTGAGGCGTATGAATGAACACATACCAAGGTATTGGGTGAAATGGTATCCATCTGGAATGATGGTTTAACACTAATCACCATCGAGTCTCAATGTGTCACCTCCATTTAAGTCTCTTTATGGATACACCTCTCTGTACATTTCTTTCTTTTCTACTACTATTATTTCTGTTGTCGCAGTCGAGAATTGCATCAAGCGAAAAATCGCATGTTGGATTTATTAAAGGAGTCACTCATTAAAGTAAAAATAGAATGAAAGTGTGTGCCGATAAAAGGAAAACACACAAATTCTTGAAGTATGAGACTTAGTTTATCTAAATCTCCAACCATGTAAACAAGATTTTATTGCTCATCACGAAACTCTCGGCTCGATATTATGGTCAATTTTCTGTGTTACTACACGTTGGAATAGTAGCTCATACACTCCAACTACCATATGATTTTCCTATACATTTAGTTTTTCATGTCTCACACAATTCAAAAAGATAAGTGATGGTGCTACAACGAAAATACTCTAACTCCCTCTAGTTCACAACCAAGGCAAGCCACTAAAACATCTCACATTTTGGCTTCCATGTTGTTGTGGGAGTTATAGCCTGTTTGGATAGCACTTCAGAAGCAGCTTTTCGACTTCTAGAAGTCGAAAAGTCAGAAATCAGTTTGACTGTCAAATTTCAAAACGACTTCTAGAAGTTGAAAAGTTAACTTTTTGTGAAGCAAAATAGTTTTGCTGCTGACTTCGACTTATAGAGAAGCAGAAGTTAGAAGAATATTTGTATCCAAACGCGCTATTGGTGTCAAACTCTTAGACAACTATTAAATGTTAGTTTAACCCAAACTCGTTAGCCGACTAACCAAAAGTTACTGCCTTTAAAACAACAAAACTAAAACTCCAGAGTAAAAGTAAACACTAATAGATGCTGGATGGCTAGCACAAATGCGTCTAAAATGGACACGTGTCCGTGTTGGACTTGTTCCCGACACTTGGACATGCGTGTCTCAGCATCGAACACATTGGCGACATCACATGCATATATCATACACTTTTCTAGTACAAATGTCTACTAAAAATCCTAAATTTTATGTGTATATATTATTTATGTTATAAACCAAATATCTATTTACTATGATTCCCTTCATGTCTAAGATTAGGATTTACATATCTTGGGAACCAAGTCTTCTATCTATATAAATATAGGCTTAAGCCATTGTATTTCTACACCGATTAATAAGAATTTCTCCCTTCTTTTCCCCTCTATTTTGTGTCTCCTTCTCTATCTTTCTCTATTTCACAACACGTCATCAGCCACGTAGCTCTAATCACTGAGAGATATATTTTTCTTTTTCCCCAATCGTATCAAAACAGAAGTCGAAAATTATTTAGCGGGGCCGAGCGGTTGGATACAAAAGTTTTCTTCAGGGATGCATAATTGTTGCGACTGCGACAATCACAAACTTTAACTCTCTTTATTAAGTTATTTTTATAATATTGGTTGACATCTCCATATTTATGTGTTGGATCGTATTCCACTACTAATTATTATTATTATTTTTTTTTTGGTTGTCTTTTTTGCATGAGTTGCTAATGATATTATCAAACATAACTACATGTTCTCATATTGACATTTATTTATTTTTTCTTTGTTTGCATGTCCAGATGATTCTAGGGCACCCACGTCTTGTTTGCGATCTAAAACAACATACAAGTACAAGCACGAGCCATCACAACGTGACTCTCTGTTATACAGTAAAGTTAATTTATTGTCTTTATTCTTTATTTCTTCTATTTTTGTTAAATCACTTGATCAATTTTTTATTGTTCATGTGTTCAGGGACTAACATCAATGATTAATGATTTTTAGTTTTTCTTATCTACTAACCTGAAGGTGTATTTATTTGTGATGGATTTTACGTATCTTTACGACCCTGACTATGATATGGGTGCAATTAAAACCCACTGCCTAATCTCGAAAAAGCGTGGTCTATATTTATCGGTGATCTACTTTTCAAACAAAGTCAGATTTCCTTTCTCCTCTAATTTCTTTTTATTGAGAAAAAAAAAATCCATTGAAAGATGGTTTACAATTTCTATTCCCCTAATGAAACTGTAATCACCATCTTTTTTGGTATTATCGCAATTTGATTACCTTCATAGTAATAATTCACATGCATGGTTGAAAAACCTCCATCCAATTAAGTTTGGTATCTTCGTCTATTTGATGAAGATCATGTGATTTTTCTGATTGGTTTCTATTTATTTATTTTTAAAGAAACCATCTATCAACCACGAAGTGGATTTTCCCTGTGCTATGACTAAGTCAATTTTTCTTCTTCTTTTTATCGATGCAATTTTGGTGTATCGTATATACCAAAGGGTATTGGTTTTATCCATCAATTTTGAGGAAGGAGATGTTAACCTTGGCATTCTAAGAAATTTGACGACAATCGTTTACAAACCATTACCGATTATGGTTTTATTTTTCTACTAATAAACCATTTATTTCCATTTCTTACGGGAAAACCATGGATTCACAAAAATAATATAAGCCAATTGATTTGGATTTTCCCTATCGGTCCTACAGGGATATATAAAGTATCGTTATTATGATATTCACAATTGCAAACACCTATAGGAATTGTTGTATTCTTAAGGGATATTGAGCATTATTTTTCTCATGGTAAATCTCTAAAATTTTAAAATAATTCCACTTATAGTTGGAATTGGACACTAAAGATCAAAGGGTGCGCACCCGACTTGTTAGCCTATATATATTTAGTCCTTGAGTGACTTAATTGATCTTTCTATAAATTTCTTTTGCTAACATATATAAGTGTCCATACTTTTATCCTTATTTTATTTTATTTTGGAGAGTTTGCATATTTTATATGTTTTTGTATCAATTAATTTTGGGTTCCAAACGTAATCCATGGTTGATGTTAAATATGTGTGTCTATTAAGACTAATTTTTTTTTTATGTCGAAAGACATATTTTGTAGTAAGTATATGTCTCGAATTAATCGGATAATACTTTATGAAATTTATTTTCGAATATGAGATGAAAATAATTTTTCCGCCATAATCAGGGGGAGACTATACACTTCAGGACGTTGGTGTTCATTAGCTTTTATATGTCAATTTCTCTCTCATCACCCAATTCGATTAAGGCTGTCATTATATGATTGGCGTGAAATTTCTCATTTTGCTTTTATTTAAGCTTTTCCTCTTAAGAGGTAATCCAATCACATCTAGCAGATAAGTAGCGTTTTATAAGAAGCTATATGTAGTGCTCCAATTGAGTGTACCTAATCCACATTCTCATAATTTATATCTCCTCAATAGAAGATGGGGAGATTATAATGCCCACGGGCGCTGGTACAAGTATTTCTGTGAATTTTTCAAGAGATGTATATACTTGAGAATTGTGTGGGATCATAGTTAGTTAACATTGTCGAATATTCATTTACAGTAGCTACTGAAATAATAAATAATGGTGGTTGTGAACCCCTCTGCAGAGAAGTATCGACATATGTGATTGACATACAATCCAATTAAGTTGGATTAGTTTCTCAATTAACGCAATTTTTTGGATCCAAAACTTAACACTTTAAAAATGCCAAGCCTATTAATTACAGGCTAGTGTAGTCATAATAGTCATAATGCATTATTCGGGAAATTTTTCGTTGTAAAAACGATTTAAGGGTTTCATTTTTGCTCAGACCCTAGGATTGATTTATTAATTGTTCTCTTTATATAATGCACTTGGCGTGGTAGTCTTTGAAGGACTCATATTGCATTGATACAAGAAATTTGGTCGAAGAACATATTGAATTTGTAATCTTTTGAGGATTCAAATTTTATTCAGGCAGCCACCTTATTTGCTTACATAAGGTTTAACAATCCTTTATGTGTTTTTAGAAATTTGGTACACAACCAAAAATCCGGATTAATTAGTTGATGATTTCAACGTTATAGGTCACTTGATGAGTCCTTAAAAACACCGAAATCCACGCTTTAGCAGCATAAATTCTATTTTCTTTTCTTTCTTAAATCTGCAGTTAGAATTATGCTAGCTTAAAATGGACTTTGAGATAGACTAGAGTTATGATTTTGATGCTCATTTTATGTAATACTCATATAGTTGAGTTAACATCAATAATCTTCAAAAGTTGTACTCTTTTTCCTTTGTTTCAGGTTTTATCCCATGTGGTTTTCCTGACAAGGTTTTAACGAGGCAACATGACATTTTATTTTATTTTATTTCAAAATGTTGATATTTGTGCTCTTTTTCCTTTGTCCAAGTTTTTTCCCATTGGGTTTTTACTGGCAAGGTTTTAGCGAGGCAATTTAATTCAACATGGTGGTCATCCAAGGGGGAGTTGTATCGATTTCGGTTATTTGGTGGATTCCCACCATTAACTAGATCATTTTGTTAGACCACATCAACATAAAATTCTCCTATGAATTTGGATATCATTCTGATCCATATAAGGTATGATCACAAATTTTGTTCACCTTTGGTACTGTAACTATATATTGGCACCTTGTTAAAGAAACTACGTCAACTACATATGCAAATCATCTCCAAAGATAGCAAACCAAGACATTAGTTCTCAATGAATTTGGAGAAGCTTGAAGATTCAAGTACACTACTATTAGAAGACTAACACAAAAGAAGACTTCATCAAGTAGCAATTTTGTTGACGAAAGAAAAAGAATCTTTTGCATTCAAGAAATCTGTTCATCAAATTGGGAAGTCACGACTCAAAGATTTGCAAGCCAAGATTCAACTGAAGTACTCATCAGGGGGAGCGACGCCATCATCAAAGGTACATTTACTGGACTTATCAAGCTGTACTCTTTTCCCTTCGGCAAGGTTTTGTCCCACTGGATTTTCCTTGTCAAGGTTTTAACGAGGCAACATATGTGTGTCCAACACTGTCAGAGTCTTTACATGCTCATGCAATTTCAGGTTTTTCTCTTTTGAGTTTTCCTGGTATTTTTGTAATGACTTAGCCACAGTGGTCATCAGGGGGAGTGTTATAAACCAAATATCTATTTACTATGATGCCCTTCGTGTCTAAGATTAGGGTTTACATATCTTGGGAACCAAGTCTTCTATCTATATAAATAGAGGCTTAAGCCATTGTATTTCTACACTGATTAATAAGAATTTTTCCCTTCTTTTCCCCTCTATTTTGTGTCTCCTTCTCTATCTTTCTCTATTTCATAACAATTTCATTAGTATATATATTTCTTTTTATTCAAATTTGGTATTTATCAACAATTTAAGAGCAAAGAAATTACATTCATAATCTATATATTTTGGTGGGAAATATCACTAACGCCTCCTAATTTTTTGAGAATTTATTCATGTCTTCATCCGTTTCACATCCTGTCTTCGCGTCAGTACTATCAGGTTGTGAATACTAAATAGATACCGCTGTCGAGAAGAAAGAAAGACATGACTTGAGATCCAAGCTAAAAGCGCTCATAAGAAAATCCAGGATGTTAGAGAGATCAGGAGGTGGGCTCAAATAAAGTCTTATGGCAAATGCCCGACCGACCATGTCATATGTCGTGTGCAAGGGAAAGATAGTCATGGAGAGAGAGATAAAGAGAGATATCCCAAGAAGATCTCTGGAGGAGAGGTAGTAGCGAGTGACTTGCAAATTATTTTTGCAATCTCTTTTGCTTTTCTTTTCTGAGAAAATTAATAATTAAAGTTAGGAATGGAAATGGGCAATGCATTTCCTCTAAGGCCCTTTTCTATGGGTGTGGCAAATTTATTGATTTGCCATTTAAGCACCCATTATGGAGGGGATAACTGGCATAGCTAAGTGGCAAATTTGCCACTTAACCAGGCTAGGTCAAGTTTTTACCGAGCGGTTGAGTCTCGACCGCCCGGTCCAGACTACACCAAGAGGTCTAGTTTAGATCGCTAGAGGTGTAATGTCGATCGCTGATTAGTATTTTAGGTTTTAGTTTTTTCTTCTCTTCTACTTTTTAGTTATTATAACATATTTTTATTATAAAAAGGTCCCACATAATATTTTATAATCCCTAAAACTTTATAAAAAACCCACCAAATACAAACAACTAAATTTTTTATTGATAAGGATCCCACAAAACACAATATAATATACTACTTTAATAAAATTTGACAGTTTATCACAGTGGGGAAACTAGTTTGACGTGCCACATGGATGTCAAAACAACTTATATACCAACTCCCAAAGGGGCTAAACAGTGACTCTTGGCCCTTGGTAAATATATTCGATTTGAATAATAGAAAAGAGCCACTGTCTCTTCTTTATTACAAAAAAGACAAATCCAGACACAAATATTAAGTCATGAGAAACTAATCAGAGCAGATCTTCTAACTTCTATGGTCTAAATTTTAAACAAATTTTAATGGTCACAATCCCCCGTATTAGTACAACTACAATTTCCATAAGATTTCATTTATAGAATATATTTGATGTTCACGTGGGTTAAGATTTGCTGCCCTAATTTTCAATTTTTATTGAGCAAGTCTAGACACACCGCCGAAAATCACCGTAAATTATCCCGCGGCCAGGTGTCATGCAAGGTGGACAACTCACGTGGCATTCATTTTCTATTTATCTCTCTCTCTCGAAAGAACCGTATGTAAATGGAAAATGGTGAACCAAGCTATTTTGTTTTGGTTTGTATAGAAAAATGGCGACTTTTTTTTTTAATCAAATCTGCACTAGATCCAAATGCTTAAAGTTATAGTGAGGATACAAGATGGAAATGAAGAAGATGGTGTGAACTTTGTGATCTTGGGCGATTTTTTGTGCAGAAAAAATACCAACTAAAAAACAAATTGGGATCTGAAGTAAAATTGGGTTCTGGTTGTCATATGCAATCAAATCAAAATTGGCTATTCTCAAATCAAAAAACTAAAATATAGAACTTTAATCAAAACCCAGTTGTTAGATTGTGGAATAAATTTGGATTTTGTTTTGATTTGTATGACTTGAAATCGGGGTTTGAGATATTACAAGAAACCCTAGTTCTATCTATACTAAGTTCTGCAACATCTTAAATTGATATATGGGTTTTTTCCCCTTTGAAAACCATATTTGTTCTCATGCTGAATTGGAGAGATAGGATAAACATCATGAACTTTCAATTCATCCTTCTGATTTTAAAAAATAATAATTATACATAATCATCTTGAAAAATATCATGATTGTTATTGCTTGAAGAAGATGCTTTTTGGATTTGAACCAGATGATGATCCTCAACTAATTATCAGTGATATTATTGTAGTTGTAGCAGAGTTGAATCACTGAAAGAGAGAGGAGAAGATTTGACTTTAATTTGCTACGCTGGCACACCAGCTGTCTCCCCACATCAGCTCGGTGCATATCACGGGACATGGGTTCGGTGTGTCTAGCATTTTCGATTTTTATTAGTATTATTACTGTAAATATCCCCAGAAGTAAATTATTAATATTTGCAGGCTTGCAGCCCCTTCCATAAAAGAACAACCCAAGTGATATCAGTTTGGAAATTAGCGTTGATTTGATTTGGTTTGATATGCAGGTACCTGGTACTGCGGTTTTATTAATTAGACTGATTGCAACTTTGATTTTTGGATTATTATCTTGAAATCAGTGGATTCAGCCAAGATCCAATCCTTTGCTTTAACAGTATGCCTAGGAATGATTCGTAACATAAGGAATTCCGACTCACAATATTGGCTTCATCACCGGATGATTTCAGTCGGCATTGGCGGTATAGTAAATAGTTGCCGACAGTAACAAATTAAGCACTTCCACCCTTCTGAGAAATTAGGAGGTTCTGAAGGTCAAAATTCTGAGGTGAATGAAGTGTTGGCTTTAGTAAATGAAACGGGTCTGATGGACCTAGGATTTGAAGGATATAACAAGTTCACATGGTCTAACCAGAGAACGGAAGGAAATATAGAACAGAGACTAGATAGAGCCCTTTACAATGCGGACTGGCTTTCCAGCTATCCGGATTCCTTTCTAACTCACATTCCTCCAATTGGATCCGACCACAGTCCTATCATCCTTTGGATTAACCGGGAGTCTATGTCAGGTTTTAAACCTTTTCGTTTCCCGGCTATGTGGTTTGAAGATGACTCTTGCCTCGCGCTTATCCAGGAATGTTGGGAAAGCTTTATACAAGGATCTCCGGGATTTAGAGTCGTTTCGAAGATGAAGAATCTCAAGATGAGATTAAAAGAATGGAACAAAGGAACTTTTGGTAATATAACCAAAAACTTGAGGAGGGTAAAGGAAGATCTAGAAAAGTGCTACCACAACTCCAATCATGATGCTGAGACTAGAATGAGGTGGAAGAAACTGGTGATGGAATTAGACAAATGGAAAAACATAGAGGAACAATTCTGGAAGGAAAAATCGAGAGATAATGACATAAAGTTAGGAGATAGAAATACTTTCTACTTTCATCTAAAAACGTCAACTCGATACAGAAGGAACAAAATCTCTAAGCTAAAGGATGCCAATGGGGATTGGAAAGGAAATCTATCGGAAGTAGCGGAAATTCTCAAAAAAACATTTTAAGGAAATAGCAACGTAGGAACATAATGGAAAGATGGGAAAAGAGGAGGAAATATTGAATTTTATCCCTAATTGGGTCTCGGAAGAGATAAATGCCAACCTTGTAGCTATCCCAACTGATCTGGAAATCAAAGAAGTCTTCTTTGCAATGCCACCGTCAAAATCTCCTGGGACGGATGGCTATCCGGCAATCTTTTTTCAAAAAAGCTGGGACATAGTGGGGGGTGAAGTCACATCCCTTGTTAAGAAATTCTTTGAAACGCGTTTCCTTCTGAAAGAGATTAATCAAACATTCCTCACTCTCATTCCTAAAAAAGATAATCCAACTACTCCTGCTGATTTTAGACCGATAAGTTTGTGTAACATGGTGTACAAGGCAATCTCAAAAATCTTGGCCAACAGATTAAAACCCCATCTAAATACGATTATTTCACCTTATCAGGCGGCTTTTGTACCGGGTAGACAGATCGCTGATAACATCTTGATAGCACATGAAATTACACAAGCTATGAAAAAAAGGAAAAAAGGAAAAAAGGGTTACCAGGGCCTGAAAATTGATATGAGCAAAGCTTTCGATAGGGTAGAATGGGACTATCTGATCAAGATTTTCAAGCAAATGGGATTTTCCGATCATCGGTGTGACCTAGTTTACCAGTGCATTAGCACCACGGCTATCTCGGTCCTTCTTAACGGAACCCCAGGAAAGGTTTTCTACCCCTCGCGTGGAATACGACAAGGGGACCCGTTATCGCCCTATCTGTTCCTAATTTGCATGGAAGTTCTCTCAAGAATGCTACAAAATGCGGAGTCAAAAAAACATATCTCAGGGATTAAGATTGCAAGAAACAGTCCATCTATAAATCATCTTTTGTTTGCGGACGATATACTGATCTTCACTAAGGCGGATATGCGATAATCTAGGAATCTTATGAATTTGCTAAAGGACTTTGGAGAATTGTCGGGACAACTGATAAACCTGGAAAAATCGGGAGTATTCCATACTCCCAATATGGCACCGAGACTAAGTAGAACCCTGAATAGAACTCTACGGATGAAAAAAATGAACCTAAAAGACACATATCTGGGAGCACCGCTATTCTTCCAAAAACCGAGACACCTAAATTTTTCGAATTTGATTGTGAAGTTCAGAGCTAGGCTAAAGGGATGGAAAAACGTCATTCTTAATCAGGCGGGTAGATCAGTTCTCGTTAAATCTACTTTGGAATCAATGCCTATCTACCAAATGATGTGCTTTCTGATACCTATTAAAATATTAAACATCTTAACCGGTCTACAGAGGGATTTTTGGTGGGGGGAAAAAGAGGACAAAAGGGGTTGCTACATCAAAGCCTGGGGATTCATGACAAAAAGGAAAAAAAAATGGGGGACTGGGATTTAAAAAATTGAAATTGGTAAACGAAGCTATACAGACTAAACTAGCTTGGGGAATGTTATCGGAGCCGGAGGCCCTATAGGCGAAAATCTACAAATCGAGCTAATTCCACAATAAAAACCCCCTGAAAGAAAATACCAAAAAACAAGGATCTGTGGCATGGTCTGGGATTCGAGCGGGCCTGGAAAATGTTAAGAGATTAGGAGTGTGGGGCGTTGCACTGACTTCGGAAATCAATATCTGGGAAGAAAAATAGGTTCCGGGGATGGAGAACCTTCTCTATTCCGAGTCTGTGAGGGTAGAAGAATTGGGTATAAACAAAATAATTCACATGTGGGACTTCATTAAGATGGACTGGAACAAAAATCTTTTGCTCAAAATTTTCGATGAAGAGACTGTCAATCTTATTAGTTGTGTTAGGCCAAGGAAAAATGGAGAAGATATCTACAGATGGAGCCTAACAAAAAATGGTAAATTCTCCACAGGATCAGCTTATGACAATCTCGATAAGCCAAATTTATTCGTGTCCGTGTCAAACCACCTAAGCAAAATTTGGAATATTCAGACAACTCCTAAAATCAAACTCTTTCGTTGGAGATGTGCTATCGACTGTCTCCCGGTGAGAGATATCTTGGCGAACCGCATGGAAATTGAAACAGATCAGTGTCCTATGTGCGAGTCAAACAGGGAAATCACAAATCATCTTTTAATGGAATGCCATTATGCTAGGGAAGTCTGGTTTGGTCTAGCTAGAGCTTTCAGAATAGGAAATAATCAACACATCCTAGATTGGATAAAAACTTGGTTCACAAACCCAATAGGATGGGATAGGAATATGATAGATTGGGTAGCAGTGTATGGCATCGTAACTTGGAATATATGGAAAGCGAGGTGTGATACGGTCTTCTCGGAAAATAAACTGCATGTAACAGATTTGATTAGAAAGATAGAAAATGAAATAACGGTACATAATATGGTGTTTGCCAGGACTACGAAAAATGGGATGAAGATTCAACAGAAAAAGGGAAAACAACCTTGGTTACCACCACCAGAAGGAACGATAAAAGTCAACTACGATGCCTCTTACAAAGAAGGGGAGACAACAGTAGGATTGGGAATTATTGATAGAGATCAACAAGGAAATTTAGGGTCGGCTCATACGGTCACAACATTGGCTACTTCGGTACTTATGGCGGAATGCATGGCTACAAAGGAAGCAGTTCAAATGGCTATTCAAAAAGGACTCACATCAATAATATTGGAGGGAGATAATGAGGACATAAAGAACTATATGGAAGGTGACAATATGAATATGGATTGGCAATGCAAGAACATTCTGGAAGAGCTCAAGGAAATGGCAAAGGACTTCAACAATTTCAAGGTCTCACACACGAAAAGAACAAGAAATGGAGTTGCTGATTACTTGGAAAAATAAGGAAGAAAAGGGAGAACAAGGACGTACACACACTGCAACATTACACAAGAGTTGCTCAATTTAATTTGCTTTGATTCTAATTTTAGTAACGCAACTTTGAATGTAATTGAATCCAACATGGTGGATAACAGTTAAGCTTTTTATTTTTATTTTGACTATAAAAAAAAAAAACCAAGTTAAAATTTGTATGTCCAAGGAATTCTTGGAATCATTGAAACTTGCTGCTGGCAAGAATGCTTCTAGACCATTGTACTTGAAGTGATAGTAATACCCGAATCACTGATGACACCGAACTCGGCCCAAGTCTACAGTGAATGATATCTTTCCTATTGATGGCAAAGATGTGGAGACAAATTTTAATGCCATAACCTACCTCTTATCTTATAAAATGGTCCTGTATCGAGACACTTGGTCGTTCTAATGATGGTCTGCACCACGGGGTCAGGATTTGCTGGTGATCTCGCGACTTGACTCTTGACATAATCATATTTTTGATGCGTAACGATATATTTTACATGGTACACCCCTCACCCCTGGCATAACCACGTTATAAACGAGAAGAAAGGTGGGGTGGGAACATATGGAAACATGTAGGCCCTGAACAAAATCATCAAAAATCACCCGTGACAACGCATGGTCGACATCTGAGATTCTCTTTCTTTCTACCTGGTATGAAGGGTTGAGAGGAAATCTTTTAAGAATCAAATTCCAAATCCAAATAATTAGTAGACAAAAGGATTCAACATGAATGAATGAATGCATGATAGAATATGGAGTGATAAGCACAGACCAGACCAAACGGGTAGTGGTAGTAGAAGAAGAACAAGTAAGGCCAACAACCCCACCAGAGACCAAGAAGGAGTTGGATTATTATTAATACGTGTTCTCCGGTCCGGAATGAAATTTGGGATAAGTCCTATATGAATCCATGACCTTACCACCAAATGCACTATTCCACCACGTTAGGTAGTTTGATTTTATTTGATTTTATTTTTTTCAAAAAGGAGAGGAAAGTCTTCGTTCATTGATTTGAATGACTCCTCGTTATATAGAACAATTAGGGATTAACCCATGCCGGGCATACAGTAACCCATGACCAAGGTTAATTGTGATACCGTATATCAGTTGGTTAACATTGCATACATCTGTAAAGAGTAGAATGTAGTCTTCAAACCACCTTGATCAGTTAAAAGAATGTATCAATTAAAGGTTAGTGACCTTTTCTTTATCGCTTACTAGTGTTGGAAATTGGGTTGAAATAGAAGATGAAATAACACAAAAAAAAAAATTTATTGTTGTACTCAAAAGCTTTCAAGGCTCGGGTGATTTCTTTTAGACAATTATTTCTACCCTCCAAATAAATTGGAAATTACAACAGGTATGTGAAATAATGCCTTCATGATACAATAAAAGCCCTACAACAGAAATTGAATTCAAGGTTTGTACCCCTTGATTCAATCAAGAACACATGTAAGAAAGGGTTCTGATGATGCTTCAGAAAAAAGAGAAAAACAGAGAAAGGTTTTTCGAGAGATGTTTAGAAACGAGTTTGAGAGATGCTACTTATAGAGGTTTTCGCATCTGTTGGGAATATGCATATTTTCA
Source organism: Papaver bracteatum (assembly GCA_023529315.1). NCBI lineage: Eukaryota > Viridiplantae > Streptophyta > Magnoliopsida > Ranunculales > Papaveraceae > Papaver > Papaver bracteatum. The sequence continues at coordinate 177,472 of JAJJWX010003511.1, forward strand.
CCAACAGGTTTCATGAAACGACGGGCCTCTTCATCAACAGACATCAAAGGCGTCTGTTGGATTCTTGAAGATTCTGGAAACGTTTTTTAACTGTTGAAACAGTTGTGTATAATCAAAATATTCCAACATTCTGAAAATATTCCAACATTCTCCCCCAGGACCCCCCTTAGCGCAGTTGAAAATATTCCAATATTCTCCCCCTTCTTGTGGTGAATGTAGATTCTGGCTTGAAGTGGGAGACCAAGTGCTGAACACAACAACTAGAGTTACTAAAAGATTGGGTAGCCCCGGGTGAATGCTTTTTCTACCATCGGGAATATATAACTTGTATATCCTTGCGGTTACATCGGCTTCTAGCCCTTTTAATAAATTGATTAAACAAAAAACACTTAGAAAGCAAAGTAGAACTCAACGATTTCTACCAATTCAACTAATCATCCTACGAAGCCGTAAAGGAGTTGATTTTCCCACATCTGTTTAGTTATTATTATTATTATTTTAATAAATATTTGTTATTATTGGATAAAGAGTATTTTAATAAACTGATTAAAGAAAAAACACTTAGTAAGCAAAGTAGAACTCAACAATTTCTACCAATTCAACTAATCATCCTACGAAGCCGTTAAAGGAATTGATTTTCCTACATCTATTTAGTTATTATTATTATTATTATTATTATTTATTATTGGATAAAGAGTATTACATTAACTAGTTGGAAGCCTAACAAGCTAAGCTCCGACAACATACTACTACATTAATTGAACAGGTTGCTGTGCTAACCTACCAGCGAGCCTCATGGGTAACCTAGCCAAGGGAGCCGAAGCAGGTGGGGGGTGGGGGGGATGAGATTGTGTCACAAGGGGGCAAACTAACACTACCTTCCATGTTAATTCCTGCAATATTACGCCATTAGGGGCTTGAACCTGGGACTTCCTGGAACGCATGCAATTTTGGGGAACGGGGATGACCAGCTGAGCTAGGGTCCGTTCTTTATTATTATATTTATTAATATTATTGGATAAAGAGTATTACATTAACTAGTTGGAAACCTAACAAGCTAAGCTCCGACAACATACTACTACATTAATTGAACAGGTTGTTGTGCTAACCTACCAGCGAGCCTTATGGATAACCTAGCCAAGGGAGCCGAAACAGATGGGGCCACATGAGTGCAAATTTATTATTATTATTATAAATTTATTAATGTTATAGATAAATATTATTACATGAAACTAGTTGGAAGCCTAACAAGCTAAGCTCCAACAACATACTACTACATTAATTGAACAGGTTGTTGTGCTAACCTACCTGCGAGCCTCATGGGTAACCTAGCCAAGGGAGCCGAAACGGCAGGAGGGGGTCTGAGATTGTGTCACAAGGGGGGCAAACTAACACTACCTCATTATGAAAAGGGGACTCGAAGGCTTTTATTCAAATACGATATCAAAGTCAACATTACATGGAATGGAGGGAAACCTACAAGCTGGGACCTACACCTTTTTAAATGACGATCCCTAGCCTATGAAAAAGGAAATTGCCCATTTTGAAATTGGCATCATGGCGAGCCATGCAATTCCTCAATCGCTTCAGAAAAATTACAAAATCTTTACCAAAATCTCCAAAAGTGGAAAAGGCCAACACGCCAAAACCGTAGCCAAGGGAGGTGCAGACATTTAGATATTTATTGTTCTTGCGGGTAATAGCAGCAGAGATGGCATGACTGGGAGTATTAGTTCTAGCACTAGTGAAAGGAGAGACACCAGTAACATCAAGGGAAACATCCCTGCCATCGTCCCAGTTGTAGGCCATGATATCCGCGGGGCGGAACTCCTTGCCATTGATGATGCCTAAAGAAACTTCCTTTCTAGCAACCACACCAGCCCTATAACACATATCTGCTATAATATCCTTCACCAGATCATGTCTGAATTTAAGTCCAACCTCACTTGCGAAATGAATGGCATGATCACCAAAAATATCCATGTATTTTCCACAACAAGAACACTTGCTACCTTCCTCAAAGAGGGGTATAACAAGGCGGTATTGCAACATGGAGCTGAACCGTCTAGATCCAACAACTTGATTAAGTCCGGGAATCGAAATTTCTTTTAGGAAATCCATAGCATGTTCCACTCTATTGCATTGCCAAACCGCAACTTCACGAGGAGAAAGAACAAGACGAGAGGGTACCTGATCGCGGATCGCACCAAAGTATGTTGCAGCTAATGACTTCATGAATTGGGGAGTGGAACTAATGATGTTGAAATCCATGGAGGAGAACCTACAAACTTGTTCGAAACTTCGTAAAGCATTATGGAACCCAGGGTAGAGAACCATGTCAAATGGGGCCTTTAAAATGGATTGTTGCAATTCTCTAGTTTGTGCTTGCGAGGCCAGAAAGCAATAGTGCATTGCATCTGACATAGTTAGCACACCAAGACCCCCCTCTTTGATAGGGAGTGAAGCAAGACGCTGTTGGTTTAGGCCGAAGATAGCACCATCTCCCACGACTAATCGACGAAGATAATTCATAAGGTACTCGTCGAAACGAGAAGCTGCAGATATCAGGGACGTGGGGCATGTTGTACATAATGCAAAGTACAAACGAGACACCCCGGTGCAGCTGCGTAAGAGGAGTAATTCACATTGGGGGTCATGTAATTCCTGAATTTTCTCCATTAGCCGGATGGTCTTGTCGACTCTGTGCACAACGATATTGCAGCAAAATTCTGGGTCCAAACTGACCGAGCCACCGAGTAGTTTGACGCCACCTGTAGCCTTGCCAATGTGTGCAGGGAAGACACCAATAGAGTCCCTTCTCGGATCGTACGACGGCCAGTACAACTCTGTCTTCGATATGTTGAGGTGCAAACCATAACTTGGTCCTTCCTCTTGAAGAATTTTCAACGCTTTCGAAACTTCCATTGTATCACTTGCCAAGGTCCCGTCGTCAAGATACCACGCATGAAAGTCAATAGAACAGCATGACGCAATCTTTTCGACTAAAGGGTGCAAGACTAAGGCAAATATCAGGGGACCAAGGGGGTCACCCTGCTGCACACCTTGTGCTGACGAGAGTATACGGTCTCTGTAATATAGCCTGGCAAGATTGGCATAGAAAAATTCAACCTAGTAAGCAATGATTGGACAACGAGCACGAACCTATCTTATGATAGTGGAACGATCGACTAGATTAAAAGCGTTTGTGAAGTCGATCAGAAGCATGTTTTTAGTGGCATCAGAACCCCACAGCTCAAGTAACCTATTGGCAGAGTGTAATATCCCTTCGCCCCCACTCGGAACGCCAACCCCAAACTGAAAGTTTCCAAGATATGAGTTCAAGCTTTTGCAAACAGAATTGGAAGCTAGTTTGGAGCACAACCTCCGCCATATGGTACCCACGACGATTGGTCTCAAACCACCTCCAGGTTTGAGCAGAGGGGTTAAAGGTGTGCTGGCGACAAATTCTCCAAGTGTTGGGGGACACTTTCCTGCAAGCCAAAGGTTAACAACTCCGGCAATCGACTGTAGCAAGTCGTCCAAAACGGCAGCACTAGCACCGCTCATGGCATCGAGTAGATGTTGAGATCTAAGGCCGTCTCTCCCACAAGACGTGCCTTTGGGGAAATTTTTGAGTGCTTCCAGGATATCTTTCGAATTCACAGAGAGCGCAGGAGCAGAGACAACATCAGTCAGAATGAAGGGGGACTGAGCTGCAGGATGCTTCGTCTGGAGTTCATAGAGTGTGTCTGGAGTTGGAGGAGCAATCCTGCTAGAAGAAAGAATGCGGATAGCCGCTGTGTAGTGACCATAACTCAAATTTTTCCTGCAAGCCGTCAGATGTTTCATTTTCTTCTTCTTCCCAGGCCCTCGACGTTTGGTAGGTTGGTCAGTCAAGTCGAGCAGCTATTGGATTAAGCGGCCACAACCAAGAGGTTCCTGCCATACCAACAAAGCCTTGATGATAGCGGCAGTCTGCAGCTTCCTTCTGTTACCGGAACGCTCCTCACTAGAGTTTTGAGGTTCGTACAGGTTCAATGTGCAAATTGGCAGGAGTAGCAAGCGAACCCAGGCCGTAAGGTTCGATGGATTTGCAATAACAAAATCCAGTGCAAATTTCAAAGCACGTGAGAAATGTAGCCTACAATTCGGTGGAATGCTAACAGTTGTATTAATTTGTCTTTGCAGTACCTGGTTGAGCAGTTCCATAGTGAGACCTGCATTACACTTACTGTTTGAAGCATTGGGAGCTGAAACCACCTCTGTAGCTGGAGGCGCATCATCAGCTAGCACAACATCAGCATTAAGTGCAGTTGTAGGTTTAACAACTCCATGGATCAGAAAATCTACCCCAACCCCATTGAACGGACTTGGCACGACGTCAGGCTCATGGATTTTGGCTTTGCACGCCATCTTCCAAGTGTGAGTCGTCATGCACTTGGTACAAATCCAGCTTTGCAGAGTTTGCAGAACATTATCCCATGCGGCGTAGCAGTGTGCATCAGTCTGGATTCTATCCCTGCAGATTCGTTTAGCGCGCTCAGTAGGATAATGTTGATCTTTAAGGTGTCGAATCCAGCCACTTTTGGAGTAACCAAGACCTCCATTACCTCCCTGGCAGCCATCAAACTTTGCAAAGGGACAAGGGATTTTGTCGGATTGCGTTGATGAAGAAACCACTGAGTTTTGGGAATCCAGATCCTCATCTTGGGTACACCTTTCTGAAGCAGCAACAGATTGCAAACGAGGTCTAGGCATCTGCCTAATTCCAACTGGAACTAGGGTTTCAAGCAAAACCCTAAAAAGGCAAATGCAGCAATGTGCATCAATATGCAGCAAACAATAAACAGAGGAGAAGGAGGTGAATGATGCAATGTGCATCATTATTATTATGAAATGGGGCCACTGAGGCTTTTATTAAGAAACAAAAGTATACATAAATTTACAGGGATTTGGCAGGGAGACGCGCAACAAATTGCGCCCCTATGCCTTTTTGAATAGTGATACCTAACCTATGGAAAAGAAAACTGCCTAAGTTACTGTTGACGTCGTGACTTGCCATGCAGTTTTTCAATCTTTTCAGGAGGACTGTAATATCCTCACTTAATTCCCTTAGTGTCGTAAATGCCGATAGGGAAAAATAGTGAGAATCAAAAGAGGTAGCCTGAAAAGATCTGATGGTGTTGTGTCGAGGGATTGTGGTGTAATAATAGAATATACTCATCAGGTTTCCAATCGCCTGAATTATTATTATTATTATAAAATTTAATATTTAATCTATTTATATTATTATTATTATTTTTCTTTTAGGTTGGCTGATACCCCATGTATAATTTTTGTTTAGCTGTATTAGCCTTAATGCGTAATACATACGGAGTTTTTTTTCTTTTTTTTTTGTCGAAATTAATGCGTAATACATGTAAGCCCTTCTACCAAGTCAATATGCGCAATGTAATTCCGTCAAGTAAATTAAAACAATTTAGAAATCGTAAATTATCGCATAATTATGGCAAACACTACCTGGAAAAATAAACATGTCCACCCCTTGCAGTATGGTTGATTTTAGTCCGGTAAAACTAAGGATATGGCAATTTACAGTTAACATCAACGTTCCAATGCCATTTTCTATCACGTTGATTAATCTGGGACGGAAAGTTATGTTAAGTGGAGTCGGGGTTCACTTGTTGTTGGCACGGAAAGTTATGTTAGGATATGCCAATCTTACAGATTCGAACCAATGCATTTACTTCCACAAAAACGAAGGTATTTACTTCCACAAATACTTTAGTTTACAACGGATATGCGGCATATGCCATTGCTTGTCACCTTGAACATTCAAAAATTATATAGGGATGTCCTAATTTTAAGAGTTGAAGTTTGATGATATCAAATAGTGGAAATTTCTGGAGACCCAAGAATGAGTTCTCGTTTATCAGCATTACGTAGTAAGTTTTCAATTGATTTTCTATTTTCATATTTTTATCATGACTAAAATACCCTTTATTGTATTATTTTCTTTAACAAATTTGGTAAAGAAAATTATCATCATTTCCGCCCGGTAAATTAGACCTCTACAATTTTACGGATCTAAACTCACGTTTCACTATCTCTCCAAGTGGTTCCGTATTTCACTCTTCCTCTCTCAAAATATTATACAGTATCTTGTTCTCATATCGCGTTCTCTACCATCAGAACCTAAGTTAATCACTAGAAAGTGATGCAATAATAAAGCATCTGCCATGGTAAATCGATATGATGTGTTATGTTTGATGATACACGTTAAATATGTGTGAATTGGTGACGGAACCCAACACACATGTTTACCATACTTGTTTGTTGTCATTAGGAATCGTCACAGTGCATGGTGGTTCGAGTCCCTGATGAAAATCAAAATCAGGTGATAGACACTAAAACTTTGGAAAGGGAAAGAAAACAGTGCGAGATGCATTTTTTCTTAGTTGGGTCCAACCTTAGTTGCTTTAAGCTTCTTATTCCATTTTTGCATGATTCTCCCGCTCATGTAAAAATATCCTTTTTCACTTATGTTTTGGATGAAAAGTTTTTTTTTCACATTTTTTGGTGTGAAAAATTGTGTTTTTCATCTTTGATGATGGATGAAAGTTCGTTTTTTCCACTTTTTTAAGTGAAAAGTCATGTTTTCACTCAAATCCATTCATGGGAAAGTTCTACTTTTCACGTTTTTTTTCGAGTGAAAATTTGTATTTTCACGGATTAAACTTTCGCCATGGACACTGCAATTATTGTGATAATCCAACTTTTTTTTATTATCGCCAATTCTTTTAGGTTTTCTGGGGAAGCAATAACAAGGGTGCTTTTTTAGGGAGTTACATACTAAAATCGGTTGTTTTAGATAGGTCAATGGCAATATTTTTAGGGAGTTGCTAAAAAAAGCAATTAATTTTTCTATTTAGGAGCAAGGTTGTTTTTGTAATCATATCACAATATTAATAATTGTGGATTTTTTAGATATGAAATCTTAATGATGGGTTTTAGATATAAGAAAAAAATAAAATTGGGCTAGAAAAAAAATTCCCCCCATATATAAATTTTATCAAATACCCAACTAATTAATTTGACACCTACAATGAAGCTTAATAATAAAACAATGGTCAGATTTTACATCCGGATATACCACCATCTCTCCCTTATACATCAAATTATTTTGGATATCTTTACTTTTTATCGCTCTTTCTCTTCGCGATCTACTTGTAATTGATGTCCTTATTTGTATTAGGGTCTTGATTATTTTGTATTTTGATATTTTTGTTATTCTTGTAAGCGAACTTATAATCACGATTTTGATTTGAATGAATTGAAATATGTTGATTGTCCAAAAAAAAAAAAAAAAAAAAATTCAGAATTAAGATGTTTGTAGTTGCAGGAAATCCCACACTGCACCCCTCACAAGAATTCACACAATCAAGTCATTTTAGGATGAACAATCACAATCTTTATTGATTACTCTCACAAATTTTACAAGAAAGGAAAGAAATGAAACTAAGAAATTAATCAACTGCTCTGGACTTTCTCTCTCCTAATGACTTGTTCAATACTCGAAAAAGATCTCTCCCTTCTCTCAAGCCTGTTCGGTTTTTTATATAGGGAATTACATAGTGGATGACATCTAATCTGTCCTTTATTTTAGGATCTGGCTTGCGATATTTCGCAAGCTTACAAATGTACAATTTCGCAAAGGTCTAAATCTTGCTAGATCTTCACACTTTTCTCGTGCTTGCACTATCGTTGTCTGCTACGTCACTTCTCAAATCATTCTGCGACATTCGCAATGTGTTGTTAGTGGAGACTTCACAAATGTGTCCTTGTTGCGATATTCTGATCCTACATATTGCCTCTTCTCATGTCTTTTATGCGAAGGGGAGAATGTCATGAGAATTTGTACTTCAAAATGCCGCAGCTACTTATCTTTCCCTGAATTTCTGTACTATCATGATTCCATACTTTACACAAACTTTATTACACGTATCTCTTCTTCTATTCATCTCTTGACACGTCTTTTTCAACCGCTGCTTCTTAACCGCTCATGTCTACTATTCGCATTGAATGCACTTATCTTCTCGAGAATTTCTAATCTCTTATATATATTCTTCTTATTCTTTTCTTCTCTTCTTTTTACCTTCTCTCTTATTTCTCTGCAACTTCACTTCACTTTTCTTCCGTAAATTCCGCTCCTGCTACTGTAATTTTTATAGACTTTCATTCTTTTAATCTTCAATTCCTCTTCATTCTCATACTAAAAATGCCTCCAGTTGGTCGTAAAAATGAAGTTTCCTTTGAAGAAATTCGAAAGAAATTTCTAACCAGAGGCTTTACTTTATCTCATGTTCCTGGTCAAAACCCTAAATCTGATCTTTTTGCCAAGTTATTTTTTGATCATCCTTGTAATCATGGAAAGATCATAATCTCTCTAGGTCAGCTTCAAGCTGGTCTCCGTATTCCTCTCTATGATCCTGAACTTCCTTTATTTTATGAAATACTATCCCATGCGAAATTCTCGCGAGAAGTTTATCAATTGAGTGGATATTGTATTCGCCTAATGCTCGAATTCGCCAATCGTGGTGCTAGTAAGGGATCTCTTTATCCCCCAAAAGTTAAGAATCCTATATTTGATGGAGTTGCGATTGTTCCTGCGAAGTATACTGTAGAAATTTTCTTTGAAAATTATGAGATAATTCCCATGAAGAAAAATAGTACTTGCTGGGGCGTTCGCTTGAAGAAGAAGGACAATATTGACGATGATAAAATACTTATGCAAGACATCGATTGGCACCCGGACAATAATACAACCCCACGTAATTCTAACGATGATAAGTGGTGTATCTTCCCATTAACTCTAGAGGGTCCGTACATCTCTGGCTCTCATGTTTTACCTGCGAATATCGCCACGTACCAACCATGGGTATTCAACTGGCCTGAAGAGAATGCAGAGGTACATTTCCGAACTTCGTTTTACTTATGATTCTTCATATTCTTACATTGATTTCGCTGAACATCTTTACGTCATTGCCTTCATATCCTTGCGAAATTGTTAGATTGAAAGGTTGAGGAGAAATTACAACAATACTAAGAAACCAAGTATCTTAACGGCTTTGCGTTCGATCACAGATGAAGTAAGAAATACTCTCTTTATAGATTTTAACAATATATTATTGCCTCTATTTCTTATCTTTATCTGTGTGTGAATATTGGTGTTGTAGAAGAAGAAATTGAAGATTCTGCTCCCACTGCGAAAACTAAAGGCAAAAATGTTGCGAAAACTAAAGGCAAAAGTAAAGGTGTTATTCGCAAGGATAAGTCATCTTCCCCCTCTTCGAAGAAAATAAAAACTTGTTCTCCCTCTTCTTCAAATCCTCATTCTGATGAAAGCTCTAAGGACAGTGAGGATGACATTGATAATCCTTTTGCAAAGAAAGCTTCTCAGCCTGAATCTTCAATGGCGCAATTGTCCAGCATCTTCTCTGATACTCTGTAGGGAATAATGAGTCTCTTCGCGGGGTTTCAAGATCTATATCTCCAAGTTTCTTACATTCGCTTAATATCTTGGTAAATTTTCATACTTATATTTTTCTTCTTTTTATTTTTGCCTTGAGTTCATAATTTATTCTTAAAATTCGCTGCATTATTTCGCAGGATGGGAAAGCTTCTTTCGTTGTTACTTCAGTTTTGGAAAAAAGGCGTGCGGCTCTTGAAAAGAAAAATCTTGATCTTCGCAATAAGAATGAAAAATTGGAGGCTGAAGTTGTTGGCCTTCGCGAAAAGTGCAGACAATTGGAATCTGAAACTGCCATTTAAAAGAATAAAATCTCTAGTCTTCAAGATGCCAACAAGAAACTCTATGATATAAAATTTTTTCTTCCTTTTCTTCATTTTGTTTTCTCATTATCCTTTCTTATACAATTTACCATTTCGTAGACGTTTATGGTCTTTCTGATGAAGCTATTCTTCTTCATACATTTCCCAATCTTATGGATGATGATACTCTTCTTGAACACCTAAATACTTCTCTAAATAGTTTTTCAAATAATAAGATTGAATCTCTTCCATAAATGAACTCAAATCCAAACTTCGCCTCTTAGAAATTGACCATAGATCCGTCTTGAGTATGGCTAATAAGTTTAAACATTTCTTTCATAATTCCAAAGAAGAAATCAATAGTTTAAGAGCCAAGAATAGTGACCTCATAGATGAAAAATATCGTATTTCTCTCCAAGGTGCTCAAACTTTAGCGAAATTCCAATAAACTCTTCTTAAGGTCCAAATTAAAAGAGATGATCTCAAACATAGAAATGTTGTGCTCTGCAAAAGAGAGAACTAAACTCTCTCCCGCCTTCTCATAAATGATGATGATGAATTTGCTTGGGCGGCGAGAGTTCTAGATAACGCCAGGAATAATTTAGGTGTAAATGTCAGTCTCCAAGTTGAGCATACAGCCTTGATTAGAGATATGATTTCTAACAGAGAAGGTTGTTAAATGTTCTTCCTTATTTAATTGTTTGTTTTTCATAAACTATCATCAAGTTGTTGATTTATTGTTATATTTTTACAGAAGCTGAAGAGAGATATCGCAAGAGAATTGAAGAGCTTGAGAATGAGAAAGCGAAGCTCGCAAAAGATTTTTCTTCTCATAATGAGAAATATTCTAGACTGAAGAACCTATTAAATATCACTGTTGTGAATTCCAAGAATGATGCTGTTCTTTTCCGAAATGAAACTATTAAAATAGTTTGCGATAACAACAATATTCCTCACTCTGTATAACCTTGCCTCTCAGATGAAGTTCCAAAGAATATTCCTAATTTGGTTATCTCTGATAGTGAAGCTGGTGAAGATGAAGAATTTGATGAAGATCAAGAAGAAGAATCTGGTGAGGATGAGGAAGAAAGCTCTGGCGAATCCGATGAAGAATCTGGTGAGGATGAGGAAGAAAGATCTGGCGAATCTGATGAAGATAATGAAGAATCAAGCAAGAAGTAAAATGTTCACCCTTCCTTCCCTTTTTGTAAAATCTGTATATTTGTTCTTTAATCTTCTTTTCTTGTAATCTATTATTGCGAATTTCTTCAATTTTCAATACAAGCTCTATTTCTTTTGTTTCTTCCTGCACATGTTAAAAAAAACAACCTTTTTTTGAAATATGATTAATCAATATATAATTAATTTTTTCATTTTATGTGTAAATCTATCATATGGAGACAAAAAACATTTTCTCATTTCATGCATTCCCATACTTGCCTCTATTTTTTGTATTCAAATGAGAGATTAAATAAATTACCTTCTGATGATAAGGTTGGCATGAAATCTTTTGGTATGGTTTTACCATAATTTCGCAGTCATTTCTGCCTAATTTCGCAATAACATATTTTAAGATTGCATTCTTTTTTATTTTCTGATGTGGTCTTATTTTTCCTTCCTAAGTAAAGGTCTTATTATGCCACCTCTTTTCATTGCGACAAAATCGCAGGACGTTTCTGCACTTTCATGCAGAAACCCATTGATCTTGCCTTAACTTTTTCTTTTGTCAATTTTGTTGCGACAATATGACAGGTCTAAAGTTCTTGCGAAACTAAAGCCCCATGATATTGCCGTCTTGCGACGAAATCGCAGGACATCTTTACACTTTCATGTAAAAACTCATTGATCTCGTCTTATTTTTTTCTCTTGTATTATTGCCTCTTCAGGATTATCGCACAAATATGAGAAGCCTTGATACTCCCGTGAGTAAAAATCCTCATGACATTTGCGTCTTAAGACACTTATTAGCTCCCTAATGGAGGGTGCCGCCCTTATCTTCCCCTTGGTTTCCCCTTCAAGGAGACGTACTTCTGCCATACAAGACTAGCTCCTCTCATCCGGTCTTGACAACAACTAGTTGTTTTCGCAGCCTCTTATCCATTTTGCCTATATGACTTATGGTTACGAGACTGCACCCTAAGTGGGGTTTTCTTCGGGCCGAGTGCATCGTAGTCAAGACTTGCCAAGAATGGTCGGGGTAATTTCATACGCCCCGGGCACTCTTGGCTCAACCGTGTACCTCGACGCCTTGATCATACTCTGCATTCCTTAGTAGAGTCCTTATTACCTTAGTCTCCCAACTCAAGTCATATGCTTAAGTTGAGAATCCAAGGTGCCTCTCCTGGATGGGCTTTATTGACCCCAAATTTCCATGACTCGGGTTCTAGTAGCGGTGTAACCTTATCTCTGAGCCATGCAAGAGGTACCCCCTCCTATGACGTACTTTAGGTCTTATATTTGCCTCTTGCGAAATTTTATTAGCGAACTAGGGTGTACGCCATTAAGGTTTTCCCCATTCTTGATCTTAGATTTTTATGGATCTTAGATCATCTCTTGCGAAAGTTTCGCATATTTCATTCTGCTTGATAATTTATTCTGTTTCTTCATCTGCATTTCAGCTCTGTTGTAATTTCTCAATCTCATTTTTGTCATTAAGTACAATATTTTTTTTAAATTTTTTTTGCAACAAGTGAAAGTCTTCAATTGTTTTGTACGTGTGCACAATAGAGTTACAAAATAGATTTTTCGCCTTCGCACCAACTTATATTACAAATGTTTCTCTTTCTTTTGTTGTATTAGCTCTGCGAATTTCTGGTGGAGGTGGTAATGGTTGATATTGAGGTTTCCCTAGTAGAAAATGATTTAATTTTCCCTGATCAATCATTCTGAGGACGATCCTCTTTATATTTCTACAGTCATTTGTTGAATGTCCATGAGAGTGGTGATAAGAGCAAAACTCATGACTTCCGTGGCTTGGAGGTGGTTTACTTCCCATGTTCCATAGCGCTGGTATATTTTCCATTAAAATTATTGCTTTCCATATTTTATCCACACTAGCATTCAGAGGTGGAAGTTTGATTTCTTCCCCATATTATCTTATGATTTCCTTGGCTTCTGTGATAATTTTGCCTTTGACCTCCATATGTTTCTTGCGGCTGATCAAGTATTTGAATTTTCTTGTTTCCACCGCGGCTATAAAAGTTTCTTTCTATTTCAAATTCTTCTTGGTCACGACTTCCCATAGCTACTAGCTTCTGTTGATTAGTTCCCATCATCTTTTCTTGGTGTGTCTGCGAAGTGCTCGCCACTGTGTTTATCAATTTTGGTAGTAAGCTTGCATTTGCTGATGCCAAACTTATGTTTGCAACTGGGTATGACTCCATCTCGTTTTGTTTTTATTCAAGAGCAATATACTCCTCCTGTAGTTCTCGCAACTCAGTCATTGTGATTGTATTCTTGATTCTGAAAATTTGAATGTATAGCAGATTGGTTGCGAACATTGCGTTTATGAATGATAAAATGAGATATCTATCATCCACCCGACCAGCCATTTCGCTACATATTGTTTTCCATCTTCTGTTTAAATGCTTCTAAGTTTCACCAATCCTCTGCTTTAACCCAAATACATCTTCAATACTAGGACGCGAAGAGTTGTTACTTATATATGCTCATAAGAATGTAGTCTGCAAATGGTTGAAAAATGTTATTGTATTCTTGGGCAAACCTTCAAACCATTTCAGAGCTTCCATGTTAAACTAGATGCGAAATACTTGCACAATACGGCATCATGATTTTCCCACTGTAGCATACACCTCACATACACCTTGATATATTGCATTGCACAAGTTGTTCCGTCAAAAATGCTAGTTAATGCAGGCAAATTGCACTTTGGGGGTATTCCTCCTAATTGTACTTCTTGTGTGAATGAAGTCTTCGCAGCTTCTTCTATAGCTTCATCCAACTGCCTTCTGCCTCCCTCTCTTATGTTATTTAGCATTCCTCTCATCTCCGCCAATTCTCTTAAGATTTGTTCATTTACACCAGGCGCTGATTCCATTGGTCTTTTTAATTATGCTTCTCTTCTCCTGCGTTCTTGCCTGTTTTGTCTCACGGAATCTTCATTTTCTCCTTCATCCTGCTTGTCTTGCCTTCCTCTGCGATCTTCTTTTTCATGAATTCGCACATGATTGTACCTCTCATTTTCTCCTCTGTGATTTTGGTCATTTCTTATCAATTCTCTTTGTTGTCTTTCATCTCTCCTCTGTGCCCTATCATAATCTTCATTGATGTTAATATTGTTGCAATTTTGTTCGCATCTTCTTTTTCGATTGTCATGATTGTTCTAGAGTATTACTTCTTGGAGTTCTCTTTCCTCTATTTCTGCTCTCAATCTTTCTCTTTCGCAAGCTAGACGTGCTTGTTCAGCGTATTTCCTTTCAATTTCATCTTCAATTTCTTTGAGTTTCTCTCCCATTTAGTATTCTCCTTCCTTCTTCTTGATTTTCTTCGGCATCTTGATTATTTCGTTCCCGACGCCGTTCATTCCCCTGATTCCTGTTGTTTTGTCCATCTTGGAGAATTTCGCCCTGTGGGATGTTACGATCTTCAATTATTTCTCTCCTTTCGCTACGTTCTCCATATGAATTTTGTAATTCCTCTGGAATATCTTCATTAGCACTTACTATGGGTAAATTTCTCCTTCTTTCCCCTTTAGTTAATCTTGAACTTGATCTTTTAGTACTCCTTGACCTTCGATTCTGTAATCTTAAGTTTTCCATCCTCAACTCATGATTTTTCCTTGTAATATTTGCACGCTCTTCTGCCTCTAATCTCCTCTCTTCATGTATTCTTTGTCTCAATGCCTCCAATGCTTTAATTCTTTCATCTCCATGAATTATTACTCCAACTGCTTCCTGGTCTCTCTCTTCTTGTCTACCATTTCTTAATTGTTGCTCTTCTTCCACTTCTTCTGCTGAATCTGATCGCCAAGTGTGTACACTCACTCTATCATAATCCACAGTTCTATTTTGTATTGGCGTACGCTGAGTTGGTTGTTGAACATGATTTTCTCCATTGTTTCTTGTGTTCATTCTTGAAGATTCCACAATTTCATTTCTTCCTTCTCCAGAAAGCCTCTTACTCCTTCTAACAGTTGTTGGTTGACTTGAAGCAATTCTTCTTCTATCCATCTCTTCACTCTTAATGAATTGTTGAAAATTATATGAAACTTTTCGCCAACTACTCCAAATTCTTTCAAATCACAATACTAATCTTCATGTTTAGAACAAAATCACTCCCTGTTTCTAGCGCCATTATGTAGTTGCATGAAATCCCACACTACACCCCTCATAAGAATTCACACAATCAAGTCATTTTAGGATGAACAATCACAATCTTTATTGATTAATCTCACAAATTTTACAAGAAAGGAAAGAAATGAAACTAAGAAATTAATCAACTGCTCTGGACTTTCTCTCTCCTAATAACTTGTTCAATACTCGAAAAAGATCTCTCCCTTCTCTCAAGCCTGTTCGGTTCTTTATATAGGGAATTACATAGTGGATGACATCTAATCTGTCCTTTATTTTAGGATCCGTCTTGCGATATTTCGCAATCTTACAAATGTACAATTTGGTAAACGTCCTAAATCTCGCTAGATCTTCACACTTTTCTCGTGCTTGCGCTATCGTTGTCTGCTACGTCACTTTTCATATCATTCCGCGACATTCGCAATGTGTTGTTGGTGGAGACTTCGCAAATGTGTCCTTGTTGCGATATTCTGATCCTACAATGTTTACATTCACAGCGACATGCTTGCAGTTGGTGTGATATTTGGTTCCTTTTAATAAATCTGCAGTTTTTTCCTTTTGATATATATCAGTTAGCGACAATGTTCTTTCTCTAGCATTGAGCCATTATAGCAGTGTTTATTCCACAATCATCAACAACATGCGAAAGACTATCATCAGGAAAGCTTGACATGATTCCAAGCAACTTCAGTACCCCCAAAGAGTCAGAGGCGTAAACCCTTATATAAATTAATAACATACTGAAACAACTATAAAGTCCAATAACTATACCATCAATTAGTGAACCACAAGATGGACATTCGAAACCTCTATGATTTTGGATAGGCTCTTGCTAGACATTTTGGTTCAGTAGCATTTCTTGAAAACCAAGAAAAAAGAACACTGGCCATACAAACCCATACTTATTAATCCCAAGATGAAAAAACAAAACAAATGTCCTGAAAGTGTTATCATTTGTTTGTCCGTAATTTAAAAATTATTTGGTCATGATGATTTAAAAAATAAAGCATATATAACACAACCATTGTGTCCAGATAAACTCGACTAATCGGTGTGGAGATTGGGTCTAGTTGCTTTAAGAATCAAGGGTATCTAAGATGTTAGAGCATTGCTCGGTTGAACTTGCATGCGTTGCTATCTCAAGCATGTTTGTCAATATTAGTGATCAAAACTATACATCTTGATTTCTAGTTTACTTATGACTAAGTCTCGGTCTAGGATAGTTAAGTATAGTTGAGCTCCAGACTCCATGACGATTATCCTACGAATATGAAGAACTACTCAATGAACCAGTGGAACTTCGTCCGACCAAAAGGTATGTGGATACTTGAACTCATCTAGCACTAAAAAGTCTATCTATCTCCTACTCTTGAGACAACAGTCATATAAGTATGATAGTTTTCATACATACACATTTGCTATTTCGAGCCGAGTTTACTCGCCTATCTTTTTCTCGAAATATATGTTGGTAAGCTTTTGCTTTAACCGCTTTTCATCTTTACCCGTGACGAAAGTCATGATGATGTTTCAATCTTGAAAATAGCTTTGATGACGATAGTCGATTCTTATGTCTAACGACTATTATAACATTATAGAAGAATGTTTCAATGATTAAAATGAAGAGTTGAGATTATGTAACCATCTATGGATATAAGCACATATAGTGTGTTTGCATATTAGTGTATAAATCCATGTACCGGAAACCAAGTGCGTGCATATGTGTGCATGCGGTATTGGTGAAAGAGACAGGTTAGGTATGCGTACTGGCGAAAGTTTTCGAATCGAGAATTTCTGCTAAGTTTGTAGTTTGCAAACTAGTAAACCAATCACCTTAGGTATGCGTACCCGTATGTGTAACCATATAAGTTTTTGAACCGAAAATTTCTGTTGAGTTTGTGAACTCAAATCCGGTAGCTGAGGTAAGCATACCAGTACGCGTACCCAAGATGGTTATATTTCTCAAATCGGTTAGCTCATGAACTTAAACAATAAATCAATAAGGAATGAAATCTTTGCAAACCGTGACTATATTATTCATGAATTGATTTGAGTGAATCAAACCGATTTTGTTTCAATTGTGTCTATGTATAAAAATCTAAGCAATTGAACAACTCTTCAACTAGTTCTTTTGAGTCATTTTAACTAGTTATGAAGAAGATGAACATGGTTGATATGAAAGTGCTCATATGACTAACCATTGGTTAATTATTTGTGAACCATCCAAATGTACACGTTTAGATACGGTTACTCAAACCTAAATTAAATACATTCCATGTGTGTGTGACAAGCTAAGTTTTGATCTAACGGTTGAAATATATTAGATTGGATAAATCAGGTTTTTCATCTAACAATGAATATTGAATGCTTTGTTACCAAGGTAACTTAGATTGAAAACCCTGATTTGAAAACTATATAAGGGAGACGTCTAGCAACTGGAAAAACTAATCCCCACACCACCTGTGTGATACTAGTTGGTTTGCTAGAGTCGATTCTCCTTTAACCGAAGGTTTCTTCTCGAGACCCTGTCGGTTAACGACTTAAAGACTTCATTGGGATTGTGAAGCCATACGAAACTACTTCTCTTGTAGTTGAGCGATCTGATCTTGCCATTTTCTATCATACGAGTTCAATTGAATAATTAGCTTGAGATTATATCTCCGATAGGGAAAGATAAAAAGAAATCACAAACATCTTCGTCTCATCATTTGTGATTCCACAATATCTATTTTCGCAACCATACAATTTAGATTATTGTGAGGTGATCAATAATTCTAGGTTGTTCTTCGGGAATATAAGTCCGGGTTATTGATTAGTTCCTATTCACCTCAATTTTATCAAAATACGGAACAAAACTCGTAGGTTTATCTGTGGGAAATAGATTTATCTATTATCGTAGAATTTTTTGTGTGATACAGATTTGTTTATTAAAGTCTTCGACTTTTGTTCATAGCAACTCTTGGTTGTGGGTGAGATCAGCTAAGGGAATCAAGTGCGTAGTATCCGGATGGGATCAGAGACGTAAGGAGCGCAACTGTACCTTGAATCAGTGTGATATTGATTATGGTTCAACTACGTCCAGACTGAAGTTAGTTTTTAGTAGGCTAGTGTCTGTAGCGGCTTAATACAGTATAGTGTTCAATATGGACTAGGTCCCGGGGTTTTGCTGTATTTGCGGTTTCCTCGTTAACAAAATTTCAGGTGTCTGTGTTATTTCAATTCTGTATTATATTTTGTTATATAATTGAAATATCACAGGTTGTGCGTTGTATCGATCAGTTATAAAATCCAACCTTTAGTTGTTGATTGGAAATTGATTGATCCTTGGATATTGGTCTTTGGTACGTACCATCTAAGTTTATATCTCTTGTATTCAATAAAGATTCACAGATTTATATTTGCTTGAGTATAGATCAAATTGAGAGATAAATATATTAACTCCTTGATATACTTTTTATTAAGATTGAGTATGACTGTCTAGTTGATTCTCTTAAAAGTATATTAGAGTTAGTCCATACATATTTCTAATCGAAATATTGGGTGAGGTTGTTAGACCCCCGATTTTTCAATTGGTATCAGAGAAGGCAAACACGTTTAAAGACCTTATAAGTATGCGTTTGTAGCAATATGATTCTGTAGACAAAGTAGTATCTCCTATCTACGCACAATCTATGTCTTCCAATACTTTTAACTATGTTAAGTGTCTTAGTTTTCCTCAAAGTGTTATAGCACTGCTCGGTCAAACTCGCATGCATTGCTATCTCAAGCATGTTTTTCAATGTTAGTGATCAAAACTATAAAGTCTTGATTTCTAGTCTACTATAGCCAAGGTCTCGGATTACGATAGAAAGTGTAGTTGAGCTCAAGAACTCCATGGAAATCATCATATAAGACTAAGGACTACTCAAGGAACTAGTGGATCATCAAGGTATGTGGAGACTTGAACTTATCTATCACTCAAAATTATATCTACTCTATCTCCTATCTTGAGACAAAAGTCATATTACTATATAGACTAAGATTATACACATGTGATATTTTGAGCTGAGAATATCTCGTTATTTATTTCTCAAAATATGTGTTGGTAAAGCAGTTAATCTTTGCCTAGTGACGAAAGTCATGTTATGTTTCAATCATTTTGGAAATCGCTCTGACGAAAAATAGTTTGTGAAGAACAACTATATAACGCCCTCTGAGAATGTTTCAATGATTGAAATGAGAGATTAGACAATATAACCATTGGGGGATATAAGCATTGTTGTGGAAACACATATATGTATAAGTCCTTATTGCTTGAACCAAAGTTTGCGAACTTTGTTGATCAAGTGAAACCGGAGTAGTGCATGAGCTTCAGTCCGCGAACTCAGCATATAAACTCAATCCGTGAACCCAGTCCGCGGACTGGCGTAGTTCTCGAACCCAAGAATTTATACTGGAGTTTGTGAACTCCGTCTGTGAACCCAGTCCGCCAACTTGAGAAGGTTATGTCTAAAAACGATATTTGTGAACTTATTTTAATAAACTAAGGAATGCTATTGCAAACCGTGGATTTATAGTTCATGAATAGATTCGAATGAATTACATCGTTTTTGTTTCGATTGTGTCTTGTGTAGTACATAAAGATCTAAGCAATTGAACAACTCTCTAACTAGTTCATTTGAGTCATTTGGAATAGTTATGGTGAAGAAGAATATGGTTGATATGAAAGTTAGCATATGGCTAACCATTTGGTTAACTATTGTTGAACCAACTAATGTACAAGTTTGGGTATGGTTTTCACAAGCCTACAAACGTGCATTTCATGTGTGTGTAACAAGCTATGTTTTCGATCTAACGGTTGATAAATATTATCTTGAATCTAATCAGGTTTTTATCTAACGGTGAATATTGAGTGCTTTGTTAGTAAGCTAACATTGATTGCAAACCCTGATTTGAGAGACTATATAAGGGTGAACTCTAGAAACTGGGAAACCTAATACCCACACATTCTGGGTGATACTAGTTTGCTAAGCTAGTGTCGTTTCTCCTTTAACCTTTGGTTTTCTTCTTCTAAAACCAGGTTAACGACTTAAAGACTTCATTGGGATTGTGAAGCCAGACCGATACTACTTTTATTATAGTTGTGTAATCTGATCTTGCTGTTTCTATCGTACGAGTATAATTATAATAATTGGTTTGAGATTTCTATCTCCGATAGGCAAGATATAAAAGTAGTCACAAACACTCCGTCTAATCGTTTGTGATTCCACATTATCTTTATTCGCTGCGTCGATTAAGACTATTGTGAGGTGATTGATAAAGCTGAGCTGTTCTTCGGGAATATAAGTCTGGTTTTATCAATTGGTTCCTGTTCACTTTGATTTATTAAAATACGGAACAAAAACTTGTAGGTTTATTTGTGGGAGATGAATTTATCTGTTAATGTAGACTTTTCTGTGTGATACATATTTGTTTATTAAAGTCTTCGACTTTGGGTCGTAGAAACTCTTGGTTATGGGTGAGATCATCTAAGGGAATCAAGTGCGCAGTATCCTACTGGGATCAGAGGCATAAGAGCATAAATGTACCTTGGATTAGTGTGAGATTGATTGGGGTTCAACTATAGTCCAGTCCGAAGTTAGCTTGGAGTAGGCTAGTGTCTGTAGCGTCTTAATACAATGTATGTTTAATCTGGACTAGGTCCCGGGGTTTTTTTTCTGCATTTGCGGTTTCCTCGTTAACAAAATTATGGTGTCTGTGTTATTTCTTTTCCGCATTATATTTTGTTATATTTTATTTAAATAATACAGGTTGTGCGTTTTTCAATCAATTAGAATATCCTACCATCTTGGTTATTGATTTAAATTGATTGAGACTTGGATATTGGTCTTTGGTACCATCCAAGTTATCTGTCTTTGATAAAGACTCACAGATTCTATTTGCTTGAGTAAAGATCAAATTGAGAGATTGAGATAATAACTCCGTGAGGTATTTTCTATTGATTGAGTTTGACTGTCTAGTTGATTCTCTAGAAAGTAACTCGGAGTTTGTCCATACAGATTGCTAATCGAAATATTGGGTTTGGTTGTTAGACCCCCACTTTTTCACAAAGGATAACTCCTTAGCTGATTCTTCCGAATCCCGAAAAAGAAACTAGACAATTGACAAGATGTCATAAGTAAAAAGAATGTCATAAGAAACAAAGAAAATCCAGCTGAGACGATTGATTTCCGCAATCAGGCTTAACTCTTGGATGAATTTAAAAAGTCTCTTGATCGAGAGAACATGAACTCTATAAAATCCTTCTCTAACAATATTAGAGAACTCACTCATGAAAATATGCTTCAACAAGGGAAGATAAGTATTCTTGAGAATATTGTTAAAGAAAGGACAATTAGAGAAAAATGTTTAATTGAGACACATTTATCTAATTTGAATAACCTTCGTGTTGAAACAGAGAACATTGCTGCATATCTTCACCTAGCCCAAAGACAGTCTATCTCCTTGACAAAGGAAAATGCTGTTGAGATGAGAAACTTTTCTGTGCCAAGCAAGTTACCTGACACGAAGAATAACTCACCAAAGGAAGTCCATGCTAAAAATTGTTTACATAAAAGGCAGGCTTCCAAGCGGGATATGTGTTTGAAGCAGATATTTGTCAACAATTCTCTTCCATAAACTTATTCATTCTGTGGGAAAAGAAATCATATTTATAAACATTGTTATGCTAGGAAGAAGCAGATCTTTGATCTTCAAAATCTTCTTTTATTCACCATCATTCGAGTTAATTATCTGATGGAATCAATAATAGATTTCACTCCTACAAAAGACCAGAATTCTAATTTTTTTTTTTTAATGATCATTCATTTAAAAAGCTTTACATGAATCGTGTTTTTTCTCATGGTGTAAACTATACTACAAAAACACAGGTTCCTAGTGTATATGAGAATAATACTGGTAAATCTAACTCTAGAAGGTGGAGACATATCTCAGTTAATCCTCTAGAACCAATTTCTAGAGGTCCTAGACTTAGTCGTCAAAAAATTCCATTTAATGGACTCTCAAAAGGGGCTGTAAGGAATTTCTATGGATTTGAAAACAATCAAAGAGAGGTAAGAAATACAAAAATCAGACTGTCGGATGACATCCCTAAATCGTCTCTCAACACCTGTGATGAGATCATATCTCATCCTGCTACCTAACTATAGGTACTCTCATCATTTTTTCTAACTTGAGAGGTGTAAGTATGTTGGAAATAGAGATGCTCAGTCTTTTGTGGTTTACCATCCATTCTGTAAGTTTGATGACTGCTTTACAGGATGAGTTTTTCAGTTATTCTCTCTGTATCTAATATAACTCTTTTGCTCTATCTTGTCAGATATCGAGCCTTACTTAAAAGAGACATTTTATGAAACAATATGTATTTTCTCCTGGGTCCTTCTTGATCTTCTGGTATCTTTTCTGGGTTCACGAACGTTCAAATATTCCAGGGCTTCTTTCAAGGGTGTTTCTCCCTTAGTTGATAACATATTTTTATATCCCTATAGCCATTAACAACAGAAAAAGGATAGAAATGGTGATGAATCACCTCTTGAATCAAGATTCAAGCCAATTTTGTGCTCACATGCGAATCTAACAGAGTTTATTAACAACCAAAACATAACCTAGAGAGAATAATCTCTTCTTACAGTTTTAACAACAAATCAATGATCCCTAATAAGACTCAATCCATAACTGACACGTGTAAAACAATCTACGGTCCTACTAACAACCAATGGAAAGATAAGCTAAGTGAGTAAGGCACACGACACCATTTATAGGGGCATGACAAAGTATAATCATAATAAAGAAGGGATACAACATTGCCTACCCCTGAGAATTATTCTTGTCCTCAAGAACAAATCTAGGGTAATGAGACCTAATATTGGAGATATATTCCCAAGTAGCATCATATGATGTGGAGTTTGTCCATTGTATGAGTGAAAAAGCGGGGGTCTAACAACCACACCCAATATTTCGAATTAGCAATCTGTATGGACAAACTCCAATATACTTTTATGAGAATTAACTAGACAGTCAGACTCAATCAATAAAAAGTATATCAAAGAGTTTATATCTCTATCTCTCGATTTAAATCTTACTCAAGAAAACTTCGAGTCTCAATTTAAATACAAGAGAGATAAACTTGGATGGTACCAAAGACCAATATCTAAGTGTCAATCAATTTAAATCAACAACCAAAAGATCGGATATTATAATTGATTAAACAACGCACAACCTGTATTATTTCAATTATTAAGATAAATAATATAATGCGGAAAATGAAATAACACATACACCAGAATTTTGTTAACGAGGAAACCACAAATGCAGAAAAACCCCGGGACCTAGTCCAGATTAAACATACACTGTATTAAGCCGCTATAGACACTAGCCTACTCCAAGTTAACTTCGGTATGGACTGTAGTTGAACCATAATCAATCTCTCACTGATCCAAGGTACAGTTATGCTCATACGCCTCTGATCCCAGCAGGATACTACGTACTTGATTCCCTTAGCTGATCTCACCCACAACTAAGAGTTGTTACGACCCAAAGTCGAAGACTTAAATAAACAAATATGTATCACGCAGAAATGTCTACGGTAATAGATAAATCCGTCTCCCACGAATATACCTACGAGTTTTAGTTACGTATTTTGATAAATCAACGTGAACATGAATCAATTGATAAACCAGACTTATATTCCCGAAGAACAACTCAGTATTATCAATCACCTCACAATAATCTTAATCAACGCAGTGAAAACAGATATTGTGGAATCACAAACGATGAGACGAATATGTTTGTGATTACTTTTTATCTTGCATATCGGAGATAAAAATCTCAAGCCAATTATTCCAATTGTACGCGTATGATAGAAACAACAAGATCAGATCACACAAATA
The DNA here is from genome assembly GCA_023529315.1 of Papaver bracteatum. NCBI lineage: Eukaryota > Viridiplantae > Streptophyta > Magnoliopsida > Ranunculales > Papaveraceae > Papaver > Papaver bracteatum. The sequence goes on from JAJJWX010003511.1 coordinate 201,536, forward strand.
CAATAAAAATAGTATCGGTCTGGCTTCACAATCCCAATGAAGTTTTTAAGTCGTTAACCTGGTTTAGAAGAAGAAACCAAAGGTTAAAGGAGAATCGACTCTAGTATAGAACAACTAGTATCACACATAATGTGTGGGGATTAGTTTTCCCAGTTGCTAGAGTTCTCCCTTATATAGTCTTTCAAATTAGGGTTTGAAATAAATGTTAGCTTAGTAACAAAGCATTCAATATTCACCGTTAGATGAAAACCTGATTAGATTCAAGCTAATATTTATCAACCGTGTTGATGGTGGATTTTAGTTCAGGGCCAAAGTTGTAAAACCAAATTTTTGTACAGTCGCCCTGCAAAGGATAAGGCCTTTTGGTAAGTGATGAATACTTCTTCGATTTATTGATTCACTTAGAATGGAGCATGTAGCAATAATCCCCAAGTATTCTGTGAATTTTAGCATTACCAATTAATGCATGAATCGCCTTTTATTTCCTGCACTGTTCTCAGCAGAACTATCATTGTTGGTACGGCATGATGACTGATTAAGATTAACATGAATATCCAAGTACCCGTAGTGAGGCATGCACGAAATACCAGGCTACACCATTCTCTAACAAAGAGAATCATCTCTCGGAGTGTTATACTAGCTCGATTGAGTATCCGGACTGTCCATATCAGTCTCAGAAATGATCACGACCATCCAATTTCACCAGCATGATTGGATGGCCCAGATCAAATCCATATCACCCAAGCAGGTTTGGAATATTCACCACCGACCCAATGCGGGACCCGCATGGTCAGCTTTCCCAAAAGGATAACACAACTTGCTAATATGTCCAGCCAAAGCAATGCGAACATGAAACCCTAAATTAGGGTTTGCGGCACATTACATGTGTCACAAAATAGTCTCAACCATCCATCTTCGCAGGCATAGATGAAGGGTGTAGATGTATATTCAAAGGGCCCAGAACATGTCAACACAAACACCGTGGGCCCGCCTACACACATGACCAATCGGTTAGGACAAACTATGGTTGGTTCTCCCAAATTCGTTCGCCCAAACAAGGCATGGCGCACGGCCGGTGAAACCCTAATTAGGGTTTGTATCGATCATGAGCGTCCATCTTTTCCTGCACGAATGAAGGGTACATGATTAAACTAAGAAGGTTCGGTGCGCATCAACATGACCACCGTGTGCCCATATGTCTCCACACCCGATCGGACAAGGCATATCATGCCTGGTTGTCTCGATTCGCACGCCCAAACTAGGCGTGGTCACACCTCCCAATTACAAACTAATCTCGACCACTCAAATTTTCCGGACAAATTGAGTGGCTTAGATCACGTTTCCATGGGATAGTAAGGTATATGCATGAACATCATCCTACCACCTACTCGCCGAACCAATCGTCCAAGACCGACCAAGCTTGGGCAAATTGAAACGCGTGCCCGAAGTTGGCATGACGCGCTGCTTTTGTGGCACCAGATTCCTATCGCAAATTGGTCTCGACCACTCAACTTTGCCGGAAAAATTGAGTGGCCCAGATCACACTTTCATAAGACAATGAGGTACGGGCGCCTACACCGTCATGCCGTCTACACACATGCACGGTCGGCCCTGCCAAAATTGTATCCCAATCTTGGGTTCGACCAAGATGAAGAGTGATGCATGCACACCTCTTCAAAAAACCCTAATTCCACTAACGGTCGGATATGAGTATCTCAAAGATCATCTCGTCTGTTCAACTTCACCTTCTTGGTTACACAACCTTAGTCAGGAGTTAATTGGTCAAAGAGGCGTCATGATGATTACCATCCGCCACTCTACCACACCATGTGGACGGACAAGGGAGGACTTGCTTGCGCAGCCTCCAAACTATCACATGAAGTAGGCCGGACATGAAGCTATTGTAAGACGCTCCAACAACGATTCTTCATACGTGCTGAATATATTCGATGCAGTACCTGCATAAAATACACACGATACTTCACAAGTATCAATTTCCTAAATAACTTAGTTATTTAATATATCATTACATGCTACCTTCTATAGGTCCCACGATCCACACACTCGAGACATCAATCATGTCACAAACTGTGGGATACATACTGGGGTATTGGTCTGGCGGTTTACAGCGTGCAGCGTGCAATACTCCATCACAAGAACGTGTCAGGAAGACATGGACGGTTAGTGATGATAGGAGAAGTGGGCAAGACTGATCGTGTGACACTAACACATAACTCCATTACTCCATCACTTCACTTTCTCCACTTCCCATGAGAGACGTGAATAAGGCTAAAATGAATTGTATAAATCGGTTATCCTCCCTATTTCAAAAAAAATAATACAACACAGAAACCAAGTGTTAATACGAAACGTATTCAAACACCCCAAGCCTGCTTGCATTAATCGTAAGCCTACTCACCTTTCTGTTACAAGTCATAAACAAGCATACACCTTCACAATCTCAACACGTTCTTCGCTTTCCTCCCTAAGATCAACCCCATCTCCTTCACTTTGTGACCGAAACAAGTCTGGAACGACCATTTCTTGGTTTAGGCCAGAATTGTATAGATTGATCTCTCGAATTAAAAGAACTCACATGCAGTGCATTTGTTTAGGGTTTAGATTAATTTCTCATTCACACACCCAAAATTACCAAAACCAGCAGAAGTAGTTTTTACCCATAAACAATTGGCAACCACAGTGGGAGATCAATCTCTCGGTTGCTATATCAACTTCTTCAATACCCAATCCCATTGGTTGATTTCAAAATGGTTGGTCTTAGGACTCAACAAAAAATTTCTCATTCCGGTCGAAGTTCCTAGAATGAAGGTGCCCCTCCTCCTAATGGTGTATCTAATGGTGTAACCGCAAGAATGCCAACATTGATCGAGTTAGAACGGGTACAAGAGATTCACACGAAGAACATGGACCTGATCAAAGAAACGATAAACGACATACTCGATCTCCTTATCAAGATGACATCAGAGATGAGCGATCCCCCTGTCACGAAGATTTCTACACTGGGGAATGATCCTCTCTGTAGGATCATAATATCGCAAGAAGGATTCATTTGTGAAGCTTGATCAATAATACTTTGCGAGCGTCGCAGAATGATTTGAAGAATGACGTAACAGATGACGATTGTAGAAATATGAGAAAAATGTGATGACTTTGAGATGTTTAGAGTGTTTGCAAAAATTAACAATATAACTCTTGCGAGAATATCGCAAGTCAGATCCTAAAATAAAGGACAGATTAGCTGTCATCCACTATGTAATTTCCTATATAAAGAGTTGAGTAAGTGTAAGGGGAGAGAGATCTTTTTCGAGTGTTGAGCAAGTCATTAGGAGAGATAAAGTTAAAAGAGCGATTGTATTCTTGTTTTCTCCCATTTCTTGTAATATTTGTGTGAATCAATTAATAAAAATGTTGTTCTTAATCTTTTGAAGATGTGTTGATTATGATGAATTCTTATGAGGGGTGTAGTGCGGGATTTCCTGCTACTACATATTGGCGCTAGAAACTGGGATTGAAGATTATCAAATCAAGAAAAATTGATTAGAAATTGTGGAGATTATTGTGAAAACTGTTTAAATTGAGAAAATGATAAAAGAAAACAACAAATCAGTTGGAGAAAAGATGGTTAAGATCAGTGAGAATAAAAGAAGAGTGGAGTGTAATGTAATCACAAAAACGATGGTTAATGAATTCCATGAAAACATTAGAGGGAGGATACATAAACGAGATTTTGAAGGAAAAACGATTATGACGGTAGAAAAAATATCTCAGTTGAAGGACTGGGAAAAGAAAAAATCACATTCACATCGACAGAGATACCAAAACAAAATTTGAACCACACATCTCCTTTGGTAATCATAGTAACAGCTATATGAAAAGAAAATGAGAAATCAGCAAAATCTATGGAAGAATGGGCGGTGAATAGAACTTTGGTAGATACGGGAAGCTCAGTGGATTTATCATGCATATAAAGGAATGGGATACAAAGATGAAGAAATGTCTCATCCAACATATCATATTCATGGTTTCGGCAAGTCTACAACTAAACCAAAAGGAGAAATAACAGTGAGAATTTTGTTGGGATAAATTGAAACCCAAATAACGCTATGTGTGGTGGATATGGAGTCACCATATAACATGCTGTTGTGAAGATCATGGATACATGCAATCAAAGCTGTAGCATCAACATTACATCAGTGCATCAAGTTTCCTATGACAAGCGCGATTGGCGAAATTAGGGGAGATATTGAAGGTGCGAACCTATGTTATCAAATTGAAGTAAAAAATTATGAAGGACGAGTAAAGAAGCGAATATCTCACAGGAAGATGGCGAAAGAAGCAAAGAAAGAAGAGGATTTTAAAATTTACATGATAAGAGCAGAAGAAGGAAAATGAATACCCAGCGAAATTTCGCAGGAAGGAGATAAACCAGCGAAAATTATAAAAGAACCAACACCATTGGGAGAACCTGAAGCAAGTTACACCGCAGCAGAACCAACAAAAGAAGTAAACATTGGAACAGAAGAGGAACCTAAAATGTTGAAAATTAGAACTAAGATGGATACAGATGAGGAAGAAAGAACCGCCAACCTCTTGCGAGAATATAAAGATATTTTTGCATGGAACATGGATGAAATGCCTGGAATAAATCCATCAGTTGCATGTCATAAATTGGAGATCAACAAAGACGCAAGACCATTTAAACAAAGGATAAAAAAAATCGCAACAACTTACCATCCCAAAATAGAAGAGGAATTGCAGAAAATGCTTGATGCAGGAATTATAAGACAAGCAAAATACCCGGAGTGGATAGCAAACATGATTGTGGTTCCAAAGAAAAATAATGGGATAATAATTTGCATAGACTTTACTGATCTAAACAAAGCTTTTCCTAAAGACATCTTTCCATTAATAGATATACCTCAAATGGTCGAATCAGCAGCAGGAAATGATAGAATATCTTCTCTAGATGGGTATAAAGGATACAACCAGATTCCTCTCGCCGAAGAAGATCAAGAACATACTGCTTTTTTCGCTCCAAGAGGATTATATTGTTATACAAAAATGCCATTTGGTCTACGAAATGCTGGTGCAACATATCAGAGGATGGCGGAGAAAGTGTTCGCAAAGTGGATACATAAAACATTGGAGGTGTATGTGGATGATATGTTGATAAAAAGTAAAAAATCTAAGGATCATGTGAAAGATTTGAAGGATATTTTCGAGCAGATGCGGCAATTTAACATCAAGATAAATCCGGAGAAATGTATCTTTGGGGTTGCGTCAGGAAAATTCTTAGGATATATTGTATCAAAAAAAGGAATACAAGTTGATCCAGAAAAGGTACAAGCGGTTCGCAACATGCCAACACCAGCAATAATTAAAGATGTGCAGAAGTTAAATGGGCTCATGGCTTCGCTAAGGAGATTCATCTCGCGATCATCAGACAAATGCAAACATTTCTTCAACATACTCAAGAAAGGAACAAATTTTAGATGGACAGATGAATGTGAGAAAAATTTTCAAGGAATAAAAGAGTACCTGGCGAATACATCTATTTTACAAAAGGCAGAACTAGGAGAAGAGATGCTAACCTATCTTGCGACAACTTCGCATCACTAAGTGTTGTGTTATTGCGAGTAGATGCAGGAGTTGAAAAACCAATTTACTATATCAGCAAGACGTTCAATGCCTCTGAGAGAAATTATTCTAAGATTGAAAAAATGATTCTAGCATTAGTTTATGCAACCTTTAAGCTCCGCATATATTTTCAGGCACATAAAGTTAAAGTGTTAACAAAGATACCAATTGAATCAGTAATGAAGAACTCAAAAAGATCAGGCAGAGTAGAGAGATGGAATGCGCAAGTAGGACATTTCAAAATTAAATATGAAGTGTTATCTTCACCAAATTCGCAGGTTATCGCAGACTTTTTTTAGCAGAATTTCCTTTAGAAGATGATGAAGCTGTTGAGGATATGATGGATGTAGAAGAAGAATAAGGAGATCTAAAAGACTTGTTAACATAACCAAATAGATGGGAGATATTGGTGGATGGATCCTCAAATGGGGAAGGTAATGGAGTTGGAATTATCTTGATTTCACCAGAAGGAACAAAGATGGATTTTTCATTTAGGTTGGACTTCGCATCCACTAATAAAGAAACAAAATGTGAAGCTGTGGTACATGCCCTAAAATTGGCAATAGAAATGAAGTTAGAAAATGCTAGAATTACCAGTGATTCGCAGCTAGTCATTCGCCAGATAAAAGGAGAGTACACAACAAATGAACCATCCTTAAAGAAATATAAGAAACTTTTTAAAGAATTGTCAGCGAAAATCGCAAAAATAAAATGGAGGCATATATCAAGGAAGGATAATAGGCTCGCAGATGCTTATGCTTTCATATCAAGCATGATGACAGATCCAACTGCGAGATGCATAAATATACATACACTTTTATCGCTATCAATCAATAAAGAAGAGGAAGAAGAGGTAGATGTAATGGTAGTGGAAGGTGGTGAAGAAGGGCCAAAAGACAATATCGCATATTGGAGAGCAGAACTTCATGCATATTTAGCGAGAGGAGAAATACCAAGAAACAGATTGGAAGCACACAAATTAAAGAGTCGTGCAACAAATTATGAATTAAGGGATGAGATATTGTATATAAAATCATTTAATGGACCATCACTTAGATGCTTAACACGAGAAGAAGGAGATAAAATATTAAAAATGCTGCATAGTGGGGATGCTGGCAACCACATCGGAGGAAGATCTTTGGCGTATAGAGAAAAAATACAAGGTTATTATTGGCCATATATGCATGAAGATACAAAACAAGTATCAAGGCGTTGCAAAGATTGCCAGCGGCATGGAAAGAGAATACATGCACCTGGAGCACCCTTATCATCCTCATCCAGTGGTGGCCTTTTGGAAAGTGGGGTTTAGATATTGTGGGACCATTTGTACTAGGATCTAGACAAAAAAGATACTTAATTGTCGCAACAGATTATTTCACAAAATGGGCAAAAGTAAAAGAAGTACAGCACATTCGCGACAAAGACATATTTATATTCATATTTGAAAATATCATTTGCAGATTTGGAATTCCAGCTCAGTTGGTATCTGATAATGGGAAACAGTTTGAAGGGAAGAATATAGAAATGTTACTTAATGCATTTAAGATAAAATGTGGAAAATCTACTCCTTTATACCCACAGGCTAATGGGAAAGCAGAGGCAACAAATAAGACAATTGCAGATATATTAAAGAAGAAATTGGAGGGACATAATAGAGCATGGTGCGAACAAGTACATAATGCAGTATGGGCTTACAACACAACTAGGAGAGAAGCAACGTGAATGTCACCTTTCTGTCTAACATATGGAGTTGAGGCAGTGTTACCAACAGAAGTTGCTATACCCACGACAAAAAGAGAGGCTTGGGAAAAAAATCTTAGTGCTGGAATTATCCTTAACAAACTGGATGAATTAGAGGAGAAGAAAGAAAAAGCTTTACAACATATGGAGAATTATAAACGGAGATTACCACGAGAATACAATAAGCATGTCAAACCACGTGAATCAGCCAGGTGATTTGGTTCTTCGCGAGACGCCAAATTATCAGCGAGAAGGTGGTGGAAAATTAGAGAGAAAATTAGATGGACCTTACATTATAAAAGAGATAATTGGAACAGGGGCATACAAATTGATGGATCTAGAGGGTAAAGATGTTGGTCAGAGACTTAGTAAACCATGAAATAGATTATATTTAAAGAGATATTACCCGTGAGGAACTTTGAGAATCACTAGTTGATGAAATGATGTACGATGCAACAAAGTAAGTATTAACAAATTTATTTTATGAAAAAATTACTGCGAGATTATTCAAGATCAAATTAAAATAAGAATGTGCGAAAATTTCGCAAGAAATGATCATTTAAGATCCAGAATAGGACGAACCTTTATGGCGTACACCCTAGTTCGCGAATAAAATTTCGGAAAACGCAAATGTAAGACCTAAAGTACGTCATAAAAGGGGGTATCTGTTGCATGGCTTAGTGAGAAGGTTATACCGCTGCTGGAACCCGATTCATGGAGATTTGGGGTCAATGAAAGCCATCTAGGAGAGGCACCTTGGATTCTCAACTTAAGCATATGACTTGAGTTGGGCGACTAAGGTAAGAAGTATTCTCTTAAGGGATGCAGAGTATGACCAAGGTGCCGAGGTACACGGTTGAGCCAAGGGTGCTCGGGGCGTATGAAACTACCCTGGCCATTCTTGGCAAGTCTTGGCTATGATGCACTCGGCCCGAAGAAAACCCCACTTAGGGTGTAGTCTCGTAACCATAAGCCATATAGGCAAAAGGTATAAGAGGCTGTGAACATGACTGGTTGTTGTTAAGACTGGATGGGAAGAGATAGTCTTGTATGGCCGATGTACGTCTCCTTGAAATGGAAACCAGGGGGAAGATAAGGGCGGCACCCTCCATTAGGGAGATGATAAGTGTCTTAAGACGCAAATTTCATGAGACTTTTTACTCACGGGAGTATTAAGGCTTGTCATATTTGTGCAATATTCCTAAAGAGGCAATAATACAAAAGAGAAGATGAGACGAGATCAAGGGGTCATTATATGCAAGTGTAAAGACGTCCTGTTATTTCGTCGCAAGACGACAATGTCATGGGACTTTAATTTCGCAAGAAAATTTAGACCTGTCATATTGTCGCAGCAAAAATACAAAAGAATAAAAAGTTAAGGCAAGATCAATGGGTTTCCACATGAAAGTGTAGAAACGTCCTGCTATTTTGTCGCAATACAAAAGATGGTAAAATAAGACCTTTATCTAGGAAGGAAAAATAAGACCACATAATAAAATAAATTCTTTTTGTAAAGTACTAATCATTTTTCATGCAGATCATATATCACAAGAAAGATAATAAGAGGCAAGTATGGGAATCAATAAATAAGATGTCATTATCTTTCACGCAAGTTCTTAAGATACCAAAAGCAAAATTGATTCCAAAAGAGGTCTAAAGTGCATTGTTTGCAAGAGGAGAAGAAGTAATTCAAGAAAATAAAACTAGAACTCAGACTTCAAGATCTTCTTCACCAGCTTTGTCTTCTTCGCCAACCTTATCATCTCCACCAACTTTATCATGTTTGCTAGTGTTTTCCTTATCTTGGTCGACTTTGGTTTATTTTTCATTTGGCTCATCACTAGCATCTCCTTCCTTAGTAGGGATTTCTTCTTATTCTTCTAAAATTTCTTGGGAAGCGCTTTATTCACCACTTTCATAATCAAAGTCACTGTCACCATCACGTGGAATTTCATCTTCATCTCTTACAGAGGTTTGAGTGATACAGGAGAAAGAGATTTGGACAGCAGAACCTCATTCACAAGAACTTCATCATTGAGATGAGCTTGGCGAAGGAAAGCTCTGTCACGGTTTCTAATCTCCATGTTTTTGAAATATACAAGATAATCATACTTTCTTTCTGCTCGATCGCGAGAGAGGGCAAGATGAGCAGCAAGCAAACCATTTTCTTTGCGAACATTGGCAAGTTTAGAATCCAAAGTAGAAATGGAAGACTGAAGCTTTCTTTCAGATTCTGCGAAAGGTAAAAACAAAAATTATATGGGCGAACACCTCGCAAGGGAAATATTGCAAAGAAGTTTGACAAAAGAAAGATGTTTGAGGCAGTCTAAATGACTACCTTCCTTTTGAGATATTAGATTTTGAATTAGTGCCAAGCAAGTATTCTCCCAATGACTCATGGCATCATAAAATTTATCCCCAACTAGACCTTTCAGATGAGATTTTAAATTCTTTTCTTTAGAAATGAGAAAAGTGTTTTCCTTCGCAAGAGAAGAGTAAGATTCTTCTAATTTGGAGTACTGTTTTTGAAGTTCATTTGCTTTCACACTTAAAATTATCCTACCCTGCATAAGTGTATTTTTTCAGCAATAGATGATTCAATTACTTCTTTAAGTTCATTTTTCAGCGAGCGAAGAGATTGTTCTTGACTATCACACACTTTTTGCAGAATAATTAGTTTATGCGAAGAGATCGCCACCATATTTGATAGAGCTCGCTTCTCCTGAGATAGAGTTTTATTTTCATCTGATAAAGTTTCCATCTCTAAGTTAGCTTTAGTCAAAAAATAAGAGAGACGAGATATTTCGCTTCTTAATGAGTTTTGCTCTTGAACTAATTGAGTATTCTCTTTGGTAAGATTATCTATTTGATCAACAAAGTATGTATGGAGATTATCTAATCGGTTATATTGGTCCATCCAACTATCTCTATCAACATGAATTTCTTCAGCGGCAGATTCAAACTGAAATCTCTCAATCATTCGTTTCTGGTTTAAAGCTTAACAAGTGAAAAAAAAAGCCTCTAAGAATGAACAGCATGAAAAGAACAAATTTGTTAAGAGGAAAGTTAAAAACGAAGAAAAGAAATTCATACCCTTTAATTCATTATTTTTCTTGCGAAGAAGTTCGCAGTCCAAATAAGCATTTTGAAACTTCTTCTGTTCAAGGCGAAGACTCTCCTTCAAGACTTCAACTTCCTTCTCTAAGGATGTTTGCGAAGCTATCCTATCAGAACCAAGATATTTACCTAGAATTTCGCAAACACCAGATTTGACAGGGTCCATAGACGACTTCTTAGCGTCAACTAAAAGATCAGATAAGACCTTTAAGGCAAGAGAAACCCCGTATGCAATTTCCTTAGAGAAAGGGAGAGACTCAGATGAATAAGTGGTAACAATAGAAAGTTGATGATCGTCATCTTATGGTAAAGAGATGTCATTTGAGGGTAAGGTGTGAGGCAGATTAAGGGTTGAGATTATGGTGGAATGAACTTGAGAAGTATTGGTTGTAGGGGAGGAAGAGGTTGCATTCGCAACAAGTTGTACAATAGGTATTTCACCCATAGAAGGATTAGTTAAAATATCAGAGATTATTGCGATATTTTCGCAAACAGGAAGTGGAGGTTCAGTTTGCGAAGAAGAGGTTGAAAAACCAAGTTTGGGAAAAGAAACAGAAACATCAATAGTTTTAGCTTGGCGAGATTTCTTGGGAGGATTAGTAACACCCCCATCACCCTGCGAATCACAATCTAGATAAGAAACATAGGAAACAATATTGTTATTAAATAATAATGGTGTTTCTTACTACCTTGTCATTCGCAGACTTTCCCTTTCTCGCAGGAACCTTGAGTTGCAAACTTCTAGGAGCATTAGGGTTTGGGACTGTAAATTTGGTACTGGAAGCGCTTTTGCTGAAAAAGAAGAAACAGTATGGGAATTACACAGAGAACAAACAAGATGATTTCAATAAAATCAATAGAAGAAAAAAAAGAAGAATTAACCTTGGTGACTCCATGGAAATAGAAGAGAACAATAGCAGAAGATGAATTTGATAAATAAGGAAATTTGCAGATGATGAAGATTTGCCGAAGATACGAAGATGAAGAAGATGAAAACGAAACAAAAGAAGAAAACTCTCTTTCTTTCGGATCCCTCTTTAAATAGGCAAAGGAATATGACCGGTTAATAATAAAACATGCCAGTAATTAAAGGAATATTCAACACGTGTGGACGGTTATGCTTAATTCACGGAGCCTTGTCGATATAAAAAGAAGTTGAAAGAAAAGATGAACAGCTGCGGCATTTTGAAAAACAGTTTCTCATGAAATTCTCTCCTTCACAGAGAAGACATGAGAAGAGGAAAGATGTAGGATCAGAATATCGCAAGAAGGATACCTTTGCGAAGCTTGATCAACAACACTTTGCGAGCGTCGCAGAATGATTTGAAGAATGACGTAACAGATGACAATTGTAGAAACATCTTTCCTCTTCTCATGTCTTCTCTGTGAAGGAGAGAATTTCATGAGAAACTGTTTTTCAAAATGCCGCAGCTATTCATCTTTTCTTTCAACTTCTTTTTATATCGACAAGGCTCCGTGAATTAAGCATAACCGTCCACACGTGTTGAATATTCCTTTAATTACTGGCATGTTTTATTATTAACCGGTCATATTACTTTGCCTATTTAAAGAGGGATCCGAAAGAAAGAGATGCAAATCTTGATCATCTGCAAATTTCCTTATTTATCAAATTCATCTTCTGCTATTGTTCTCTTCTATTTCCATGGAGTCACCAAGGTTAATTCTTTTTTTTTTCTTCTATTGATTTTATTGAAAGAAAGAGAGTTTTCTTCAAAAAAAGAAAGAGGGATCCGAAAGAAAGAGAGTTTTCTTCAAAAATTAACAATATAACTCTTGCGAGAATATCGCAAGTCATATCCTAAAATAAAAGACATATTAGCTGTCATCCACTGTGTAATTCCCTATATAAAGAGTTGAGTAAATGTAAGGGGAGAGAGATCTTTTTTGAGTGTTAAGCAAGTCATTAGGAGAGAGAAAGTTAAAAGAACGATTGTATTATTGTTTTCTCCCATTTCTTGTAATATTTCTGTGAATCAATTAATAAAAGTGTTGTTCTTAATCTTTTGAAGATGTGTTTTTTTTTTCTTTTCTAAATCATATATTTATTGATTAGAAAAGACAAGCCCAAAAATTGGAGGTTACAAGAACTTTAAGAGCCAACTTTAGATACCCAAAGAAGCAAAATTAAAAGTAAAATGAAACATCAAACTAGACAGGCCCAAATAAGAACTCACTACACAATCCCAATTGAACACCCCTTAATAAAATCTATAATATGCTGTATTAGGCATCTCTATTCTGGGTAAAAAACTTGGTCTACCTAAGTGAAAGTTTCTTTCTCCAGCACCCAAATTAGCTCCTCTTTTTGCAACTGTATCTGCTGAGAAGTTAACTTCTCTGTAGCAATGCTCAAAAATTAAAGAAGCAATACTTGAATGAACCTTTCTCCATCTAGCTTTTAGAAACCAAGGAACTTTACCAACTTCAATCTGCTGCAAGACTGATTTTGAATCTGATCTTATAATGACCTTGGTTAATCCCCAGTTCATGGCCAATTCATCTGCACAAAATATTGCATAGTTTTATGCTATATGGTTTTTTGCCACTCCTAAAACACCACACAAAGTACCCATTACTTGACATGAGTCATCCCTAATCACAACTCCAAAACCAGCAGCACCAGGATTACCAAATGAAGAACCATCACAACTGAAAAGAGTGTAACCTGCTGTTGGAGAAAACCAGTAACAAGGTATAATGCTCTGATACTTCCTCCTACTGATTCCCAGATTGAAAAAATTTAGAATTTGTTCATCATAGGATTGACACCAATTATGACCTTTCATTCTCACTCCTCCAGCCTTAACAAACTGCAACACCTTTTTCTGTATGTTTTGCACATTTGGTTTCACTTCTTCAAAATATTTCTTGTTTTTTTGAAACCAAATTTCCTTTAACATCAGACAAGAAGCTGAAATCCAGATTTCCTGAATAAGAGTGCTTTTGTTTTTTGTACTCTTCCAAAGTTCTTCAAAAGATTTAGGAGATTTCACATTAAAAATTACTGATAGCCAATCCCATAATTGCACACTAACTTCACAGTACCATAGCAAATGATTCATGCTATCTTGTTCTTTCTCACACACACAGCATCTGGAAGCTAGATCATACCCATTTTTTTTTATCATGGTTTCATCATCCACATAAATTCCTTGCACAAGTTTCCAAACATTACTTGCTATACTAGGATGTAAAAAGTTGTTCCACACATACCTTGACCAATGCTTCCTGGTTTATTTATGTCTGAACTTATTTATTGCTGCTGAGGTTTTAAATGTTCCAGAGATATCACCAGTCCAAAACAATTCATCCTCATCTCCTGAAACATCTGGTAATGTGTGATTTTGTATAACTACTTGAATCTCCCTTGGAATGGACCATGAGCCATTATGCACTAATTCAGAAAGTTTTATTGACTTGTTATTTAGAAGTAACTGAGAATTACCCATTTTACTTTCTAGAGATTCTTTACCAATCCAAACATCATACCAGACTGAGATTTTTTCTCCCCTCCCAATTCTCCACTTGGAATCTTCCTTCAACACTTCCCAATCCCATTTAAGACCAGGCCAAACTGTAGATAGTTGCCATTTATTACTCCACTGCCCAATCCTATCCAAATACTTGGCTTTAAAGAAATATGCCCATTCTTCTGAAGTGTTTATAATTTTCCACATCATCTTCATAAGAAGTGCCCTGTTAATAACTTGAAGTCTTGGAATTGCAAGTCCCCCCTCTTCCAAAGGGGTACACACTTTTTTCCATGCCAAGGTTTTGTATTTCCTCACTTCCCCATCACCTGACCACAAGAAATTTCTTATGATTTTTTCACATGTTTTAATCACTGAAGAAGGCCATTTGTAGACAGCCATGTTGTACATGGGAATACTAGTCAGCACAGATTTAATGAGAACCACTCTTTCTTGAAAAGATAACATTCTCCCCTTCCAAGTAGCTAACTTTCCTTGTAACATCTCCACCATTGGCCACACAGTTGATGACTTAACTCTTCCTGCAGCTAAAATAACTCCCAAATACTTATCAGGAAAATCACTTCTCTGCATTTGCATAATGTTTTCAATTAAAACTTTCCTTGAAGAAGATGTACCATCTATGAATAGTTTACTTTTGGTCTTATTGATGATTTGCCCTGAGCATTTTTGGTAAACCTCCAGCAAATTCTGAATATTTTGAAGACATTTTTTTACCTCCATTGCAAAAAAGAAAGACATCATCTGCAAAAAACAGATGAGTTGGAGCTATTCCTTTCCTCACCACCATAGGAATTATCTTGTTTTCCCTCACCAACTGAGTTATCTTCTTACTCAGAACTTCCTCCATCAATACAAATAGAAGAGGAGATAAGGGGTCTCCTTGTCTGAGACCCCTAATCACAGGGAAAAAACCATGTGGTCCACCATTTATCAAAAGGGAGATTCTTGCAGATTTAAAGATTGTATGTAACCACCCACACCAGTCTGAAGAGAAACCAAATTTTCCAAGGACTTGAAATAAAAAATCCCATCTCACTGAATCATAAGCTTGTGAGATATCTAACTTAAGAGCAACATTACCACCTCTTCTTGTTTTCTTCATTTCATTAACCATTTCAGAAGCAAGTAGTACCTGTTCTTGAATACATCTCCCTTTTATATAAGCAGCTTGTTGAGGAGCTACAAGCTTATCCATTAGTGTTCCCATTCTCACTGTGATGATATTAGTTATTATTTTGAAACTTAGATTACTCAGACCAATTGGCCTAAATTGATTTGGATTCTTAGCTCCTTGCACTTTTGGCAACAACACTAAGAAGCTTGAATTGAGTCCTTTTGGAATAAATTTCTTTTTCCAACAATACTGAATAGCTTAAACCACATCTTCATGAATAATATTCCAGCATTCCCTATAAAAATACCCTGAGAAACCATCTGGACCCGGAGAGATGTTAGGGTCCATACCTAAGACAGTATCTTTGATTTCTTCAGCACTGGGAACTGCATCCAACATAACTTGATCTTCTTCTGTAATTTGCTTTGGAATAACATCCAATAAATAACCAAATTCCTCTACTTCCTTACATTTAAATTTCTCCTCATAATAATTAACAAGAATCTCAGAAATTTGCTTTTGATCAGTGCAAACACTTCCATTTGCATCTTCCACTTCACTTATGAGATTTTGAGCTTGCCTAATCTTAACTGAAGTATGAAAAAAATTTGTGTTAGTTGCCCCATCCATCATCCATTTTACTTTAGCTTTCTCTATCATCATTGTATTATAATGTACTTCTTTGGTATTCAGATCATTCTGTGCTTCTACCAAATTGTGCAGTTTCTCCTCATTAGCTTGATCACTATCAGATATTACCATTGCCTCCTGAACTCTTTTTTCTGCTTCTTTGATTTGAACATGAACATTTCCAAAAACTTGCCAATTCCATTCATTGAGCACTTTTTTTAATTTTTTCAATTTTGTTTGAAATACAAAAGCAGGATTACCTACTACAACTTCATACCAACACTTCTGAACTGTTTCTTTGAAATTTGGATGAGAAACCCACATTTGGTGAAATTTAAAAGGATAATTTAGAGGCTTTGGAATGTTTAAATTACCTCCAATTAAAGGAGCATGATCTGAAGCCACCCTAACCCCCACTTTAACATTCCAATCTGCATATTTTTGTAACCAAAGTTGATTGAACATTGCTTTATCCAAACTGCACAGAATTCTTCTGGAGCCATGTTGACAATTAGACCATGAAAATTGTAACCCTATTTTAGGAGCTTGCAGCAATTCACATTCATCAATACAATTATTAAAATCTAACATTGATCTTCTATTTGGACTTTTACCTCCAATTTTTTCTTCCACACAGGTTATAGCATTGAAATCCCCAAGAATTAACCATGGTTTTCTCAATTTGCTAATTATTTCCATTTCTGACCATAAAAACCTCCTTTGAACTATCCCCACATGGGCATGAACTCCTGAAATTAGAGAATCTCCAACACCAACAGTGATCATCTGACTTGACATAGAAACAACAACAGGAGTTGAAAGAGATTGATGCCAAAAGAGCTAAATGTTCCATTTAGATTTAGAGACTGAATTATGAATAACCATACTTTGCATACCTGGTAAATTTAACTTCTTACAAAATGATGAAGAACAATGTATTTTTGGTTCTGCAATCCACACTAATGAAGGCTTGACTTGATTAACTAAAGACCAAAGTTTTTCTTGAGCCCTAGGTCTTTTAAGGCCCCTTAAATTCCAGTATACAACTTTAATTATTTAGAATGGAGGCCTGTACCTCCTTTTACTTGAGATCTTCTTAAATTATGCTTAGTTGGTGCTGGTTGAGGAGCAATTTTTGGATCTATATTCTTCTGATCTTCAGATTTTGTCTCCTTACTTGGTTTTTGAATGACTCTTGACCAAGAAGTGGAAGGAACACTCATTTCAGATACCTCTCCATTTTTTACATTAACATATTTCACAACACTTGACTCCAAAGAGTTTTCTTCAGCTATCTTTAATATTTGTGCAGGACTTAAGGCTTCCTCAGTATTTTTTTGATTTTCAGAATCAAGTTGCTGTAGAACTTCAAATATACCTGAGCTTCTTTGAAGAATTCTAACTGAGCTATCAATATTTGGAGTTGGAGTCACAAATTTTCCTGGAGTGAACACCTTTTCTGGAGAAACTACCTTCACTGGAATTGTATCATCAGTTGAAGAGGACACGGCTTCTTTAATTTGGGGAGGAGCTATATCAAACTTCTCTAAAACTTGTTTCATAGTACTATTTCGATTAATTTCTTTTTGCATTATTGTTTCACCTGATTTGATTTTTGCTCTACACTCTGGTTGAGTATGACCAATGATTTTTCAATTTGGACAAAATTTAGGGAGTTGAGTAAGAAGAACATTTTGCATAAATCCACCATATTTTGTTTTAATCCATAATTTGCTCGGAATTTTCTTTGCCAAATCAATTTGCACCAAAACCCTTGCATATAGACCATTCTCATAATTCAGAGTAACTTCATCTACCTTCACAGGAGTACCAAGAGCGCTACTAATGGTGAAAAGATTTTTTTCATCCCAATATTCTAAACTCAAACCTGGATAATGAACCCAAATCATCGTTGTAGAAGTTCTTTGATGTTCTGGTTTGAAATTAGGCATCCAATTCCTTACCCTCAATATTTGATTAGAAACCTCCCATTTTCCATATTTGATAGTATTGTGATCCGCCTAATTCTCCAATTTGATTGTGAAAAAACCCTTCCCTAGAGGAATCATCTTACAAGAACCATTAAGTTTCCATTGACTTTTTAAACTCGATACTGCATCTGCAAATTTGAGCCTCAAAAAATCCAATCTACCGATTAATGAGAATTTCCATACATCATATATAGCTTCAGAATTATTATCAATCAGATCCATTGATGGACATTCCTCAACTGGAGTAACTAGATCAATATCTGGTACATCCATTTGAAGAACTCTTTATTTTATCAATGAAATTTGAAATTAAGAATTAAACTAACAAGGATTAACTATAAGAATCATTATCATTAACACCAATCATCAAAAATCTGTATAACTTGAGAGATGATTAGCCACCTGAATTAATGAAGTTCCTGAGAAAAAAATTCCTACCAAGTCAATCGCCGATTCGCAGAGCTCCGATTCGCCGATTCCAAATTCCTCTCCAATCCTAACAACATACTTTTGAAGATGTGTTGATTATGATGAATTCTTGTGAGGGGTGTAGTGCGGGATTTCCTGATACTACACTCTCAACGATCCTCCTCAAGTCAATAGTTTCACCATGAACCAAATACCGGTAGACCAGTAGGCTGCTTCTCTAGTGGAAAGTTTGTGCGAACTTTTACACCTCTCAAAGAATCAACGGATGGAGACATTCGCTGCAATCAACCAGATATCCTTGGAAGTACAACTAACTCCTTTGCGTCCAGAAACCTCCAAAGTACCGGATATGTCTGTGAATAACGTTACATTTATAGAAGAAGACATGATGGCAGAAGAAGGTCACAACCGGGTTCTACACATTACTGCATGCATCAAGGATTCAGAGTTCAAGAGGGCCCTCGTCGACACAGGAGCGTATTCGAATGTGATTACCCTCAAGACACTCAGGACGGCCAAGGTTCTCCCGAACAAGATCGTGTGGCAACCTACCGCGATGAAAGACTTTGAAGGAAACCAAACCAACACTTACGGGTATGTCAATCTGAATTTATCTGTAGGATCCGTCCAGTCTAAAGTGAAATTCGAAGTCATAGAAAAAGAGCCGGACTACCACATGATATTGGGGAGACCGTGGCTTCATGACAATAGAATTGTTCCTTCAACGTATCACCAGTGCTTAAAGACTATGTTGAATAAGGAAGTCGTTCGTATCCCTGCATCGTTCTCTCCTTACGCACCGATCTATGGCGTAGAGTTGTTTGAGCCGAAAGAAGCTCCGCAGGGAGAATCAGGGAAAGTTTATTACACCCCACTCCCCACGTGGGCATAAATCCAGGAGGAGGACCAGCTTGCATCATCGAAGGTTAAGCCCCACGATACGTCAGAACATCCTTCTTCGCCTTGTAGAGCTATAATTCATGTTCACACTAAAAGAGAACGGACTTTTGTGGCAAGCCGTGATCAGAAAGGAAAGACCGTATATCGATGCCGTTGTTATAAATTAGCAGGGGTGGCTACTACCCAGCCTCTTCACCAAATGGAATGCTGCAATAATGAAGAGCCACATGAAGAGGTGTTGGATGCTCCACGACAGCTGCAGGACGACACCAACTCCACAAACGACGAGCTTGAAGTTGTTAATATCGGGAGTGAAGAATTCCCCATGCCCATCTCCATCATCTCAACCATGTCCACAGATGAACGTACGAAACTTGTGCAACTTCTCAAGGAATACCAAGACATATTCGCTTGGACGTATGAAGAAATGCCCGGTTTAGATGAAAAATTGGTCACCCATCATCTGCATGTCATACCCGGATCTAATCCGATCAAACAGTCTCCGAGGAAATTCAGGCACGAAGTGGAAGAGCAGATCAAGACTGAGATACATAAGTTGTTAGCCGCTGGCTTCATTAAACCCATTTATCACCCAACCTGGTTGGCTAATGTGGTTCCAGTAAAAAATAAAAATGGTCAGATCAGGTGCTGTGTAGATTTCAGATACTTGACCAGATGCTGTCCCAAAGATTATTTTACTCTACCTAACATCGACATGTTAGTAGATGAAACCAGTGGGAACGACATGTTCTCCTTCATGGATGGATACAACGGGTACAATCAGATAAGAATGTACGAGCATGACGCAAGTAAGACAACTTTTCGAATTCCTCTCGGGAATTTTTATTATACAGTGATGCCATTTGGTTTGAAGAATGCCGGTGCGACCTATCAACGAGCTATGACGGCAATCTTCCATGACATGATGCATAAGCAAGTTGAATACTACGTGGATGATATAGTAGTCAAATCGAGGGATCGGTCGGATCACACAGGAGTCCTACGGAAAGTGTTCGAAAGGTGCCGTGAATACAAATTAAAGATGAACCCATTGAAATGCGCTTTTGGTGTTTCTTCAGGCAAATTCCTGAGATTCTAGGTAACCGCTAAGGGAATCGAGGTAGACCCATCCAAGACTCAAGCTATCCTCACGATGCCGCCGCCACTAACTGTGAAGGAACTCCAAAGCTTCATGGCCAAGGTGAATTACATTCGGCGTTTCATACCCTGCTTGGCCCAACTCGTTGCTTCATTCACTCCCTTGCTGAAGAAGGGAGCAACCGTCATCTGGACCGCACTACAACAAGAAGCATTTCAGAAGATTCAATGGATGTGGTCGTCTCTAACGGACATGAAGTCCCCTGTCCAAGGGAGACCACTGTGTCTCTACACTTCCTTCAGAGATTCTGCCATAGGGGCTTTGCTCTCACAGAAGGATGATGAAGGAGTCGAACATACCATATACTACTTCAGTCGAGTACTAAGAGATGCTGAGCTCAGATATCCTAAGGCGGAGAAGGCGTTCCTATCCCTGATTCATTCCATTCATAAGTTCAGACATTACATGTTGTCCAACAAGGTAGTACTCATATCTAAATCTGATCCCGCGAAGTTTTTACTTTCAAAGCCGGTATTGATGGGAAGGACGGCCAAGTGGCTTCTCCAAATATCAGCGCTAGACATAACGTGCACGTCACCGAGAGATATCAAAGGACAATCCGTTGCTGATTTACTGGCAGCGTTCCCTGGATAAGGCACTTCTACATTACACGAGGATCTTCCTGGAGAATTTCGAGAGATCTCCGTTGTCGAAAGAAAGGCGTGGATACTGTATTTCGATGGCTCTACCACTCCTAAAAATAATACTGGAGGAGCAGGCATGGTCCTAGTATCTCCAACTGGCGAAGTATTTTCAAATTCTTTCAAGTTGGACTTTCAGTGCACCAACAACTCAGCGAAATATGAATACTTTCTTATAGGACTGTCGATATCCAAGCAAGCAGGTGCCACTCCCCTAGAGTTAAGAGGTGACTCTAAATTATTGGTTAATCAGATGAACGGAGTATATGCATTGAAGGAGGCGACACTGGCCCCATACCGATCAGAAGCGCAAAGGCTGTTGAACTACTTTGCAGATGCAACCATAACCCATGTTGGTCGCAGCAAAAATAAACATGCCGATTTTTTAGCCACACTATCATCCAAACTGCAGTTTGAAGGTTTGGAAGAGACTCTGATGGTAAGAAGGAGGATAGTGGAATCAACATGGCTCTCACAATGCGATGATATTGAGACATGTGATTGGCGAACTCCTATCATTCAAGAACTCAGCAGCTCGCTTTCTCAAGGAAATGTCAGTCTCAAAACTCTGAAAAGCTATTTCATGCTTCATGGTGTGCTATATCATCGAAACCCGGATGGTTCCCTATAAAGATGTCTCGGAGATGAAGAGGCGCAATTACAGCTTAACCGCGTTCATACTGAAACCCGTGGACAAACTTTGGTGGTAGCGCTCTACCGTCGTCTTCAACACCTGGGCTATTATTGTCCAGAAATGGAAGCTCAATCTCGTTTACTCCAGAAGTCTTGCACCAATTTCCAAGTGCCGCCACATCAACTGGAGGTTCTCAACTTAAGCCATGCTGGGGACTGTAGAGAACCGTACATTAGTTATCTCCGCTGTAGAGTAACTCTTGACAATCAAAGGGATGATGTCAAGATGAAACAAAAGGCGAAGCGATTCGTATTTCATGAGGGGTTCCTATATCGTAAAAGATTTGGAGGCGATCTATTACGGTGTCCGGCTAAGGAAGAGATTTCGACTATGTTGAAAGAAATGCACGAAGGGGAACATCAAGGAAAGCGGAAACTATTTCTCTAGATACACGATAAATACTATTGGCCGACCATGGAGGATGATGCAGCTTCATTCGTTCAACACTGTCACGAGTGTCAAGTTCACGGGAACCTCATTCACGCGTCTTCCACTCATTTACACTCGATAAGCAGTCCATGGCCCTTTTATAACTAGGGACTTGAAATTATTGGGAGGATTAATCCGTCATCGTCGAAGCGGCATGAGTATATCATAACTGTGACGGAATATTTTACCAAGTGGGTTGAATCCATCCCTCTACGGGGAATTACAGGAGCGAAAATTGCCGCCTTTATCAAAGAATACATCATTTGTCGGTTTGATGTACCCAAGCATATCATTACCGACAATGGCACTCCCTTTGCAAACAAACAGGTATGAGAGATGCTTGAAGAATATGGGATTAAACAGGTCTTCTCCACCATCTACTATCCTCAAGGAAGCGGACAATCTGAGAGCACCAACAATACACTGATCCGGATTCTCAGTCGAACAGTGCATGACAACCCCAGGGACTGGCACGAACAACTACCTATGGCGCTTTGGGCGTATCGGACGACACCTATAAGTTCTGTTGGGGTTTCTCCATATTCACTTGTTTAAGGTGCGGATGCAGTTCTCCCAGCAAAAATCATGATTTCGTCAGCTAGGATTGCAGCATCAAGTGGGGTCCGCTAGAGCGAGGCTGAAGCATCTAACTCAAGAATTGCTGATTTAGACACTCTGGATTCCGGAAGAAGCAAGGCAGAGGAGCGTTCTCAAGTGTATATAAATAGGGTCTCCTGGGCGTGTGACAAGAATGTAAGGCCACGTGTGTTTGGAGTAAGAGATTTGGTCCTGAAGACATCCAAGCACATTCAGCAAGACATGTCTGCACCAAAGTTCTCTCCGAAGTGGGAAGGTCCCTATGATTACCAAGGATTACAGTACCAGCTACTACAAGATCATTAAGGTGGATGGAGGCAAGTTAGAAACAATCATTAATGGAAATGGCTCAAGGCATACCTTGACTGATTATTGTCCCGCAACTGTCCCACGACATGACAATACATGCATTTTCATTACATGTTTGAATTATCAATTTATTCAGAAAAAAAAAATGTTAATAAAAAAAAAGCTTCATCCATATGCCAATGCAATCAAGAATGTTCGAAAGGAAAATTGACAATAAGGAAGCGTAGCTTAGAAGAGGTTGTCCAACAGATTATAGTTCCTTGAAAACATCATCTTCAACCTAGCGTGATACCTCTCTGTCCTATCCTTGAAGTTTTGAACCGTCCGCTCCACCATTTTTGATTCCGAAGCCAGAGCCTTCTCCTCCTCTAAGATAGATTTCGCAGCAGGAACAACGTTCACGAGGATACCCGCTCGATCAACCTTGATGATATCAAGACGCTACCACAACCAACCCATATTGAACTCCATGGATTCGCAGGTAGATACCATGTTCTCCCACTTTTCGAGGTTTGATTCAGCGACATTGCGAATGGAAATATTCTCCATATCAGCAATCATGGGAAGAAGGCAGTTAACTGTAGTAACCAAAGCAGATGAGCAGTGCCGAACTACATTCCTGGTTGCGATGTGGCCATACTTTTTCCACACTTTTGTGTACAGAGGCACAAAATTCTTCTGCACTAAGAATCCACCGACATCTCGGTAGATGGAAGACAGGAATTTCATGTATACATCGAATGAAAGACCCGCATTGGGGTACTCGTAAGATGATATACCCAGATCAGCATCTTCAAGGTTTGCAGCGGCAGGCGTGTTCGAGTTTGCAGGAAGAGGACTGGTTAAGTCATCATCATCGATAATCATTACATATGTTATAATGGGGTATCTCTGTAAAAAGAAAAGATCAGTCGCCTGATCATCATGAATAACAAGAAACTGTGCGGGGAAGAAAAGAAAAAGAGAGACAAACCGGTATGACCTTATTGACTCGGAGAACATGAACATGGGACTCATCATAAGGCCCAGACGCAGATCGTGCATGCTTAACAGAAGATCCTAGGTGGTATGAAAAAGATGATCCACTATTGTTAGACATGATGAGGAAACAGAGTTTCTGCCAGAGAACCCTATTGTAAAATTGTAAAAAGTGGTTCAAAATCTCCACGCATGCATATATGCTGAGTAAACCCTAAAGGAAGAGTAAAGCGGTTGCGGCGAAGCCTACCCGATATATGAGGATTCAACACCGACCAAGTCATACTCTTTTTTCAAACCCTAATCAAAGATTGGGAGAACAACTAGATGTGAACGATTTGGCCAAAGCAGTGTGTAAACACCCACGCTAGGGAATCCCAGTAGAAGAAAAATTCTATTCCTGGCTCAAACAACCTAAGGAAGGAGGTCGGTCCCACCAAGGCCCGTGGTCACACATGCATGGAGAATTTCCCACAATTGGTCAGAGTCCCTCCAGGTAGAATTCCCTCATCTTGCCTTCTTATGTTATATATGTCACCATCTCATGCCTACCCCACAATAGTGTAACCATTATGCGCTAGGCAAGGGACTTAATGTTGATGGTGGATTTTAGTTCAGGGCTAAAGTTGTAAAACCAAATTTTTGTACAACCGTCCTGCAAAAGATAAGGCCATTTGGTAAGTGATGAATGCTTCTTCGATTTATTGATTCACCTAGAATGGAGCATGTAGCAACAATCCCCAAGTATTCTGTGAATTTTAGCATTACCAATTAATGCATGAATCGCCCTGTATTTCCTGTGCTGTTCTCAGCAGAACTCTCATTGTTGGTGCGGCATGATGACTGATTGTTACTCTTAGAAGAGTAAAATGAATATCCAAGTACCCATAGTGAGGCATGCACGAAATACCAGGCTACACCATTCTCTAACAAAGAGAATCATCTCTCGAGTGTTATACTAGCCCGATTGAGTATCCGGACTGTCCATATCAGTCTCAGAAACGATCACGATCATCCAACTTCACCAGCATGATTGGATGTCCTAGATCGAATCCATATCCCCCAAGAAGGTATGTAGTATTCACCACCGACCCAATGCGGGCCCCGCATGGTCGTCTTCCCCAAAAGGATAGTACAACTTTCTAATGCGTCTATCCAAAACAGTGTGGACATGAAACCCTAAATTAGGGTTTGCGGCACAATACATGTGTCGCAAAACAGTCTCAACCATCCATCTTCGCAGGCATAGATTGAGGGTGTAGATGTAGATTCAAAGGGCCCAGAGCATGTCAACATAAACATCGTGGGCCCTCCTACACACATGACCAATCGGTCAGGACCAACTATGGTTGGTTGTCCCAAATTTGTTCGCACAAACAAGGCATGACGCACGGACGATGAAACCCTAATTAGGGTTTGTATCGATCATGAGCGTCCATCTTCTCCTGTACGAATGAAGGGTCCAGGATTAGACTAAGAAGGTCCGGTGCACATCAACATGACCACCGCGGGCCCATCTGTCTCCACACCCGATCGGCCAAGGCATATCATGCCTGGTTGTCTCGATTCACACGCCCAAACTAGGCGTGGTCACACCTCCCAATTACAAACTAATCTCGACCACTCAACTTTTCCGGACAAATTGAGTGGCTTAGATCACGTTTCCATGGGATAGTAAGGTATATGCGTGAACACCAGCCTACCACCTACTCACCGAACCAATCGGCCAAGACCGACCAAGCTTGGTCGTCTTGAAACGTGTGCCCGAAGTTGGCATGATGCGCGTATTTTGCGGCAGCAGATTCCTGTCGCAAATTGATCTCGACCACTCAACTTCGCCGAACAAATTGAGTGGCCCAGATCACACTTTCATAAGACAATGAGGTACGGGCGCCTACACCGTCATGCCATCTACACACATCCACGGTCGGCCTTGCCAAAATTGTAACCCAAGCTTGGATTCGACCAAGCTGAAGAGTGATGCATGCGCACCTCTTCAAAAAACCGTAATTCCACTAACGGTCGCAGATGAGTGTCTCAAAGATCATATCGTCCGTTCAACTTCACCTGCTTGGTTATACGACCCCAGCCAGGAGTTAATTGGTCAAAGAGGCATTATGATGATTACCATCCGCCACTCTACCACACCATGTGGACGGCCAAGGGAGGACTTGCTTGCGCAACCTCCAAACTATCACATGAAGTAGGCCGGACATGAAGCTATTTTAAGACGCTCCAACAACGATGCTTCATATGTGCTGAATATATTCGATGCAGTACCTGCATAGAATACACACGATACTTCACAAATATCGATTTCCTAAATAACTTAGTTATTTAGTCTAGCATTACATGCTACCTTATGTAGGTCCCACGATCCATACACTCGAGATATCAATCATGTCACAAACTGGGGGATACATACTGGGGTATTAGTCTGGCGGTTTACAGCGTGCAGCGTGCAATGCGCCATCACAATAATGTGTCAGGAAGACATGGACGGTTAGTGATGATATGAGAAGTGGACAAGAATGATCGTGTGACACTAACACACAACTCCACTACTCCATCATTCCACTTTCTCCACTTACCATGAGAGACGTGAATAAGGCTCAAATGACTTGTATAAATAGGTTCTCCTCCCTATTTCAAAAACAAGAACACAACACATAATCCAAGTGTTAATATGAAGCGCATTCAAACACCCCGAGCCTGCTTGCATTAATCGTAAGCATGCTAACCTTTCTATTACAAGTCATAAAAAAGCCTACACCTTCACAATCTCAACACCTTCTTCGCTTCCATCCCTAAGATGAACCCCATCTCCTTCACTTTGTGACCGAAACAAGTCTGGAACGACCATTTCTTGGTTTAGGCCAGAATTATATAGATTGATCTCTCGAATCAAAAGCATTCCCGTGAAGTGCATTTGTTTAGGGTTTAGATTCATTTCTCATCCACACACCCCAAATTACCAAAACCAACATAAGTAGTTTTTACCCATTAAAAAAACCGTTAGATCGAAAACATAGCTTGTTATACACACATGTAATGCATGTTTGTAGGCTTGTGTAACCATACACAAACTTGTACATTAGTTGGTTCAACAATAGTTAACCAAATGATTAGCCATATAATAACTTTCATATCAATCATATTCTTCTTCACCATAACTACTTCAAATGACTCAAATGAACTAGTTAGAGAGTTATTCAATTGCAAGGAAATCTCATGTACTACACAAGACACAATTGAAGCAAAAACGATTTGATTCACTCGAATCGGTTTATGAAATATATAGCCACAGTTTGCAATAGCATTCCTTAGTTTATAAACATAAGTTCACAAACATCATTTTTAAACATAACCTACTCAAGTTCGCGACTGGGTTCGCGGACTTAAGTTCCCGGATGGAGTTCACAAACTCCATCCGAAGTTCTCGGGTTTGAAATCTTCGCCAGTTCACGGACTGAAGCTCACGTACTTCTCCGTTTCTCTTGATCAACAAAGTTCGCAAACTTTGGTTCAAGGAATAAGAACTTATACATATATGCGTTTCCACAACAATGCTTATATCCTCCATTGGTTATATTGTCTAAACTCTCATTTTAATCATTGAAACATTCTTAGAGACATTATATAGTTGTTATTCACAAACAATTTTTTATCAGAGAAATTTTCAAAGTGATTGAAACTTAACATGACTTTCGTCACTAGGTAAAGATGAACTTGGATAAAGCGAAAGCTTTACCAACATATATTTTGATAAATAGATAAGCGAGGTATACTCGGCTCGAAATACCAAATGTGTATAATCTTAGTCTATACAGCAAAATGACTTTTGTCTCAAGATAGGAGATAAATAGACTTTTGAGTGATAGATAAGTTCAAGTCTCCATATACCTTTTAGTCGATGAAGATCCACCAGTTCCTTGAGTAGTCCTTCGTCTTGTATGATGATTGCCATGGAATTCTTGAGCTCAACTACACTTTCTATCCTAGTCCGAGACCTTAGCTATAGTAGACTAGAAATCAATACTTATTGTTTTGATTACTAACATTGACAAACATGATTGAGATAGCAACGCATGCGAGTTCGACCGAGAAATGCTCTAACAATGAGAACTTGGTGCACCAGCTTGCTGCCTCTGATGACTATTCTTGACTACAATACTTGATCTAGAAGCATGATGATATCACTATGTAGACCCATAACAGGGAGAGTAGGTGAAGGTGTGTTCTTCAAACCAATATGCTTCTTGAGATGTGAAACATGGAAAACAGGGTGTATCTTGGAAGTGGAAGGCAAATAAAGTTTATAGTCCACTGTATCTACCTTCTGTAAAACTTTGAAAGGTCCATAATATAAGGCTGAGAGCTTAAAGTTTCTTCTTAAGGACACTGAAGCTTGCATGTATGGCTGGAGTCTGAGGTAGACCAAATCACCTTCAACAAAAGATCTTTCCACTCTTGAAGAATCATCATAAAGTTTCATTCTTTCTTGTGCCTGATGCAGAGATTCTTTGATGATGTCAAGCATGGAGTCCCTAGCTTTTAAGTAATCTTCCACAACATCCACATAAGTAGTAGCAGTAGAAGGAAAATCCAAATGAGGAGGTAGATAGCCATACAAGGATTGGAAGGGAGAAATTTTTAGCCTTCTATGAAATCTGGTGTTATACCACCATTCTGCAAGTGACAACCAATTACTCCAGCTGCTTGGTTTGTGACCTATTAAACACCTTAAATAATTTTACAAGCAAGCATTTACCCTCTCAGTTTGACCATTTGTATGAGGGTGATATATAGATCTTAAATTTAAACTTGTACCAAAATCTTTAAACAATTCAGTCCAAAAGTGGCTTGTAAATACCTTGTCCCTGTCTGACACAATAAAAGAAGGTAATCCATGATGTTGGAATACCTGATTGAGAAAAACCTTGGCCACAGATGAAGTAGTATATGGGTGTTGCATGGCAATTAAATGATAATACTTAGTTAGTCTATCCACTACAACTAGGATGACCGTTTTCTTATTGTTGGATGGCAGGCCATCAATTAAGTCCATGGTGATGTGTTGCCAAGCATGATCATGTATAAGAATAGGTTGCAGAAGGCCATCAATATTAGTCTGATCACTTTTATTTCTATGGCATATGTCACATTGTGAAACAAAGATCAAGATATCTCTTTTTAGGCCCTGCCAATAGAAATGTGATTTTTCTCTGGCATAATTAGCTTGAATACGAGAATGGACTCCTACAACAGAAGTATGGAGAGAGCGAAATATATCTTGTCTTGTGTTACCACTATTACCAATATATAGTTTGGTCTTGTATCTTAATATGCCTTCCCTGTAAGTGAAATGCTCAAGACTGTTAGGGTGGAGAAAAAGTTTAGAAATGATGTTGTTGGTTTTCTCATCATTAGTATAACTGGAAAGCACTTCTTGATCCCAAGCAGGAGTAGAGGCAGCTAAAAAATTGCAAGAAGTTGTGTCCTAAGGTATTCTAGAGAGTGCATATGCCACAACATTCTCATCTCCCTTCTTGTATCTTATATCATATTCAAATCCCAACATCTTGATCAACCATCTTTGTTTTAATGGTGTAGTGATTCTCTGTTCCAAGAAAAACTTGAGACTTTGATGATCAGTTTGAATAATAATTTTTGTCTCCTTATAAGTAATGTCTCCACCTTTGTACTGCCATGAAAATGGCCAGAAACTCATTTTTATAAGTGGAAAGTGCGCTAGAACTTGGACCCAGTGGTTGGTTTGTTAAAATAATCAATTGTCTTCCCTTCCTGAAGTAAGACAACTCCAATACATAAGTTACTAGC
Organism: Papaver bracteatum; assembly: GCA_023529315.1. Lineage (NCBI taxonomy): Eukaryota > Viridiplantae > Streptophyta > Magnoliopsida > Ranunculales > Papaveraceae > Papaver > Papaver bracteatum. The sequence goes on from JAJJWX010003511.1 coordinate 231,278, forward strand.
ATCACTTTCAACTACAAATGGTTTTGTGAAATCTGGTAAGGCCAAGATTGGTGTTGTGGACATGGCCCTCTTGAGGTGTTCAAAAAATGTGGTAGCAGCTGCAGTCCAAAGAAAAGAATTCTTCTTGAGAAAATAAGTGAGTGGATTACTGATTGCTCCATAGTTCTTGACAAATTTTCTATAATAGCCTATAAGGCCAAGAAAACCTCTTAATTCTTTGAGAGTGAAGGGTGTTGGCCAAGATTGCATGCAAGCTATTTTACTTGGATCAGTACATACACCTGCAGCTGTTATAACGTGTCCCAAATACTCTAGTGATGACTGGACAAAACAACATTTAGATACCTTAGCAAAAATCTGATGTTGTCTGAGTAAGGAGAAGGTAAATCTGAGGTGCTCTAAATGGTCAGACATGCTTTTGCTATAGATTAGAATATCATCAAAACAAACCAAAATAAATTTTCTTAAATCTGGTTGAAATATCTCATTCACTAGAGCTTGAAATCTAGCTGGGGCATTAGTAAGGCCAAATGACATCACTTTAAACTCATAATGGCCTTGATGAGTTCTGAAAGCTATTTTGAAAATATATGAGATATGCACCCTGATTTGATGGTATCCATCTCTCAAATCAATTCTTATGAAAATAATAGCTTCATTCAATTCATCTAATAACTCTTTAATAATGGGTATAGGAAATTTTTCTTTGACTGTAATGCTGTTTAGTTTCCTATAGTCAACACAGAATCTCCATGTGTTGTCCTTCTTTTTGACTAATAGGATAGGTGATGCAAAGGGTATATGGCTAGGTTGGATGATGCTAGTGGATGTCATCTCTTTGACAAGCTGTTCTACTACATCTTTCTGTAGATAGGGACATTTATAATCTCTTTGATTGACATGGACTGAATTTGGTTGTAAGGGAATTTGGTGATACAAACTCCTCTGAGGGGGTAACTAAGTTAGATCTGCAAAAATATCAGAGAATTCCTGAAGTAAAGGGGGGATCTCAGGAGGTGTGGGTATTGGTTTAGTGGTGGTAAAAATGGAGTAAAAGTGACCCACCAATCCATGATAATTGGTATCAAAAAATTCCATGACAGTATCACTGCTCATCATTGATAAAGAACATTTTGGTGTGGTACCCTGTAGTATAATTTTCTTGTTCTTATATTTGAAGGAAATACATAACTTGGAGAAGTGGAAAATAACATCACCTAAGGTTCTCAGCCAGTCAGATCCCAGCACAATGTCAAAGCCTCCCAATAGTAACACTTTGAGATTTTCTAAAAATTGTTGGCCTTGCATGGTCCAAGTAACCTTTGAGAAAATACCATGATTGAAAGTTCTCTCACCATTTGTAACTGTGACAACCATTGGATCAGTGGAATCAATATGGAAGTGTAGTGAAGCTGCTAAGGCACTATCAATGAAACTTGTAGTGCTTCATGTATCAATCAAAATGGAGACTGTTTTGTTGTTTAGAATACCAGGAATTCTGATTGTATCACCAGTAGAAGTCCCTGTAAGAGTTTTTAATGATATTTACACATCAGATTACACTGGAGAGTCAGTAGTTTCTTCAAAAACCTCCTTTTCATCCTTAGTTTCTGGAGAGTCGGCAGTGTCCATTTGAAGCATGAAAATCTTTTGTTTACCCTTACAAAAATGGCCAGTCTTATACACCTCATCACAGTTATAACATAAACCCTGAGCTCTCCTTCTATTCATCTCCTCTGGTGTAAGTATTTTAATTGTAGGAAATATGGAATTAAGTTTGGTGGGAAGCTTTAAAGAAGATTTAGGGGTGAGGGGTGCAGGCTTGGGAGAAGTTAAAATTGGTTTGGGTGGAAAGTTACTGTAAGAGTACTGCCTATTAGAGTTGAATGAGGTGTTGAATGACTTTTGCAGCGGTTTAGGGGTAGCTGCAGCTAGAGCAATTTTCTGTTCTTGTAATCGAGCAAGGGAAAAAGCATCTGCTAAAGTTTTTGGATGAAACATAAAAATAGTTTTGCCAATTTCATCTTTCAACCCACTTAAGAAACTCGTAACAAATTATTCTTCACTCAGAGAAGGATTCATTTCCAACATCAATGTTTTGAGCATCTCAAACTCTTCATAGTAGTCATCCACAGATGAAATTTTTACTAATTTATTGAAACTACCAACAAAGTTTTCTTCAATAGGATTTTCAAATCTAGCACAGAGGTTATTATCTAAATCCTACCAAGTAATTCGATGTCTATTGACTTGAGATTTAAAAACCAAGTTTCAGCCTTATCCTCAAGGTGTATTGCAGTAATATTCAGCTTCTTGTGTTCTTCAATATCGTTCAGATCAAAATATCTTTCACTTTTCTGTATCCAAGCTCTAGGATTTTCACCATCGAATCTGGGAAATTCTAATTTAGGAACACGATGATGGTAAAATTGATGCTGATTCGAGTGTGAAAATTGATGATCTCTGAAAAAGCGGGGGTTTAACAACCACATCCAATATTTCGAATTAACATTCTGTATGGACAAACTCCGAGTTTCTTTATAGAGAATCAACTAGATAGTCAGACTCAATCTAGATAGAAATATATCAAGGATTTATTATCTCTCTCTTGTTTTGATTTACTCAAGCTAATAGAAATCAGCGAGTCTTTAATCAAATACAAGGAATAACTTGGATGGTACCAAAGGTTGGATATTCTAATTGATTGATATTCCTGTATTATTTCAATTATAAATATAAACAATATAATGCGAAAAATGAAATAACACAGTGTTGATGGTGGATTTTAGTTTAGGGCTAAAATTGTAAAACCAAATTTAATATGCTGCCACCCTGCAAATGATGAAGCTAATTTAATAGGTTGACATACTGCAAAGGATAAAACCATTCAAGTGACGAATACTTCTCACTTTATTAATTCACCAAAGCATGTGCAACCATCCTGTGAATTTAATATACCCAGAACGGAGCATGTAGCAACCATCCCGGTTTTCTGTAGGTATACAACATTACTATTAATGCTTTAATTAAAGCTTGTGTTCGACATGCAAACACCCGTAGGCTACCTGACGGTGGGTTATATTAGCCCCGTTGAACGCATGCAAGACTACCCATGTTAGTCTCACATGTTGAAAACAAACTTAAAAATAGATCTCAACTGTCCAACCTCGCAGGCATGGTTGGACGGCCTAGATCACGCGCGGGACCGAGTAGCATGCACGCACATGCTCACCGCCGGCCTACCTTCCTGATGGTGCAAACGGCTTCAACATAGGAACCATGGGCGTTAAGATATGCTAGCATGAAGCTGCAGCTCACAAACCCTAAAAATTAGGGTTTTTCTTACATGTTGCGACCAAACAACTTTGGTTGGGCGTACAGGAAAGATTAGGAGGAACTGCCGCCGGCCAATAGCACTTACGTGCTCACCGTGGTCCCACCTCCACGGTGAACCAATCGGCCATGGTTAGTTGCAGCCGACCGTCTCGAAATCCTTGTCCAAAATAGCATCCACGGTCCCCTTCTAATCTCAGCCATTCGTCATCGCAGGCGTGCTTGGATGGCTTAGATCGTGCCTATGGTCGCAAAACAAGCATGCGCATGCTCTCCATCGACCCACCTCCCTACTGGTGCAAACGGCTTCTCGATGGGAGTCACCAACGTTGAGATACGGTGGCACAAAGAAGGCATGCGAGGCCACTTCTAATCTCGACCATCCATCATCGCATGCTAGAACGGGCGACCCAGATCGCTTCGATGGATGTCCTGCAGGCATGAACGTGTAGAATGGCATCCCGCCTATCTACTGGGCTAATCGACCACTCCATGCACGCCTCCCAAGGTATAAAACCGTTAGGGTGAAAGGGGAAGATCGCAATCCTTCCAAACCCTAATCCAATGGTTATTCCTCCATCAATCTCGTCCGTCCAAGTCCGCATGCTTGGATGAATAGCCTAGGAAGGGATTTAGGTGGCAAACAAGGTATCACCGTGATCACCATCCTCCACATTTCCCCATGGCATAACCGTCCAAGGTGGGTCCCGCTCATGCGGCCTCCGAACAACGCCTGAACATAGCTAGTTGAGTCACTTCAACTTGCAATCTTTTCATCAAAGTTGTGCAGGCTTCAAGCATGTTAAACATATTTAATGCACCGCATGCATACAATATGCGCCTATATACAGCTGGATATACTCAATGCAGTACCTGCATAGTATACACACGATACTTCACAAGTATCAATTTCCTTCCTGGATTTTGCTTTCGGGATGTTTTCTCCTCCCGAACGAGCTTAAAACCTAAATATTCCCGCGTTAGGAGATAGGAAATTCTTTTCCGTATGGAATGAAGGGGCGGACCATCAAAATCCGAGTCCGTATTAGAATTCTACAACGATTCTAGTAAGGAGCGCTAATTAGGGTTTCTGGTGCAACGATCAACGGTTGCCCCTCCTCTCAAGATGCAAAATCTCGACCGTCAAAGGTCACCAAGCTAGAAAGCTTCCCGAGCCTGACTTTCCAAGCTACAACAACATGCTACATGTTTTCCAAAACACTCGAGACATCAATCGTGTCACAAACTGGGGGATACAAACTGGGGTATTGGTCTGGCGGTTTACAGCGTGCAGCGTGCAACACGCCATCACAAGATCGTGTCAGGGAAACATGGGCGGTTAGCGATGATAGGATAAGTGGGCAAGCAACCTTGTGACACTAACACACAACTCCACTTCCTCCATGACTCCACTTCCTCCACTTTCCCACGAGAGACGTGATGAAGGCTTATCAACTTGTATAAATAGGTTCTCCTCCCTATTTCCAACGACAACACAGAAAACCAAGTGTTAATACCATCGTATTCAACACCCAGAGCCTGCCTGCAACATTTTCTAGCCTGCTCAACCTTCTTTTAACAAGTCATCAAATAGCCTTCACCTTCACACTCTCAACACTTTCTTCGCTTCCCTTCCTAAGATCAACCTCATTTCCTTCACCTGTGATCGAAGCAAATCTAGAACGGCCATTTCTTTGTTTAGGCCAGAATTATATAGATTATCTCTCGAATCAAAAGTGCTCACGTGCAACACATTTGTTGAAGGTTAAAACTCACTTCTCATTCACACACACCCAAATTACCTAAACCTGCAGAATTATTTTTTCTCCCACAAATAATTGGCGACCACAGTGGGAGGTTAATCTCTCGGTTGTGAAGTCGATTTCTTCAATACCAGTACAATTTCTCTGATTTCAAGAATGGTGGATCTTAGGTCTGGACCAGTAACCAATCCCGATGGAGTTAGCGCCGAAAACACTTATGTCGCTGATATCCCAATCACTGGTGTCACCATACAACCCGCCTGTACCACCAACATGTCCCATGGAATTGCGTCTTCTTCCATCAGTATTAGTACCAGCGGAGCAGCAGCAGACATTCCAATAGGCGTGACACCTCCAATTACAAGAGCCATAGCGGCCACAAATCCAAGCATTTCCTCGAGCATGACGCCTCCGTCCGTCACCAGAACGACTACTACTCCCCCTTCAGGACGAGGATCTAGAGGACCCAAAGGAGGACAACCTCCTATCACCATGGTGGACTTGATGTAGAGACAAGAAACCCTCTCTAAAGCTCAGGAAGACATGGAAACCACTCAGAAGGAGGTACTCGCCTTCCTTAAAACATTAACCGATCGATTACCTCAAGAGTCGAGATAGCCCCAAGGGCCAACAAGAAATACGTTCAGCACACCTGGAGCAGGTGCCTCAGTTACGCAAGCCTACCTGAGCGAAGAGTCTTATGCTGCTGAACACGCAAGAGAAAGGTACCAGGAGCGTCTCAGGGAAAGGAGCCGATCATCCAACTTTATTACACGTGAAGATCTGGAGAGGCTCCTCCAAAATCGTGGAAAATAAAATCCGATGGACGCGCATCGACACCAGCCTCCATATCCACAAGATGTGCAGCGGATTCCTCTTCCCAGGGGATGCACCTCCCCTAAATTCACCCTTTACGATGGTACCGGTAATGCTCGTGAATACGTCTCTCTATTTTTAGAATCCTTAGGAGAACACGAATACAATCATGTTTTCCGCCTGAAGGAATTCTCCAAATCACTTACGGGAGAGCCTATACGTGGTACAACAACATCTCACCCGACAGCATATCTAATTGGAGTGAGATGGTTAGCGTGTTTTACAAGAAGTACTTCTTTGTATCTGAGCAAGTTACTTTCTCAGACCTGGAGAGAATCTCCCAACGGAACAACGAACATCCAAATAATTTTGTCAAAAGGTTCAGAAAACAAGCGTTGGACTGCCATGAACCAAATGTCACAGAACGACAGCTGGTGGAATTATGCATCAACGGAATGATACCCATATATCGTGCCCTGCTGGAAAACTTGGGATTCCAGACATTCTCAGATCTTCATGAAGCATCCAAACATTCAGCCACTACCGCCCCAGCATTATTGGAAAGAACCAGGATCGTTCGGAGCGACGATTCACGAGATAATCGGGAAACATGCGCCTCATCAACAAGCAGTATAATACTGGCCCTTCTGTCAGTATAGTAAGCGAAGGCGGAAAGATAAAAGCTCCAGCGGCGGCAGAACAATTACCCAAGCGTGCGTCTCAAACGCATAAAGCTTCGCCTCGAAAGGGAACAGGCAAAGATCCTGCGCAGAGCACCGAAGACACATGCTTCCCATTTCCGATAAATGAAGTAATGGAACTCTTGGAGGCATGGATTCAGGATGATGCTATCAAGCTACCTCCTATCACCAGATCCAGAGCAGCCGCAAACCCTAGTATCTCTTCAAATGTAACACCTCCAACCGTCACAAGAGCAACTGCCACCCCTTCATCAGAACGAGGAGCAAGAGGAGGACCATATCCCATTACCATCGCAGATTTAATGGAGAGGCAGGAAGTCTTTGCTAAGACTCAAACGGATATGGTGGCAACTCAGAAAGAGGTACTCACTTTTCTTAAGACGTTAACTAATAGATTGCCACAAGAGCCGCCACATCCCCTGGATCCAACAAGGAACACATTCAATGCACCCGGAGAAGGTACTTCAGCAGCGCAGATCTACATGGACCTGATCGAAGAAGAAACACCAAATATGAACGGTTATGTCATGGAGATTTCTATACTGGGGACTTATCCTCACAACAATCCTCCTCAAGTCAATACTCTCACTATGAGCCAGAGGCCGATAGGTCATGAAGCGGTTTCTCTATTGGAAAGTTTATGCAAACTTTTATACCTCTCAAAGAACCAGCATGCAAAGACGTTTTGTTGCAATCGACCAGAAGAAGGACGGCCAAGGTTCACCCAGGAAAGATCGTACGACAGGCTATCAAGATGAAATACTTTGAAGGAAATCATACCAGCACATACATGATCGTCCCTTCAACATATCACCAGTGCCTGAAGACCATGCCGGACAAAGAAGCTTTCCATATTCCTGCATCACTGTCTCATTACGCACCGATGTATGGAGTGGAGTTATTTGAACCAAGAGAAGCTCCGCGAGAAGAACCAGACAAAGTTCATTACATCTCACTCCCTGTGTGGGTGTCAGTCCAGAAGGAGGACCGAATTGCATCATTGAGGGCTATTCCTCACAATGCATCTTTGCTGACAAGACGTTCTTCTTCAGCCGGTGAAGCAGCGACCCACGTTCAAACCAAGAGGGAGACTGATGCACATTCTCCCCGCCCGGTGGAATGCTGCAACAACGACGAGCCACAAGAAGAAGTACTAGACGTTCCACAACAGCTGAAAGATGGTACCAACTCCACAACTGACGAGCTCGATGATGAGGAATCTCTTAGGCCTATCTCCATCAGCTCGACCGTGTGTAAGCATCCATACAATCTCCGATTCAAGCCGGTCAAGCAATCTCCAAGAAGATTCAGGCGCGAGATCAAGTGTTGCATGAATTCCAGAGACTTGAACGAATGCTACCCCAATGTCTACATCCAGATAAGGATGTATCAGCATGATGCAAGTAAGACAGTTTTTCAAAACTCTATTGAAAACTTTTATTATACTGTACTGCCATCCGGTTTAAATAATGCCAGCGTATCAACACGTTGTGACGGTAATCTTTTATGATGACACGATACATAAGCAAGACGAAGACTATGTGGATGATACAATAGTCAAACCCAAGACTCAATCTATCCTCGCAATGCTGCTGTCGTGAACCGTGAAGGAGCTCAAAAAATTCATAAGCAAGGAAGTGCTCCGGAGAATTCAACGAATATTGTCATCTCTGAATCAGCATGAAGAGTTCACCTGTTATGACAGCCCAGACAAGAGCAAACATGAGACATCTTCAAATCAACTGAAGGGAGCAAACCCAATAAGATAACGATGTCTGCCTGTCATGAAAAAATCCAGACGAATCACTCTCTTAGAGGATGATGCATGTCTACCGTGATATATTAGAGAATCTTCACTTTGGTCATCCTCCAGACTTTGTGAATCTATTGAACGCTCATCTAAGGCAGCATCTACCCTGCTAGGAAGAACCATTCCTGCCAGTAATGAAGAGCCTCATGATGTTCGTGGAAGCATACATCCCACTAACAGGAAATACAATCTTCAGCCTTCCATAAGCATTTTAGTTGAAGCAGCAAGAGGAAAGCCACCGAGATACAACTTCCTGCGCGTCCAACATCACCAACTCCAACTCTAGCACCCTATGCACAACTGCCGCAATGGTGAAACAACGACCAAGGTATTTCATATCCGGATCGATGGTAACTACATCAATGAGAGACAGTTTCTTAATTTGTCTCCCGTATAAGAAGTGGTTGCGTTACCAAAGTAGTAGGATTGGGACTTTTTAGCACTACCCATCTCAAAGTCGGTGAATTTAGAGATGCAAGCATGCTATTATTATGATTCCAAGATGTCCAAAGACGAGGATGTACTCAACAGAGCAGATATGGCCTCATGAACCTAGCATGACAACTCCTATCAAGTCGAAAGTTCTAGGTACTCGTGGACATGGGACTGTCTCCCTCTTCTCTATCTCATAAAGGAACGTCAAGAAAGTCGTTGGTTCCAGCTTACACCTCTACTAATGAAATGATACAAGATCTACCACTATATGGAGACTGCCAAGTTCGTGCCTGTATATACCACACCTCTCCCTGCCAGTCTCTTCTGATCAAAGATGCTGCAGTTGATATTATGAACTTTGCTATAACAACAACCACTACCGACATAGGTAATCCGAACTTCTGCATATTTTCCCATGGAGAAGTAATAGAATCATGTAGGCGAGATGATATCTTTATTATGGTAAAATCACCAACGGTGCAACATAGAACCACATAAGTCATGCTTGGGGACTGAGGCTCAGTATGAGATTCCTTCACCATCAGTCAAGGGATTCCTCAACACAAGAGATGATCAATAAAGAAGCATGTGAAGGGAAAACCAAACTAAAGAATCTGCTTCAATGCTCTCTCGAGGAACCGCCCCAGTTCTCTTCAGAAGCTGCTTCAACGCTCCCACCAGGATCCGCCTGCATGTTAGCTTCAGCCTGCTTCAACGTTACCTCTAGGAGCTACCTTCGCGTTCGCTTCAGAAGTCGTCTCCAACTCTCCGAGACGCTCCAAAATCTGCTTCAACGCTCTCCAGGACCTGATCGCTCCAGAAGTTGCTTCAACACGTTTATGTTTGAGCAAAACAAGTGCGCAGTGGGTCCCATGTTCGAGCAGTCACCAAAGATGGTATCGATTCAAGGCAGCAAGAATGGCGTTTGGTCAACGAAGGTTCAATGTTTGGTCGAAGTAATAAGGATGACACTCGAATGTTCAACCGAAGCAGGCACAGCAAGCCCACGTTCGATCAAGCAGGCGCATGATGAGTCCCACGATTAAGCGAAGTAGGCGCCCCACATGTCTATCAAACAGGTGCAACATGGAGACATTCGGTTGAAGAATATACGTGGTGGGTCCACATTCATCTAGGGTGACACTCACAGCTGCCCACGATCAGATCAAGCATGCTTGCATCAGGTCCCACCAAAGCAGGCTCTCGACTGAAGCATGCATAGAAATGTCGATTGAAGCAGGAAGGATCAATATCATGCTACTCGAAGAGTTGCCTGGACGCCTCTTGGATATGAAGTACTCCAAGAACAGGATGACCCGTCTCTCCTGGTAACATCTAACTTTGTCTCAAAAGTTTATCTTTATTTGTCACCATATCATGCCTACCCCGCAATGATGTAACCATTGTGTTCTAGGCAGGGGACTTAATGTTGATGGTGGATTTTAGTTTAGGGCTAAAATTGTAAAACCAAATTTAATATGCTGCCACCCTGCAAAAGATGAAGCTAATTTAATAGGCTGACATCCTGCAAAGGATAAAACCATTCAAGTGACGAATACTTCTCACTTTATTAATTCACCAAAGCATGTGCAACCATCCTGTGAATTTAATATACCCAGAGAGGAGCATGTAGCAACCATCCCGACGGAGCATGTAGCAACCATCCCGGTTTTCTGTAGGTATACAACATTACTATTAATGCTTTAATTAAATCCTTGTGTTCGACATGCAAACACCCGTAGGCTACCTGACGGTGGGTTATATTATCCCCGTTGAACGCATGCAAGACTACCCATGTTAGTCTCACATGTTGAAAAAAAACTTAAAAATAGATCTCAACTGTCCAACCTTGCAGGCATGGTTGGACGGCCTAAATCACACGCGGGACCAAGTAGCATGCACGCACATGCTCACCGCAGGCCTACCTTCCTGATGGTGCAAACGGCTTCACCATAGGAGCCATGGGTGTTAAGATATGCTAGCATGAAGCTGCGGCTCACAAACCCTAAACATTAGGGTTTTGCTTACATATTGCGACCAAGCAACTTTGGTCGGGCATACAGGAAAGATTAGGAGGAACTGCCGCCGGCCGATAGCACCTACGTGCTCACCGTGGGCCCACCTCCACGGTGAACCAATCGGCCATGGTTAGTTGCAGCCGACCGTCTCGAAATCCTTGTCCAAAATAGCATCCACGGCCCCCTTCTAATCTCAGCCATCCGTCATCGCAGGCGTGCTTGGATGGCTTAGATCGTGCTTTTGGTCGCAAACCAAGCATGCGCATGCTCGTCACCGACCCACCTCCCTGCTGGTGCAAACGGCTTCTCTATGGGAGTCACCAACGTTGAGATACGGTGGCACAAAGAAGGCATGCGAGGCCACTTCTAATCTCGACCATCCATAATCGCAGGCTAGAACGGGCGACCCAGATCGCTCCGATGGATGTCTTGCAGGCATGAACGTGTAGAATGAAATCCCGCCTATCTACTGGGCTAATCGTCCACTCCATGCACGCCTCCCAAGGCATAAAACCGTTAGGGTGAAAGAGGAAGCTCGCAAGCCTTCCAAACCCTAATCCAATGGTTATTCCTCCATCAATATCGTCCGTCCAAGTCCGCATGGTTGGATGAATAGCCTAGGAAGGGAGTTAGGTGGAAAACAAGGTATCACCGTGATCACCATCCTCCACATTTCCCCATGGCATAACCGGCCAAGGTGGGTCCCGCTCATGCGGCCTCCGAACAACGCCTGAACATAGCTAGTTGAGTCACTTCAACTTGCAATCTTTTCATAAAAGTTGTGCAGGCTTCAAGCATGTTAAACATATTTAATGCACCGCATGCATACAATATGCACCTAAAAACAGCTGGATATACTCAATGCAGTACCTGCATAGTATACACATGATACTTCACAAGTATCAATTTCCCTCCTGGATTTTGCTTTCGGGATGTTTTCTCTTCCCGAACGAGCTTAAAACCTAAATATTCCCGCGTTAGGAGATAGGAAATTCTTTTCCGTATGGAATGAAGGGGCGGACCATCAAAATCCGAGTCCGTACTAGAATTCTACAACGATTCTAGTAAGGAGCGCTAATTAGGATTTCTAGTGCAACGATCAACGGTTGCCCCTCCTCTCAAGATGCAAAATCTCGACCGTCGAAGGTCACCAAGATAGAAAGCTTCCCGAGCCTGACTTGCCAAGCTACAACAACATGCTACATGTTTTCCAAAACACTCGAGACATCAATCGTGTCACAAACTGGGGGATACAAACTGGGGTATTGGTCTGGCGGTTTACAGCGTGCAGCGTGCAACACGCCATCACAAGATCGTGTCAGGGAAACATGGGTGGTTAGCGATGATAGGAGAAGTAGGCAAGCAACCTTGTGACACTAACATACAACTCCACTTCCTCCACTTTCCCACGAGAGACGTGATGAAGGCTTATCAACTTGTATAAATAGGTTCTCCTCCCTATTTCCAACAACAACACAGAAAACCAAGTGTTAATACCATCGTATTCAACACCCAGAGCCTGACTGAAACATTTTCTAGCCTGCTCAACCTTCTTTTAACAAGTCATCAAATAGCCTTCACCTTCACACTCTCAACACTTTCTTCGCTTCCCTCCCTAAGATCAACCTCATTTCCTTCACCTGTGATCGAAGCAAATCTGGAATGGCCATTTCTTGGTTTAGGCCAGAATTGTATAGATTATCTCTCGAATCAAAAGTGCTCACGTGCAGCACATTTGTTGAAGGTTAAAACTCACTTCTCATTCACACACACCCAAATTACCTAAACCCGCAGAAGTAGTTTTTCTCCCACAAACACACAAATACCAGAATTTAGTTAACGAGGAAACCTCAAATGCAGAAAAACCCCGGGACCTAGTCCAGATTAAACATACACTGTATTAAGCCACTACGGACACTAGCCTACTCCAAGCTAACTTCGGTCTGGACTGTAGTTGAACCCCAATCAATTTCACACTAATCTAAGGTACAGTTATGCTCCTATGCCTCTGATCCCAGCAGGATACTACGTACTTGATTCCCTTAGCTGATTTCACCCAAAACTAAGAGTTGCTACGACCCAAAGTCGAAGACTTTATAAACCAATCTGTATCACACAAAAAGTCTACGGTAATAGATAAATCCGTCTCCCACGAATATAACTACGAGTTTTGTTCCGTCTTTTGATAAATCAAGGTGAAATGAATCAATTAATAAAACCAGACTTATATTCCCGAAGAACAGACCAGCTTTATCAATCACCTCACAATAGTCTTAATCGACGCGGCGAAAAAAGATATTATGGAATCACAAACGATGAGACAAAGATGTTTGTGACTACTTTTATATATTGCCTATCGGAGATAGAAATCTCAAGCCAATTATTACAATTGTACTCGTATGATAGAAACAGCAAGATCAGATCACACAACTATGATAAAAGTAGTATCAGTCTGGCTTCACAATCTCAATGAAGTCTTTAAGTCGTTAACCTGGTTTAGAAGAAGAAACCAAAGGTTAAAGGAGAATCGACTCTAGATATGCAACTAGTATCACACGTAAGCTGTGGGGATTAGGTTTCCCAGTTGCTAGAGTTCTCCCTTATATAGACTTTCAAATCAGGGTTGTAGATGGGGCAAAACGAGTTGCTGGTTTTTACGAAATTGAGGAGACGACCGTGCGGAGGAAACTCCTTGAACCGAGCGAATTGTTAAACTTCACACAGATGCACTGCAAGAATGGAGTACTTTGAATTCGACAGATCAATCTGTAGTACTCCGGTCGTTCCAGAGTAAATTAGGTCACAAGAGAGGATGGATCGATCTGTAGGAGGGAATCTAAGAAATGTGTGAGATCAATGGTAATCGAAGATCGTAGGTGTGTTGTGTATTCTTAAAATAAGATAAGTTCTGAATGATTGAATTTTACTTTGTTGTGAGTAATTGCTCAGACGTTGAGTTGTTGATCTCGTGTTGTCTGTTTGACGTAAGATTGTCCTTTCAATCATGATTCAGAGACTTATTTATATTGATAGAATTGTAAACACCATGATCCCATGAAGTGTGACAGTTGATGGAATCAAAGAATGGAGAAGTGGAAATCGTGTTAAAACCAGTTGCTCAACGTGCGGAGACTTGGTTGATTTTCCATCCACTACTTTGTTAATTCCTCCAACAGATTGCACGACTTGCTCACATTCTCATCGTGTGTATGAATACACATGCCGTAGACTGCCAGACCAAAACCCTAGTTAATATCCCCCCATATGACACGATTGATGTCTCGTGGTTTTAGTTAGTCAGTTGATGACTTCGTGGGACGATGTGTCCATGTATTGCTGAGTTGCACGTGATTTGAAAATATTCTGAAACTCACGAATTGAATATATCTATTGAGATAGAGGTATAATTCTCGAATAAATGTTGATAGCTAAAGTGAACAAATATTGCTCGTTTGATGAATTACTGAATATTGATAGTTGAACCAATATTCGTCAGTACAAAAAAATATTGTGCATCTGAGCAAATGTTGCTCATTTGATGAATTGTTGAATATTGATATTTGAACCAATATTCCTTAGTCTGAGCAAATGTTGCTCATTTTATGAAGTATTGGTAGTAGAACCAAATTAATATTAATTAAAATACTGGAAATCGAACCAAGTATAATTGATTAGAGTGATGATCATGGGATCAACATAAAATTTAGTGTTTGAATCTGGAATTATGAACCTTGGATTCAAAACCCTAATTTGATCAATTGATGATTTATTGAAAATCATTTATGAAATGAAGGAGGTACCGACTACATGGGATGATGAATCGACCATGTAGCGCCCAGATGCTCAAGTGAGCAAAATCAAAGTCTCTTGAAGATCATCTGGTGAGAGGATAATTAAATGCTGGTTTAATCATTTATTAAAATAATGCTCATGTTTGAATATGGAATTATGAACCTTGGATTCAAAACCCTAATTTGATCAATTGCTGAATTGATGATTAATTAATGATTTATTGAAAATCATTTATGAAATGAAGGAGGGACCGGCTACATGGGATGATGAATCGACCATGTAGCGCCCAGATGCTCAAGTGAGTAAAATCAAAGTCTCTTGAAGATCAGTTGGTCAAGGATGATTAAATGTTGGTTTAATCATTTATTAAAATAATGCTCTCGTCTCAGCATTAAGTGTTAAAACCTAATTATGAAGAGATGAGGGACCGACCAAGGTATCATGAAACCGTCCCTGGTTGGTCACGGGATCGACTGACGATCATTTTATGAAGTTCCAAGTTGTTTGGAAGAGTTTTGGACCTAATACGTGGAATTGTGCAAATTAGGTCAAATTATGAAAATGTATTGCAAGCCAAAGAGCCAACCTTGGTTGGTAAAGGTAACGTTCTCACGTCTCCAAAGTGTTCGTGTCTCAGTCCCGAGAATTTTGATATTTTCTGATGTGCGTTTGAGCAATCATTTGGAAAAATATGAAGAAATCAGGGATTTTTGCTGAAACTGAGGAAACTTCATGAGATGAATAAAAAATAATAATAAAATTAAGGAATCATGAAGTGTGGGACCGGATATGGCCAAGGTATAGCCGGCCGGCTAATGAGCCTGGTCCCATACCATTTCCCTAATTTTATTATGTTTTTTCATGATTTTATGGAAATATCATAAAATCAAGGAGTTTCCTTGAAGTGAAGGAGTTTCCATGAGATGAAGGAAACAAATAACATTAATAATAATAAAATAAGGGCATGTGGGATAGGCTTGGGCATATTCGGCCGGCTAGGACCCAGTCCCGTGAATTTTCCCTAATTTTATTATTTGTGTTCATGATTTTATGGAAATATCATAAAATCAAGGAGTTTGTTGAAACTAAGGAGTTTTGTTGAAATCAAGGAGTTTCCTTGAAGTGAAGGAGTTTCCATGAGATGAAGGAAACAAATAACATTAATAATAATAAAATAAGGGCGTGTGGGACCGGCTTGGGCATGACCGGCCGTGTTAGAGCATTGCTCGGTCGAACTCGCATGCGTTTCTATCTCAAGCATGTTTGTCAATGTTAGTGATCAAAACTATAAAGTCTTGATTTCTAGTCTACTATAGATAAGGTCTCGGACTAGGATAGAAACTGTAGTTGAGCTCAAGAACATCATGGTGATTATCATACAAGACGAATGACTACTCATGGAACCTGTGGATCTTCATCGACTAAAAGGTATGTGGAGACTTGAACTTATCTATCACTTAAAAGTCTATCTACTATATCTCCTATCTTGAGACAAAAGTCGTATTACTATATAGACTAAGATTATACACATATGATATTTCGAGCTGAGTATATCTCGCTTATCTATTTCTTGAAATAGGTCTTGGTAAATCTTTCGCTTTAGCCAAGTTCATCTTTACCTAGTGACGAAATTCATGTTATGTTTCAATCACTTTGAAAATCGCTCTGACGAAAAATAGTTTGTGAATAAAAACTATATAACTTCCTCTGAGAATGTTTCAATGATTGAAATAAGAGTTTAGACATTATAACCATTAAAGGATATAAGCATTGTTGTGGTAACACATATATGTATAAGTCCTTATCACTTGAACCGAAGCTTGCGAGCTTTGTTGATCAAGAGAAACCGGAAAGTGAGCGGTCAACACAGTTAGCGAACTCAGTCCGCGAAATGGCATAGTTCTCGAACCCGAGAATTTCTGCTGGAGTTCTAGCTCAGTTTCAGTCCGCTTACTGACGGAAGTTCTCAACCCGAGAATTTCTGCTGGAGTTTGTAAACTCCAACCGGTTTACTTGAGTCTGCGAACCCTGTCCGCAAACTTGAGTAGGTTATGTCTAAAAACGATGTTTGTGAAATTATCATAATTAACTAAGGAATGCTATTGCAAACCGTGGCTTTATAGTTCATGAATCAATTCGAGTGAATCACATTATTTTTGCTTCAATTGTGTCTTGTGTAGTACATGAGATCTCATAGAAATTGAACAACTCTCTAACTAGTTCATTGATAAGCACGTAAGTGCCACATTTTATACCCATATTTATATTAGCTAGACTCAATATTTTGTCTAATAACACTATTTTAGTGTCTTTGTAGAAAGTATATGCAATTCCGATCACCATACAGACAAATGACTAAATGAGAAACAAAATCGCATTTACCGCACAAAATCACCAAAGGGCCTAATGACATCATGATAGAGGAGGAATTTACCGGGCTTCTGATTTGGTGTGCACCACTCATTAGTGGAAACAACAGAACCCTCTTTTTCCACCAAGTTAAAGATGTGTAAGCCAGAACATCTAGTGCTGTGCACCTAAGGGGTACCACTCCTTACTCTGTTTGAGTGACACTTGACCATGGGAATACATACTTCTTGGGTGTACAATAGATCCATTTTATTCTTACCATTTCAAGACTTCGACCAGGAGGAGGAAACAACATCAAAGTGGTGGAATATTGAGGAGATCTGAGATGGTGAAAATGACGTTCAACCAAGCTGCGAAGCCGATGAAGTTTCAGATGGAAAGGGGATTTTCTTGGCTGCAGTACTCATGAAATGTTGATCGTTCTCCAGGATTTACAACGGGTTCAAGATGGGTATGGAAATGAGTTCATTGCCATGGATGTTTGCTGGTGGTGGTATTTGAGCGATGGCAGTCAGTCGAAGGAGACAGTTAACGATTCGGAGATGGTATTGCTGGCTGAGATGGTTTCAATGGGATAATCTACTTGAGCTTGTTGTAGTCGGATGGAAAAAGTACATGGATGATTGCAGGTGGTTGTTGCTAGGGATTTTACCTAGAAGTGTGACTGAAAAGTGAAAAAATCCCAAAAGTGTGACCAAATTTGAAATCCTTCCAAAAGTGTGACCATGACCGGTCAACGGACACATATGTCCCGATCTTTTACGGAAATACCGGATTTTGTCCTCAGATGTCCACATATCGGGTAAGGATGTGTACACATCGTGTAAGGATGTCCACATATCGGGGTAAGGATGTGTACACATAGGGCACTGATACCCCACCATGAATAGTGTCTGATGTCTACATATTGTATGTAGACATCCAGAATCTAGGCATAATCATTATATGTAGACATCCAGAATCTAGGCATAATCATTATATGTAGACATCCAGAATAGTGTCCGATGTGTACGTAAGGATGTGTACACATCGGATACTATTCATAAATATGTGGACATCAGCTATAATGTGTATACATCGACTATAAATATGTGGACATCCTTACCCGATGTGTACACATCGGGCTATAAAAGGGTACGTTGGGTATTAGTGAAAATCAGTCACATTTTTGGAAGATATTCGTTTTCAGTCACACTTTTAGAATTTTTTCACTTTTCAGTCACACTTTTAGTCATTTCCTCTTGTTGCTACAGAATTGGTGGGCAGTTGTGGTGAAGTTTTATAGGCTGGGAATTCAGCAGAAGCTTTTAGTTGGACGGATGAAAGATGGAGAAGAATTGAGGTAGAGTTTGGTGCTGTGTCCGAAGCTTGCTAATGACCTGAGTTGCAGTCGATAGATGAGTGTTGCTGTCAGGTTGCAGTAAAGATAATAGCAGAGAGCTTGGACGTGACGGAGATCAAAATGGAGAAAGGTGTTGTTGGCTGGCTGGACGTGAGGAGTTGGTTAGAATGGAAACCGAGTGAAAAATAATAGAAGATACATATGTTGAAGACAAGGAACGTTCAATCTGTGATGTTGCCTGGACTGTTGGCTGGTGGTTGTCGATGACAGTTTCCAGAAGTGAATTGCAGTGTTGGTGATGATTAAATTGGGTTTGATGGCATCGAACTGAAGTTGCAGGCATTGGTGTATGTTCTAGTACACGATGATAGCAACAACAAGATAGAGTTGGAGATGAGTCTCGTCATTTCGGTGATGGCTCAACATCTGCAATGGGTACAACGATGGAAGATGTCTGAAAATTGCAAGTGGTGTTCGCTGTGGCTGAGATTGGTGCCCTCGAAGTTCAGGGAGTTTTGATTGGCGTTGGTGGTTTTGTGCCGGATTTAAAATGGTCAGGGAATAGAGAGCGGTGACGTGGTAAGTTTGGGATGGAGCTGGATTTGGATATCGATGAATTGGGCCTTCACACTTCTAGGGATGGATTGGACTTCCTCACAACACGAGATATATCATCATCGAGAGAGAAGAATGTAGAAATTAACTTTTAATCCCATTTTTAGTGGGCTTTAGACACTCTAGTCCATCCACTTAAAGCCTTATACATGGAGGTCCTAATTGAACAAATCTAGAACGGGTTAGTCCTTTCTTTAACGATTCAGTCCAAATTGAATGTATTCGCTGACAAAACTAACCTTCACTAACCTAATCTTCTCAAATGGCAAACATTCGATGAAAGAAGAACACCGAAGACATTATCATTTAATCTTTTCATTTTCGATGGAGATTTTCATCTCTATCTCTCAAATCGGAAGGTAAGGTTTTCAATTTATTTTTTCTCTGCTTCATCTTCTCTTCTTCATCTCCATCTAGATCTGAGTTCAAAATTAGTTTCAAAACTTCAATCTAGGTTTTCATTTTCATTTCGTTTTTTGATATTGTAGTTGTCGAAAAGGAGGAGAATCTAGCGATAACGAAACCAGACGGAATTCAAGGTAACTATACGGAAACAATCAAGGTGAAAATTCTTGAATTTAATTTCAGTATAGTTCGGTTGTAATCTGTATTCAACGAAATTCTTCAACAACCTTACCAAGTACTGTTTTGATTCTTTTAAAAATCGTTCATAGTCTCAAAAATCATTGATATCAGTGGTAGATTTGTGCTTAAGAGAAATTTGTGCAACATCTGGGTAATGGGAACCACGATAGGAAGGTTTAAGAGATATTTGTACTTTACTTGAACAATATATGTCTCCTACCTGTTATAGAACTAGGTCCATCTTCAAAGTTCCCATTTGGAAGATAATCTACAAGTAACATAAACAATTGTAAATCAACAAAACTATGAAAATAATAAATCTAGTATAAATGTTCACAAAATAAAATCTAAATTCATTCAGCTAATGATATTGTCGTCCAGAAGCTTAGGTTTAGCTGCGAATGAAGGAGTAACGTTGCCTAAGAGAAGTGCGGAACATATAAAAATGTAGAGAAATGTTGATGAGAATGATGCCATTTTTCTATCTATTTGTTGTTGTTAGTTACTAATATAAGCTTTACTAAAAGAGATGAATGAGAATTTTTGTCTGATCAATGTGAATCAGATGTTTGTACATGGAATGAGAAGTGGGCTTCTCAAAATGTCATCTTTATAGTGCACCGCTAATTAAGTTGAGCTGTCGTGCATGTACATTTCGAAAGATTGGCTTTTCAGAAATAATAAAAAATCAATCGAGAAGACAAAATCACGTTTGATACCTACAAAAATAGACAAAACTAGAGTTGGTTTATGGTTTGATAGATTCATTCGCAGTAATTAATTAATCATTCATGTTGGCTGTTTTGCAAGTAAGAATAGTTTTTCCGTCAGTAAGAGTTGATTTAATGTGTAGTCCACGACATAGGAACTATAATATGTCTGCTTAAAGGCTGAAACGTTAAACAAAAAACTATAGAAGTATTTTATTTCTTTTACGTTTCAAAAATGCATATGGAAAACTATATATTGTTGTCATTGAACTAATTTTAGAGATCCACTGTTTGGCGATACTGAAGCATTTGTAGGAAAAAAATTGTATTTAAGTAGAGGAATTACCGGAGTTGCTCTCACAAAAATTTCTCAATCCTACTATTAGTAGTTTAAGAGTGGTTCTTAGATGATATATTACCATATATCTCAGTTTGATTCTCTCTTGTGATGGGGTATTTGTTCTTACCAATAACTAGGTTTTTTAGTTTGGTTAGTGTTTAGAGTCTTTTTATGTTGATTAGCTTTTGCCTTTGATATCAATGAAGATCATATTGGGGTTCATTTTTATAGGTTCAATTTATATTGGTGGAATAGGATAGCGTTTTGGGTATTTTGATTATTTATTCATTTGTTTACTGATTTATGCGACTTTAGCATATTGGAGGCCTTCAGAAAATCATCATAAGTTGTCAGTGACGGGATTCAAGTTCTTATTTTTGCAAATTTATCCATTATGGTAAGTTCATATTGATTCTTAATGTGGACAATGTTGTACACCTGTTGATTGCTAATGTGTACATAGTTGTACACCTGATTTCTAATGTGTACATCGTTGTGCACATGTTGATTCTTATTTGTGAACATAACTAAAAACACTTCTCTTAGTTTTGTACATATGACCTTATGATTCTTAATGTGTACATTGTTGTACACCTGTTGGTTGCTAATGTGTACATAGTTTTACACCTGATTGATAATGTGTACATCATTGTGCACATGTTGATTCTTATTTGTAAACATAACTAAAAACACTTCTCTTAAAGAGTTTTGTACATCTGACATTATGATTATGAACGTAACATAACCCAAACACTATTAACTTACCTCTTGTCTGGAACTGGACACCACCTTTGTTTAAACTTTTTGTTTAACTATTTATTCATGTTATCCATGTTTATTTGGACCCTTATACATTGTGCATGTGTTAGATTAACCCTTTCTATAGCATGCTCCTATACCCCAAAGTAAGCTTTTGCTGAGACACCTTGCATGACTTTTTATCAAGAGGAGTATGATACTCATGATCCAGGGACATTGTCCTATGGTCCTCTCATTTTTGAAGAAGAGATAAAAAAAAAATTGAGATAGTGGCACCAAGTGATATTGTTTATTCCCGTTCACAATCTGGTGTATGCTCAACATTCAGTAGAGGTTAGATCCAGTTAAATTGTTTTGGAAGTTGGAAAAATACTTCCATAATAGATTTTGAATATTTTCTTGGTTCTTGTGCACAAACAAACCAGAGTATATGCTTTTTTAATGTGAGGCCTTATGAAGTCGTTCATAGTTTGTTCTACAATAAGAATAACAATTCAGTTATCACAATTTCAGTTTATGCCTTGGATAATTTCAGTTCCTTGAAATGCAGAACAACCAGGATTGGTATGTAGACTCTCTAAAAACAAAGATTTTTCTGTTTGCTTCTCTAGTTTATTCTTTTTAGGAGCTTAATTTCTGAAAAGAATAAATGTGTTAACTTAGGTACATACGAAGAGGAAATCGCGATGCTAGTTTTTCCCTTTTTGAATCCGGGTTACTGAAGTGGCCTGGTTTTTTGGAGTTTGATGATGTGAATTGGAAACTTCTTACCTACTTTTCTCAGGATAGGTATGTCATCAATGCTTATTTGCACAATCATTTGACCTCATTTTTGTTTCGGAATCTGAAATCCTTTTTTGTTTACTTTTGTAGTATATACAAAGTGTTCGTTAGGAAGAACTGTACTATGCTTTAATTTTTATATCAGATAAAAATGGCAAGAAATCAAAATTAGGTAAGTCTCGCGGCATGATCTCATGAGATTAGGAAAATCATGTGATGCTTTAGTTTTATAATGTTCATAGTATATATGTTGTGTTGCATGACCAGTTGTTAAATCTTCATTATTTTGTTAATTGTTAATGTGTACATAATTGTACACATGTGAATCTTAACGTGTACATAATTGTACACATGTTGATTTTCAATGTGCATATAATTGTACACCTTTTGATCATTAATGTGCACATAATTGTCTACATATTTGTACACACGTTGAGTATTAATGTGTACATAGTTGTACACATGTTGATTTTTTTGTTTACTTGAAGTTAAGTGACTCTTTATGAACTAAGGTGTATAGATTGGTACACATATGAAAAAATGACTCTATAAGCTTATGCATGCATAAATAACTAGGGTGTATAAACCGGTGCACATATGGAAAAAATGACTCCATTAGCGTATGCTTGCGTAAATAACTAGGGTGTACAAACTGGTGCACATATGAAAAAATGACTCCATAAGTTTATGCTTTTCTAAATAATTAGATCTACAAACCGGTACTTTACATTTAACATGATTTTTTCATCACATTGGTTAGTATTGGTGTTTATCGTCCTGTTTTCTTTGAAATGTTACCTCCAAAAGCTTGCATTCATATCCAAGAAAGTGGCTTTAAGGGAGGAAAAAGTGATGCAAATAAAAATAGTTGTTGATGCAAGAAAGGATTGTGCAGAAGTTTCTCTTACCAGGTGAACGAGATTGAACGATTTAGATGTGGCACATGTGTTTGTTATGTCCTCATCTAAATGGGTTCCCACCAGCAATTCATAGAGTAGTAACTAAGGAGTACATAATTGTAGACATGTTGATTCTTAATGTGTACATAATTTTACACCTATTGTATGTGTTTCTCTCTGTTTATATGTGCTTGTTCTGTTTTACATTACTTAGTTTTTGTTCGATTGTAGCTGTATTGTTGATAACTTGTGATTGTATTCTCTTTTTTTTAGGATACTTTTGTCAATGGAGAGAAAGTCCCAGCCGTTAATTTTAATTTGGCGCCAAAGTTTTACCACCTCGAGCTGGAGTTCCAGAGAATTTGGCTCATGACAGACACTACATAAAGGTTTGCAAAAAGCTTGTTACACGTACTTAGTTCCCATCATTAGTTTTGTTTGCATAAAACTACTTGAAGAATTGCTAAAAGCTTTTTGTTCTTAAATACACATACCATATGCCCATCATCCGTTTTGTTTGTATATCGAAGAATTATCTTTTATCACTTAGCAGTCTAGCTGTTCCGATTCAACCAATTAAATTCTCCCTGTTTGGTGGTTTCATTTTTATTTACACGTGTTGATTATTAAAGTTTACATAGTTGTACACATGTTATTCATTTTGAAGTCTAAGAAATTAGGGAAAGCACTAATGTCTACGTAGTTGTACACACATATTATGTTTTTTAGGTGTGCATATTAATCCAAATGTTGATTATTTAGGTGTAAATAGTTGTACACTTTTAGGACTATATTTGTGTATACAAACCAAAAATTAGGGAAAGAACTAATTGTACAGGTGTTGGATTTTCTATAGATGTGTACAAAGTTGTACACTATTATGTTATCTCAGTAATATGTGCGTTTTTGTGGTATAAATGTTGGATTTTTATACCACAAAACATCAAAAGTTACTGCATCTCTTTCTTATACCATCAAAAGTTGTCCTCTCATTAGAAATTTAGATCCTTGTAACATCTTTTAGGCAAAGATAATGTACATTCTAGGATATTTGTTGCAGCTTCAATGCCATTTTTGAACAGTTTTATTAAAATAATCTCTGCAGACAGATGAATAGATTTAAGATCATAATTGTAAGTTAGTATAATCATTTTTTCTGAGCTGTATCCTGTAAGAAATGGATGGTTTATCAATGTGTTACCCAGTATTCATGCTATCAGTGATTACTCAATTATATAGGCCTAGGTGAAAAATAAGTTAGAAACTAGTGCTATAGCGGTATTTTAGCTTACGAGTCACCAATATCTAGCTCCCATTGTATAATTATTTTGTTGTTTTATTAGATTCTTTATCAGTTAAAAACTTCATGAAACAATAGTTTGATCTCTGTGCTGACCACTTTTTCCTCTTCGTCATTGTATGTATAGATGAACATTAAATACATCATTTCCATGTCTTGCGTATCAACAAGATGCTTTCATGTGCCGGAGCTGACATGCTTCAAACTGGTATGAGAGGAGCGTTCGGTAAACCCTTGGGAATGGATCACCTAGCTAACTTGTTATCGCATGAGATTCAGCTGCAGTCTACTTTTGCTATGTTGGTGTACAAACTGGTGCACCTTGTTTTGTATTTTGATTTTTTGGATTTTTGTAGACATATACATGTTTGTACGCCAATATAAACTAAGATTTTTTAAAAATGATAATTATAGTCATATGGGTACTCTTTTTGTATCTCTCGGAAAGAGCTTTCCGAATATATAAAGATTGTGCATTTTGGACAAACGGTTCGAAAGATAAATTGTTTTTAATTATTTTTTATATTAATTAAAACTGCTGACGACATCATTATGAGTCACTTTGGACTAAACTGTAAATGTTTGAACTAAATTGTAAATTAGGAAGGTTATTTGTGTACTTTCAATAAAAAAGGACTAATTTGTACCTAGTTGAATGAGTCAGGACTAAGTAGTATATTTGGATGGGGTTTTGGACTAAACCGTATTTTTTCCAAGAAGAATACTAGGGGGGGGGGGGGGGGGAAGGGAGGCCGGTTTGGGAGGTTGCGGCGAGACTTCCAAAAACAGAAAAGAGAAAAAGAAGCAAAGAGGGATTGCGGCTACATACAAAATCAAGGGTTTGTTGTTTGGTTTCGATTCCATTTGGATTTGCTTGTGATTTTCTTATATATGTTTATGGCTTTTGAGAAATCCATGTCTTGCTAGATGAATTCTTTGAACGAGACGTCATTTAAGATGACACTTGCAGAATATAAGCGTAGAAGTTCACATTCTCAGGAGACGTCTTCTGATATGATGCTTGGGAGTATATGCATGGGCAACGGTATGGAGTTTTTGCTCCACATATGGTGAGTGGAGAATCGCCTCTAATGATATTTGAGAAGTATTACAAACAAACACCATCTAGTTTGGAACAAAGGTTAAGAATTCTAGCATGCCAAGAGTTATATACAGATGATGATTATGAGGAATCTGTTTATACAGAAGATACTATTGTTGAGTCTAACGACTTTGAGACAGTAGATGTTCATCATAAGATACCTTCTAGTCATTCGAATAGTGAGATTCTAGTTGCAGATAATGGTGAGTCGATTCATGATATTGTTGTCCTATTGAGCTCCTCTTTCGCTGATCCATCTTGTGATTTTATAAATGCATATGTGAATGTTGAACATATTGATATTGGTCAGATAACCTGTACCGATGATTTTGAGCCTTTATCTGTTTGTTTAGCACACTTTTCTGATTCGGATGACCCTATGCTTATTGATATTGTCAATGCATTGCGACTTCCAATAGTTAATCAAGGTAACTCACCAACGAAAGTTATTTCCGCGGACTTAGAACCATACTTAAGGGTTACTAATTTTGCATGTTTAAACCATTGTGCCGATGATTTTGTGCCTTTTTACGTCGTCAATGCATTGATTCCTATGATTTCTAGTGAAGATAATGTGTCGACTGAACGTATTTCAGCTGATTTAGAACCTGATTTAGAGCGTGTTTCCGAACTAGGAACTAATATGTTTGTTTTCCATGAGAATGATATGCTTATCTTGACTAAGGATTGCTTTCTATTAAAAATGGATTTACACGTCTGTTTTGAGGTTTATAGTGTTTACAGGTTCACATTTGCAGCTGACCTGATTTGTTGGGTTGATCCACAACTTTTCAAACTATATATACATATGATTTCCAGCTTACTTTGGTACATCAGCACCCTGTTTGAGATTCTTTGCTGGCATAAGTAGGGAAACAAATACATTTCGCTTCATGGGAGTCAACCCATCAGATTTTTCCCTTTACTCTATCTTTTATTTTTATTTGCATTTTAGATTTCCCACCTTAACTTCTACATTGGATGACTCAATTACATTGAGTACAATGTAATGTTTAAGTGTGGGGGACTGGCATTTTCATTATTAAAAAAAAACATATTATGACCAGCTGTGTAGCTGGTCTTAAAAAAATATTATTATCATTATGATTTTCAGGGTTACGACTAGCCGTGTAGCGGGTCTTTTGTAAGGTATTTGTTGGGGAAATTGGATCGCTCTGATACCAATTGTTGGGGTTCAGAGCCATCTATGTGCTAATACTTCGGAAAAAAAATAGATAACAAGAAACACTTGATCTCTTGGATTGCTCCATGAACCTCACTATGATCTAGGATAAGAAGAATAGAAAGAGAACCACATAGATGCAAGCCATAAACAAAGAAGTAAAGTACTCACGGATTTAACGTAGTTCAACAATATACACAATGTATGTAATATTGTCTACATCCACCAAACGGCTACGACCTCTTTATTCATTATAGAATCACCACTGAGAATTACACAACTGATTGACTATATCAATCCATCGACTCACCACAACGTGACCGAACACAAGAACTCTCACAAGCACCCTATAATATCCAAAGTAGTGTCTTCACCCATACGAGATAACGTTTACCACATTATCTACCAAAACAAGATGATCTTCTCTGCACACCCTGATATATATTACCATGGATGCCTTTAGCTCAACACCAATAATCTAATCCAGCACCACCAAGATGATCTTCTCCTCAACAAGATGTCTTACCAACATCTCCACACGAATACTCCATAACGACATATCTTTCAACATCGATAAGTATCCCATAAGCACCATAATGATGTACTCCTTCCACCATTAGGTCTCTCACATAACCACCTCAATAGGTGGGATGAATCCCTCTCATATCTACGAGATTTTCATTGAGGATTCCATGACTAAAACACTTAGCCTAGACCTCCTTATATAGGAGTTACAAACTTGGTTCCCAAGGAAACCATGGTCAATTAGGAAACCCATCTTATATATGGAAGTTGTCCTAAACTAGCTATGTTTCCCTAACGGAGCCTTTCCGGAACCTCCTAGAATTTAGCCATCTTCATTGACCTAAACTAGGAAACCACCGTTTCCCTACACTATTTTCTATGACCAGCTGTGTAGCGGGTCTTGTGTATGATATTTATCATGACCAGCTGTGTAGCGGGTCTTTTGTATGGTATTATCTATGACCAGCTGTGTAGCGGGTCTTGGTATGGTATTTCAAATTTTCATTAATTTTATGACTAGCTGTGTAGCGGGTCTAATTCCCTCTTATTATATGACCAGCTGTGTAGCGAGTCAATATTCTGTTTTGCTCGAGGACTAGCAAAATATAAGTGTGGGGGTGTTGATAAGCACGTAAGTGCCACATTTTATACCCATATTTATATTATCTAGGACTCAATATTTTGTCTAATAACACTATTTTAGTGTTTTTGTAGAAAGTACAGGCAATTCCGATCACCATACAGACAAATGACTAAACGAGAAACAAAATCGCATTTAACACACAAAATCACCAAACAGCCTAATGGCATCATGATAGAGGAGGAATTCACCGGGCTTCTGATTGGGTGTGCACCACTCATTAGTGGAAATAACAGAACCCTCTTTGACCACCAAGTTAAAGACGTGTAAGCCACCAGAACATCTACTGCTGTGCACCTAATGGGTACCACTCCTTACTCCGTTTGAGTGACACTTGACCATGGGAATACATACTTCTTGGGTGTACAATAGATCCATTTTCTTCTTATCATTTCAAGACTTCTACCAGGAGGAGGAAACAACATCAAAGTGATGGAATATTGAGGAGATCTGAGATGGTGAAAATGACGTTCAACCAAGCTGCGAAGCCGATGAAGTTTCAGATGGAAAGGGGATTTTCTTGGCTACAGTACTCATGAAATGTTGATCATTCTCCAGGATTTAAAATGGGTTCAAGATAGGTATGGAAATGAGTTCACTGCCATGGATGTTTGCTGGTGGTGGTATTTGAGCGATGGCAGTCAGTCGAAGGATACAGTTAACGATTCGGAGATGGTATTGCTGGCTGAGATGGTTTGAATGGGAGAATCTACTTGAGCTTGTTGTAGTCGTATGGAAAAAGCTCATGGATGATTGCAGGTAATTGTTGCTACAGAATTGGTGGGCAGTTGGTGGTTTTGTGCCGGATTTAAAATGGTCAGGGAATAGAGAACGGTGACGTGGTAAGTTTGGGATGGAGCTGGATTTGGATATCGATGATTTGGGCCTTCACACTTCTAGGGATGGATTGGATTTCCTCACAACACGAGATATATCATCATCGAGAGAGAATAATACTGGGGGGAGAAAAGGGAGGCCGGTTTGGGAGGTTGCGGCGAGACTGCCAAAACCAAAAAAGAGAAAAAGAAACAAAGAGGGATTGCGGCTACAGACAAAATCAAGGGTTTGCTGTTTGGTTTCGATTCTATTTGGATTTGCTTGTGATTTTCATATATATGTTTATGGCTTTTGAGAAAGTCATGTCTTGCTAGATTGTTTCGGAACTAGGGTTGTTTTTTTTTTGAAACCAAACTAAAATTTATAGAACATTAGGTAACATTAAGTACACGTTGGAATGTCATTCCCATTTGGTCCTGAGCTACATAATTGTTAAGAAACGTAGGGTGCATATCGATCCAAATATTTCTTGTTGCAGATTGCCCTAGAGTCTTAGTTTTGTCAGCAACGAAATTTTCCAAAGCATCTGCTAGTTGATTTGTTTCTTTGTAGATGTGGAACATACTCCAGTTTGGTATTTGTTGTAGCAGCTCCTTGATTCTGTGAATGAGAGGCTGAATATTCCATGGTGGTGTTGTATTGCTGGTAAGGTAGCAAACTAGAGACATAGAATCCGATTCTATGATTAATGACTTGATATTCATAATACATGCTTGTTGGAGACCAATCAACATTCCTTTCGTTTCTCCCATTATTGCCGAAGTAAATCCCAGCGGTTCTGCTATAGCACACATAACGTTCCCTTCTTCATTTCGCAACACCGCACCTGCACCAGCTATACCCGGATATTTTCTCGATGCGCCATCACAATTCACTTGAAGTGCTGGTGGTGGAGGAGTCCATCCTACAGCTATAGTATATTGCGAAGATTGTTGATTGTTGTTGAGGTATGTTGGATCAAGCCCAGGTGCCAGCGGCGGTTGGTGAAGTTGCGCCCACAAGTATTCTGTTGTTTCTTTTAACATTAGCAGCTTTGTAATATGTGGTGGTTCACTGATATGCTAGAAGCAAAACTTGTTTCTCCGATTCCAAATATGCCACATTGTGTAAAAAAGGTGAGTTATATAATCAGATGGTGGTTTAATATTTAGGTGCAAAGGGTTTAATAGATTCTGAACACAGGTTAAAGGAGTGATTCGAAGAGGTATTGTCGGGTGTTTAATATGTAGCAAGTCAATGACCTGGTTCCAAATAAATTGAGCCTGCAGACATTCAAAAAACAAGTGATTGATTGTTTCAGGAGCGGCATTGAAAATTGAGCACATTGGAGTGTTCATGACTTGACGATGATGAAGAAGTTCTTTAGTAGGTAGACCATTGTTCATGATCTTCCAAACAAAAATTTGTATCTTGGGGGGGCAGGGCAGCTTCCAAATAAACGGTTTGAATGAAATGGTTTGGTTTGGATTGATGTGTTGATGAAATAATTTGTATGCAGATTAACAGAGTAAGTTCCAGTTTTCGTAGGATACCATATGAGCTTGTTAGTGGTCGGTTTTTCTGGTAGAGGTATTGCAATGATTTTGAGTGTGGTGATTGGGTCTGTGATGGTTTGTATGATATCTGTGTTCCATGAGTTTGTTCCCGGTTTGATGAGCTGTGAAACAGTGTGCATGTTTTGAGATGTACTATTAGGTATTGAGTTAACTCCCGAAATCCAATGTTGTGACCAGATGCTAGTTTGATCACATGAGTTTATTTGGTGAAACATACCTAAGTTGAACATAGGTAACAGTTTATTGATAGTTGTTAATAGAAATGGGATATAATAGGGAAGAGTTAGAGAGATACTTACCTGAGCAGTTGGAAGACCACATTGACTTCGGTTGATCATTGATGACCCAAATTCTTTTTAGAATCAAAGCCTTATTCATTGTTTCACTTGTTCTAATACTCAGACTTCCTACAGACTTATTCCTACCCACTGTTTTCCAGTTGATAGGATGCAGTTTCCTTGTGTTTTCCTGGTGGCCCCAAAAAAAAGTTCCTCTTTATACGATCAATTTTCTTGTGAATGTGTTGTGGAAGCATGGAAGTTTGCATAACATGATTAGCCGATGGAGAGAGTGAGGTATTAATCAGAAGTAGTCTGCCAGCTTGGTTTAACATTGTTGTTTTCCATCCCTGGGCCATACTAGAAAGCCTCTGCACTAGAGGATTATACATATCTTTGGATAGCCTGCCATGCGGAATAGGGGAGCCTAAATATGTGGGGGGTGTTGAAGTGGTTGTGAAGTGAAATATGGAATGTAGAGAGTTTATCGGTGAGTTTGGTAGGTTCGGGTGGTGGATAATACATGATTTTGAAGAGCTTATTTGTTGTCCTTCAGCTGTACTATATCTGTTTAGAATGTGTATTGGGTTGTAACTAGGGTTTATGATTGAAACCACTTGGAGTTTAAGGATATTTTGAATTGAATAAAATTGAGCAAAAAGACTATTATGATTTGAATGTGATTAATTCTTTATATTGTTTATCGAATTATCGAAATATGAGTTGTCGCTTCACCGGTTTTGTAGTATCTTTGTGCATAATTGTTAGGATAACAAATATATTTGTCTCATTGTATGATATTTCATGCTTGGGTTAATTCCTTTGATGGGGTATGATTAGAATAACCAGATATTATTTGTGATCCTATATTTAGTCACGTATAATTTTCCCTCTAATACAATTTGATAGTGCATGCTTGGATTTAATCTTTCGATGTGCCATGCTTAGGGTTTCCCAGTGATATTTGCGAGTCTAATACATATAATAGGTGATGTCGATAGAACTGACGATAAATACATATTCATGAGTTATGGTTCATTTCAGTAATTGAATACAAATAGTGGTGGATATTATAAACCCTGGTTACCAACTTTTCCATTGGTCTTATTTTATTAGTTTAATTTTATTATTTCATTCTCATTATAAAAATTCAAAAACATTATTGTTGGTTACTCATAATTGAGATATTGATTGCAGTATTTCCACCGCTCCATGTGGGAATGACCCATACTTGCCTTTGTCTACTAGTTAGACACCGTGCGATTGCGGTTACTATATATAGGCATCCCGATAGCCTATCATTCATTTAAGTCATTTGGACTAGTTATGGTGAAGAAGAATATGGTTGATATGAAAGTTATCATTTGGCTAACCTTTGGTTAACTAGTATTGAACTAACCATTGTACAAGTTTGGGTACGGTTACACAAACCAAAAATCGTCAAGTACATGTGTGTATAACAAGTTAAGTTTTCGATCTAACGGTTAATAAATATTAGCTTGAATCTAATCAGGTTTTCATCTAACAGTGAATATTAAATGCTTTGTTACTAAGCTAACATTGATTGCAAACCCTGATTTGAAAGACTATATAAGGGAGAACTCTAGCAACTGGGAAACCCAATCCCCACGCATTCTGTGTGATACTAGTTTGCTAAGCTAGAGTCGATTCTCCTTTAACCTTTGGTTTTCTTCTTATAAAACCAGGTTAACGACTTAAAGACTTCATTTGGATTATGAAGCCAGACCGATACTACCTTTATCGTAGTTGTGTGATCCGATCTTGCATCTTCTATCGTACGAGTACAATTGTAATAATTGGCTTGAGATTTATTTCTCCGATAGGCAAGATATAAAAGTAAACACAAACATCTTCGTCTCATCGTTTGTGATTCCACAATATCTTTTTTTGTTGCGTCAATTAAGACTATTGTGAGGTGATTGATAAAACTGAGCTGCTCTTTGGGAATATAAGTATGGTTTTATTGATTGGTTCCCGTTCACCTTGATTTATCAAAATACGGAACAAAAACTCATAGGTTTATCCGAGGGAGACGAATTTATCTATCTTATAGACTTTTCTGTGTGAGACAGATTTGTTTATTAAAGTCTTCGACTTTGGGTCGTAGCAACTCTTGGTTGTGGGTGAGATCAGCTAAGGGAATCAAGTGCGCAATATCCTGCTGGGATCAGAGGCGTAGGAACATAACTGTACCTTGGATCAGTGTGACATTGGTTGGGGTTCAACTACATTCCAGACCGAAGTTTGATTGGAGTAGGCTAGTGTCTGTAGCGGCTTAATATAGTGTATGTTTAATCTGGACTAGGTCCTGTGTTATTTCTTTTCCGCATTATATTTTATTATATAATTGAAATAATACAGGTTGTGCGTTGTTCAATCAATTATAATATCCGACCTTATTGGTTGTTGATTTAAATTGATTGACACTTGGATATTGGTCTTTGGTACCATCCAAGTTATCTCTCTTTGATTAAGACTCGCAGATTGTATTTGCTTGAGTAAATCAAATTGAGAGATAGAGATAATAAATCCTTGAGATATTTGTATCTAGATTGAGTCTGACTGTCTAGTTGATTCTCTAGTAAAGTAACTCGGAGTTTGTCCATACAGATTGCTAATCGAAATATTGGGTGTAGTTGTTAGACCCTCGCTTTTTCAATTGGTATCAGAGCAGGCAAACATGTTCAAGACCTTACAAGTCTGTGTTTGTGGCGATCTGACTCTATGGACAAGAGTAGTATATCTGATAACATACCAGTTCAGAAATCACCAGATGAACCTAAAATCTTGGATTCACCTGAGAAAACTGTCACGTCTAAATAAATATCAAAATATTCTCTTAATGAAAAAACTGTTGATTGGGAATCTCTCCTAGAAGAACAGTTGGATGAACTTTTTGATGAAGGTGATTTAGATATTGATAGAGATGTTGATGAGGAAGTATCAGAATATGTCAAGTTTTTGGATTCGTGGAATATGAAGAAATTTACAACTTCTCATATCTCACCTCTTCTGACTCCTTTCTGTAGAGAAAACAAGAAACTGAGAAAATGTTACGCATGTGTTTATTCTTCAAATCGTTTTAATGAATCGATCCTCAAGAATTCTGAAGAAAACCTACGTATGAAATCACGTGAATGTGATAATATTTATCAAAAATATTTTTTTTTGGAGGAGAAACTTGCAAAATATGAAGCAAAGGTTATCTCCCATCAAACTTGTTTTGACGACAGAGAAAGTGCGTATCTTGCCCGAGAAAAATGCCTTGAGGCTGACTTAACTGCTGCTCTTGATAAAATCAATAGGTCGGAAGATGACTTAAAAAAAATTCAACACTTGTTCAAGAAAGTTAACTACTATGCTAGGAGCAAGTAAAAATCATCGTGATACACGAGGATTGGGCTATAAGGTAATAAATGCTTCAAGTATTAGCAAAGAGGTAAAATTTGTCAAGGCTAGTGATTCTTCTCAACTGAAAGCTTCTACTAATGGAAAAAGTGAAACACATTCACCGGCAATTAAAGACAAAATAAACAGAGTCTATCAACCTCCAAAGCCAGCGCATGCGAATCGAGGTAAGAACATTCCTTATATTTGCCACTATTGTGGGAACAAGGGACATTCTGAGCATATATGTCGTCTTCGATTAAGGAATAAAAAACTTCATAACATTCTTGCATGGATGTCTAAAGAAGTTATCAAACATGTTTCTCAATTTATTGGAGTAAAAGACACAATCAACATTTGCGGTAAAACAATTTTTAAATGTGTCTTTGAAACAAAAAATGTATTCAGTAGTAGAAGGGTAACTGATTTCCCTAACAACACTGAAAAGAGAAAAAGGTACATGAGAAATAAGAAAGGATTAAGCTACTTGTATCTCCCTGATGAAGGCTGCAAATCCAAAAATTCAGTCCCGGATTCCTTGCATATTAATAATCGAGTATCAAAACTTAATATAAACATAAACAGACTCAAACGGGGCATCAGGAAAACATGGAAAGCAGTTGATCAGGTACTCCCTCTTTCTCTCCTATTAAAAATTCTTCAATTCGGTCGAGTGATTCGTCTCTACATTATTCTTATAAAGGAGAAAAAGAAGAAGTCAATATTAATGAGCAAAATGCTCATCCTAATATACCATGACTACTTTTTGTAGCATTCTTCTTTTAGAATAAGAAGGATGCTCCGTGAGCTCAAGAAAATGTCTTGAGAAAGCTGTCAAAGGTGTATACCCTTCTCTTTTTAATCTTAAATTATTTTTTTTGTTTTGAGAAGGCTGTTTTAATGATTATGAGAGAGAATTTCTTGTTGAACCGTCCCTCCGTTGGGTGTTTCTCCACGTTTTGATCATCTATGACTACTTGTGCACGTTCACAAGACCCACACGGACATCGTATTGCCTAGGGTTTTATTGAATCGCCTTATATATATATTCTATAAGGTTTAAAATATTCTACTGAATTTTTAGCACAATAGAGAGAAGCAACAAAGATGTGACCAAGGAGGGCAAGACTATCGAGTTCCATGAAGATCCTGTTTTCATTATTTGTCATCAGGCTATTGATCGTGAAAACAATCTACCAGTTCAGATGTCTTCACAACTGGTAGGAAATCTTCTTTGAGACTTTGAAGTCGTTCGTGAACAACTCGGAATTGCAACAAGGAATCTTGGGTTTCTAAAAAACGAACTGAAGAAAGCATATGATGAACTTATTCTTGTTCGATATTTAGTTGCAAACCGAGTTTAGCATTGCCTAGTAAATCTTCTATTTTTCTTGTTTTATTTAGAAGAATACTAGTGTTTTGGAATAGCAATTATTGTTAGAACATTGCTCGGTTGAACCACCAAGCGTTGGTATGTCAAGTTTGGTTGTCATATTTTAGTGACCCAAAACTCATTTAAGAGTCGCTTGATTTAAATGTACTAGAGTCAACTTCGTATAGGTTAAATTGAAAGTATTAGGGTGAGACATTACAAGTATTGTGAAGACTTGAAGAAGTGAAGAAGTTCGGAACTACAATGACAACATCATCCTTTCACTTGAGGTTAGTGATATTTGACTTGAACCGTTTCATTCCCTAACGTACCTTTCAAGTCGTGCATATTGAAAACATAAAACTGCGAAGCATGAACACTCTAGATAGACATAGTATTAAGGAATACAATTTGAAGTTTCTTGCTTAGCCATTAAAATTTGTATATAAGACATCGACGTAATCATATGAATACTATTGTGATTATGTATGGGTATGAGGTGAGGATTTCATCCTAGGGAAAAATGTTTACATGTGTTCTAAGGAAGCAAGTTCATGATATGTGTTGTGAACCGAAAAGGAAATCTCCAGGCGTTATTGGGACTGTTCTACATTGCATATCTTATGAACGACTAATATGTGTGATTAGTATAACCTCTCATGACTTGTTTGTGTTCTTGGTAAAACTATTCACATGAGGCATGACTTATGTATTGGTATGACTTTTATTAGTGAAACCGATCTTAAGTAATTACCTGGGGTATGATCAGGATGTGAGTATCTGAACTTATAACTGGGAAGAGGGGAACCGATCCTAGTAAGAGGTGCAGTGCGTCACAAGGGGAACCGATCCTTGTATGAGGTGAGTAATGTTTATGGAATAAAGGGGAACCGATCCCATGAACATGTGAAACACTTTTTTGGGAAAGGGGGATCGATCCTATGAACATGTGCAGTGCATACAATTTAGATACCAAATATATATGGGGGACCGATCCTAGTACCTAGTCAGCCGTATCTTTGGTAAGCTAGTGAAACTATGTACAATACTCACATGGACGTAGAACCGTAAAGCCATGAGTTTTGATTGAGTGGAACTTGATCAATCACATAGTTCTTGAAAGTCAGATGAACCAATTCTAAACTTGTTTGGAAGTGTGGTTGTTGATGGTGGATTTTTAACAAGGGTCAAATCCGTAAAATCATGATACTACATGCTTCTAATACGGCTTCATGCAGGTGACGATTCATATTTTATGAAGACATGGTGAACATGTCTTTCGAAAATCCTCCATTAGCTGAGAGTTCGATCCCTGACATCTCTTCATGCACACTATGTAGAATAATAGAATTGGGCGGTCCTCCAGCATAATTGTTTGTTGAGAGGGGCTTAATGCCTTCAGGACGTCAGTGATACTCACTGTTCCCTGACTACATGAGAGAAACTCCCCTCTACATAGAAGAACGATTGGGCGGTTCTCCGTAAGATTGAGAGCAACAATTCCTTCAGGAAAGTGACACTCACTGATCCTGACTATGTAGAGCTACCGTGTATAGACTCAGGCATTCTCGTAAGATTCGAGAGCTCCCTCAGGACTAGCCGTCTCCTGACTATGCACATATTTTAATTCTGCCATGATATTCGCCACTGAATTCCCAGAATGATCTATTATTGCTCATATTCCATGGTCGAATCCACGGCCTGATCCCATGGAATGGCAATAACAATTGCTCCGATTCTGTGATCGAATCTACAACTTGATCTCATGGAATGGCAACAACAATTTATCTCATTACTCCGATTTCATGATCGAATTCACTGCTAATCTCATGAAATGGTAATAGATAATTTTATTACTCCGATTTTATGGTCGAATCCACGATCCCATGGAATGGTAATGCCTGTTTTATTATTCCGAATACATGGTCGAATCCACAGCTGATCCTATGAATTGATAATAAATAACTACTTATTTTTTTGTTATATTTCATGAATTATTCTACACTGAATTTCATGAATTAGCAACAAATATTCAACCACCGGGTATCTGGACCATCCCTGAGTAAGCCCCACGAAAAATAGTGTAATTGTACTCGACAATGATGCACGACTGACCACCCGGATGCACGAACGAACATCCAAAAATATGAACAAATGAGGAATCCTACGCAAAACAGGAGAAAATAACAAATAATAATAAAATAATGGGAGGCGCCCTGGGCCCGGGCCCACCGGCCAGCCGGTCGTGCCCTAGCTATGACCGGCCCCATGCCTCCTCCATTATTTTCCTTATTTTGTTACTTTCATGAACTCATGAAAACTCCTTCAATTTAGCAACTTTCCTTGTTTTTGCAAAACTCATGAATTCTCCATAACTTCATGGATTCATGAAAAAATATTATAAAATAAGGAAAGGTATGCGGGATCGGGCAACATGACCGGCCGACCATGCCCAAGCCGTGGCCGGTCCCACACCTTACAATACTTAGCCTATTATAATAGTCATTCCCAATTCCATGAAATTCTTCAGTTTCAACAAAATTCATGGATTCTCCATAACTTCACGAATTCATGAAATAATAATAATAATATTATAAAATAGGGAAGGTGTGCGGGACTGGGCAGCCTAGATGGACGGCCATGCCCAAGCCGTGGCCAGTCCCACACCTTGCAATCTCTAGCTTTTTATAATTATTGTTATTCCCTAAACTCATGAAACTCCTTCGTTTCAACAAAAACTCACGGATTCTCCATAACTTCACGGATCCATGAAATAATATCATAAAATAGGGAAAAGTGTGCGGGACCGTGCAACATGGCCGGCCGGCCATGCCCTAGCCGTGGACGGTTCCACACCCTGCAATCCCTAGTCTTTTATAATTATTATTTCCCTCGAATTCATGAAACTCCTTGGTTTGAGCAAAAATCATGATTTCTTCATAATTTCTCAAATTTTGCTCAAATCATGAAAATTCAAGAGCTAACATGGTCACGTGACTGGCTAGATTCTCACGGAAAATTTAGATGTTAAAATACTCTTGTTTTAATATTTACAAAATATTGATCAATTGAGCATACATATTCCCACAAAATCAAGAATTTCAGTCAAGATGAAACTCTTCTGAAAATTCACAATGTTGCTCGAACGCACATCAGAAAATAATGAAACTCCCAGTACAGAGACACGAACACCATGGAAACATGCACATGCCCTAATGATCGACCAGGGTTATTCCTAGAGATTGCACAAATCCGGTCCCACATGTTTTCATAATTCTGACCTAATTTGCTGAATTGCTCGTATTGGGCCCAAACTCTCTCCAACCAACCCGGGGATTGGTAAAACGGATAACATATAGTCCCGTGACCACCAAGAGCCGGTCCCATGCTCTCTTGTTCGGTCCCTTATCTTTCATATTTAGTTTTTTCCTAATGTTGAACCCAACAGTAATTCAATAAATGATGAAACCGACACTTAATCATCATTCCTTCACCAACTCTCCAACTGGACGTCCATGGTCTCATGTGGTTAGTCCCTCCTTTGCTCATGACCTATTTTCAGGAATTTGTCAACTAATGAGCAATTCATCAAAAAATTAGGGTTTTCGAACAAACGCTCAACAAATCATTATTCTGTGCAAGTTCAAACACTAATAAATTTATAATGATTCAGCAACCAGCATCTGAATTAATCATATAATATCTGGTAATCTACCAATATTTTTATATTTTATTGGGTCACATCACCAATAAATATTTCATCGAATTGAGCAACTTTGCTCAGTTACTCAAATATTGATCCAGCTATCAATATTTAGTAATTTGTCGAATTTAGCAATACTTGCTCAATTGCACGTCAAATTCTTAATATTCAGTAATTCGTCAAATTGAGCAATACTTGCTCAATTGCTCGAATATTGATCCCAACTGTCAATATTCAGTAACTTATCAGTATTTCGTCGAATCCAGCAATACTTGCTCAGTTGCTCGAATAATCCGCACATATTCAGTAACTCATCAATATTCAACAATTCGTAGAATTTACTCAGACAAACAACATTAACA
Organism: Papaver bracteatum; assembly: GCA_023529315.1. NCBI lineage: Eukaryota > Viridiplantae > Streptophyta > Magnoliopsida > Ranunculales > Papaveraceae > Papaver > Papaver bracteatum. The sequence goes on from JAJJWX010003511.1 coordinate 270,615, forward strand.
TTCATGAATCGTTGAGAATTTTCTAAACATGCTCGATTCAACAAAACCCAGGCTCATTACCTAATATATAAACAACTGACAAACTAAATACACGTCTGTCATGCAGACTCCACGATTCATGAGACATCAATCACGCCAAATTGGGGGATAACAACTAGGTTTTTGGTCTGGCGGCCTACAGCATGTGGATTCATCCAAAACGAGAAATGTGCATAAGTGGTGTCAACGGTTGAAGGAGTTAGCAAAGTAGTGGGTGCACAATCAGTCATGTAGGACCTGAATATCGCCATGATATTACTCTTGTGAGATTTACAACACTTATGCGAATTCGTTTGCGAGTTCTTCAACAACATACTGCGAGTGTCGCAGAATGACTCAAAGAATGACGTAGCAGATGACGATAGCTGAAACATGAGAAGAGTATGACAATTCTGCGATGGTTATATCATCTGCGAGAATTAGCATCATCATTGTTGCGAGAAGATCGCGAGTCAGATCCGAAATTAAAGGACAGCTTAGCTGTCATCGATTATGTAACTACCCTATATAAAGAGACCCAGTAGATTCAGAAGGGAGAGGTTGTTTGAGTGTTAAGAAAGTTTTGAGGAGAGAGAAAATTCAAGAGAGCGGTTGTATTTTTGATTTCTTCCATTTCTTGTAAACATTTCTGAGAATCAAATAATAAAGTGTTGATTCTATAGTGTTGAAAGTATTTTGAGAATCAAATAATAAACAAATAATAATACAACCGCTCACGTGTATCAAATAATAAACATTTCTGAGAATCAAATAATAAAGTGTTGAAAGTATTTTGAGGATCAAATAATCCTTTTAATCTTCAAATATGTGTTGATTATTGTGAATTCTTGTGAAGGGTGTAGTGTAGGTTTTCCTGCAACTATATTTTGGCGCCCGAAACATGGATGAATTGATGATTATTTGAAGAAAAAGGTAAAAATTGACATTGTGATTGAAAGGAATTTGGAATAATTAGTGAAGGAGTTTACACAATTTTCAACAGTTTACTAAGATTAATGTCTAGAAGAATAAGAAATACATTAGAACCACCAACAACCGTAAGGATGAGTAAAAGACTTGCAGGTGGAGAAACAAATGAAATGGGAGAATCGTCAAGGATAAGAACAAAAAGAAATAGAACAAGGAATGATGGAGAAAATCAGGTTCGACAACCAAATCAGCAAACACCAATGCAAGATAGAGATGTGGATTATGATAGAGTAAGCGTGCATACTTGGTGATCAAATTCAGTGGAAGAACCAGAAGATCGAAAATTAAGAGATGAAAGACGAGAGGGAAGAAATCAAGAAGTAAACGGAGGATTAATACATGGAGATGGCACAAATGAAATATTATATGCATTAAGACAAAGAGAACAGAAGGAAAGAATGATGGAGGCGGAAGAACAAGCGAATCTAACAAGATAAAATAACGAGTTAAGAATGGAGAATTTGAGGTTGCAAAGTAGGAGATCAAGAAGTACTGCAAGATAAAGTTCACGGTCATTTAGAGAAGAAGTAAGACGAAATTCTACTATGAGAAATGTTGGCGAAAATATTCAAGAGGGAATGCAGAATCCAAATGGAGAACATTATTATGGAGGAGAAGAAATGATTAATGATCGCTACGTTCCACACATTGAAACTTTGGATGGTAGACGTGATAATAGAAATCAAGAGGGTGGAAATAACCAAAATGGTGGAGAAAATCCAGAGTAAGGAAGGAGAATACTACATGAGCGAGAAATACAAAGAAACCAAAGAATAATAGAGGATGAAATTGAGAGACATTATGCTGAACAAGCACGTCTAGCTTGCGAGAGAGAAAGATTGAGAGCAGAGGTGGAAGAACAAGATTTTCAAGAAGAAATATGTCAAAATAATCATGACAATCGAGAAACAAGACGCGCACGAAATCGCAACAATGATAATATCAATGAGGAATATGATAGAATAAAAAGGAGAATAGAAAGACAACGGAGAAAAACGATGAGAGATGAAGAAGATTGCAGAGGAGACAATGGAAGACATCAGTAGTTGCGAATTCAAGAAGGAGGTGAAGAAGAAAATCGCGGGAGAAGGCAGAATGAAAATACTGAAGAAGGAAAGAAAGACATGAACGCAGAAGCAGGGAAGCTGCACAGAAAAGGCCAATGGAGCAAAATTCAGGTGGGAATGAACAAATCTTAATAGAGTTAGCCGAAATGAGGGGAATGTTGAACAATAGAAGAGAAGGAGGCAAAAGGCAACTTGATGAGGCCATTGAAGAAGCTACAAAAACTCCATTTACTCAAGCAGTACAACTAGGAGGAATACCCCCAAAGTGCAACTTTCCAGCGTTAACCAGTATTTTTGATGGAACTACATGTGCCATTCAACATATTAAAGCCTATGTTAGGTGTATTCTACAGTGGGAAAACCATGATGCTGCATTATGCAAATATTTCGCATCAAGCTTAACTGGCGAGGCGCTAAAGTGGTTTGAGCGTTTGAGGGTTTACCCAAGAATACTATAACTTCTTTCATTTATTTACAAACTACATTCTTGGGGGCATACATAAGTAACAATTCTTCGCGACATGGAATTGAAGATGTGTTTGGGTTAAAACAGAGAGTTGGCGAGAGTTTGAAACATTTGAAATTAAGGTGGAAGACAATGTGCAGTGAGATGGCTGGTAGGGTGGATGAGAGATACCTCATTTTATCTTTTATCAATGCTATGTTCACAACCAATTTGTTATATATCCAAGTTTTCAGAGTCAAAAATACAATTACAATGACTGAGCTGCGAGAACTACAAGAAGAATACATTGCTTTGGAGGATAAACAGAATGAGATGGAATCATATCCAGTCACAAACATCAGTCTTATAGCAGCGAATGGAAGCTTACTTCCTAAGATGATTAATATTTTGGCGAGCACCTCGCAACCACAACAAGAGAAAGTAGTGACTGATAGTCAGCAGAATTTAGTAGCCATGGGAAGTCGAGATCAAGAAGAATTTGAAAGAGAAAGGAATTATTATAATCGCAGTGGGAATAAAAAAATTCAAAGACTTTATCAGCCGCAAGAAACTTATGGCGGTCAAAGACAAAATTATTATAGAGGGCAAGGAAGTCAGAAGATAATATGGGAAGAAATTAAGATGCCACCTCTAAATGCTAGTATTGAAAAAAAATTGGGAGGCTATTGTTTTGATAGAAAATATACCATCACCTTGGAATATGGGAAAAGAGCCACATCCAAATAATCGAAATCAATAATTTTTCCCTTACCATCATTTTCACGGCCACTCAATAAACAATTGCAGGAATGTAAAAATAATAATTTTGAGGATGATTAATCAGGGAAAGTTAAATCATTTTCTAATAGGACATCCGAAATCTCATCAATTACCACCAGCACCAGATGTTCGCAGAGTAAATACTGCAAAAGGAGCAGAAACATTTGTGATAAAAGTTGGAGCCAAGGCGAAGAATCTGTTATGTAATTCCGTCATACATTCATACAAGACTATTGAGGATTTCCACGACAACGTTCTAAGAAGAGTCTTCGCGAGAGACGCGGATGGAAGAGAGATAATGAATATCGCGAGAGTCTCTCCATTAGAAGAATGGAAAAAGAAAACCATTTCTTTCACTACGCAAGAAGTACCAGAGCCTAGTGAGATGCATGACAACCCACTAGTGGTAAGATTAGAAATAAATCCAAAACAAATAGAAGAAGAAGATGAAGAAAATGAGGATGGTGAAACTGAAGATTCTTGGGCCATTAACAGAGTTTTGATTGACACGGGAAGTTCAGTGGATATCTTATTTTATCATACTTAAAAAACCATGGGAGGAAGAGACGAAGATCTAATACCATCAACTTCTAAAGTCTATGGTTTTAATGGTACTGCCAACAAGCCTAAAGGGGAAATTACAATGTGAATTCCCTTGAAAGGAATATCTTCTAAGATTTAATTCTGTGTTGTTGACGTAGAATCGCCATACAACGCCCTGATTGGCCGTCCTTGGATACATGGGATCTTAGGTGTAGCATCAACTTTCCACCAGTGCATTAAATTTCCTCATCCCAGTGGTGTTGGAGTTATAAAGGGGGACTGTACTGAGGGAAAGAAGTGATATGAAATTGACATGGAATCTTGCGAAGAAAGAGCTGCGAGGAATAGAAATTGGAAGCATAACATCAAACATAAGCAAAGAAGTGACAAATTAATGGTTGATACAATAGAACGGCGAGAAGATGGAATGCTGCAAAGTCAACACACACTAAAAACTAATGATGGCTAGCGCCTCGCAGATAGAAAGAAAATAGCAAAGCGCAACAAAAAGGCAGAAGCAGAAAGTAGTAAGTAGAAAGGTAAAATTTCTTAAATCGTGAAATTTAAGAAATATATGAATGATTTGTTGAATAAAATGTTTCAAAAGAATATTTCATTTCAATGAAAAAGTTGAAATTGAAAAATCATACAAGAGCTGAAATGCAAAAAAGAGATAATCAAAGAATAATGACATATAAGAATGGGACGAACCTTTATGGCGTACACCCTAATTCGCGAATAAAATTTCGCAAGAGGCAAATGTAAGACCTAAAGTACGTCATATAAAGGGGTATATGTTTGCATGGTTATACCGCTGCTGGAACCCGAGTCATGGAGAGCTGGGGTCCATCTCCATGAGAGATACCTATCCAGAAGAGGTACCTTGAATTTCCAACTATATGTATAAGGTTATACCCTGGTTGGACGACCGAGGATCTCTCCTAAGGAGTGAAGAGTATCACCAAGGCTCCGAGGTACATGGTTGAGCCAAGGGTACCCGGGGCGTACGAAACTACCCTGTCCATTCTTGGAAAGTCTTGGCTATGATGCACTCGGCCCGAAGAAAACCCCACTTAGGGTGCAGTTTCGTAACTATAAGCCATATAGGCAAAAAGGATAAGAGGTTACGCAAATAAATAGTTGTTGTTAAGACCGTATGGGAGGATCTAGTCTTGTATGGACGATGTTCCCTCCTTGAAGGGGCAACCTGGAGGAAGATAAGGGTGGCACCCTCCATTAGGGAGCTGATAAGTGTCTAAATAAGGCAATGTCATGGGGCTTTACGTTCGAAACAACATTTAGGCCTGTCATATTATCATGTGAAAAATACCTTACAGAGGCAACAAGCCATGAGAAAAAGTTAAGATGAGATCAATGGGTTTTTACATGAAAGTGTAAAGACGTCCTGCGATTTCATCGCAAGACGGCAATGTCATGGGGCTTTGTTCTCGCAAGAGAACTTAGGCCTGTCATATTGTCGCAATAAAATGAAAAAACAAGGATAAGAGAAGATCAATGGGTTTTTACATGCGAATGTAAGGACGTCCTGCGATTTTGTCGCCAAAAATAAAAAGTGGCTAAATAAGACCTTTAACTAGGAAGACAAAATAAGACCACAAGAGATCATGAGATTATGCAGACATGACCTGCGCCATTTACGCAGAGGTTGAGGCAAAATTTACAAACAGATTTTATTCAACATTAATCTTCTCAATCTTTCATATTGCAGATGAATAATAGAGGAAAGTATGGGAATGCACAGAATGATAAAATTATTATTCATCTTTATATGGAAGATTTATGCAGATAGTTAAAAATTAATAATCATGTTGATTAATCATATTGCAAAAAAGAATTGTTCTCAAATTTATACAGATAGAAGCAAAAGAAATCTATTCATCAAGGAACCTTAGAAGCTAGAGAAATTCACAGCAATATCACAAGAAGAAGGAGATAAATGTACAAATATTACAAGGAGAATAAAAAGGAGAAACAAAACTAGTTAGATCCATCATTATCCTCGCAAGATTTTTCCCCTTCTTCGTCTTCACCGTCATTTTCACTATGTCCTTCATCTTCGCCAGATTCTTCTTCTTCACTGTCAGAGATAAGTTTAGAGTATTCGTTGGAACTTCTTACGTGAGGCAAGGATACAAAGAGTGAGGAATGTTACGATCATCACCGACCCTCTTGATAGAGTCATTGTGAACACCAACAAGGATATTACTAAAATTCGCAGCAGTGATCTTTAATTGATCTTTCAATCTTGAATATTTTTCATTGCGAGAAGCAAGAGTCTTTGCGAGTTGACCCTTGTCGGCTTCAAGTTCTCCAATTCTTTTAGAATATCTCTTCTCAGCTCCTATGAGTATATAACAACAAGTTGGAAATTTTGCAAAAAACCTATAAAGACAAGAAGTTAATGAGGAAGAACAGTTAAAAACCTTCTCTTTTAGAAATTATGTCTTTAATTAAGGCCGCTTGTTCGACATGAAGACTAACATCTACACCTAAGTTAGTTCTGGCGTTGTCAAAAATCTTCGCAGCCCAGGCAAATTCATCATCATTATTAATAAGAAGATGGGTACAAATTTGGTTTTCCCTTTCAACAAGAGCCTTTTTCTCGCAGATAAGTCTATTTCTTTCAATTTGGACTTCAAGAAGGGTTTTATGAAAATCCGCTAAAGTTTGAGCTCCGTGTCTAGATATACGATATTTGTCATTTGAAAGATCACGGTTCTTGGCCCTTAAAGTTTTAATTTATTCCTTAGAATTGTGGTAAAAGCGTTTGAATTTGTTAGCCATGTCAAAACAAGATATGTGGTCAATTTCTAAGAGGCGAAGCTTAGACCTGAGTTCATCTATGGAAAGAGAATTAATTCTATCATTGGAGGGATTGTTCAAAGAGTTATTGAGAAGCTCTAGAAGAGCATCATCATCTATTGGTTCAGGAAAAGAACGAAGAGATGAAGCCTCATCAGAGAGACCATAAATGTCTGCGAGAATGGTAAATCAAATAAGAAGGAGTAATGGAAAGTAGAAATATGAAAGAAAAGAGGAAAATTCTCATACCTAAGAGTTGTTTATTGGCACTTTCAAGATTGGATACTTTGAGCAGTTCATGAGAAAGATCATTATCTAGTTGTTTATTCTTCTTGCCAAGATCAGCAGAGGAAGATTCTAATTTTTTATTTTTCTCGCGAAGACAAACAAGTTCAGATTCCATCTGTCCGTCCTTCTCGCGGAGATTAGCAAACTCAGATTCTAACTCCTCATTCTCCTTGCGAAGAACAGTGTTCTTCTTGTGAAAGGATGCACGCCTTTTCTCTAAGTCTGAGGCAACAACAAAAGAAGCTCTTCCATCCTGCGAGGGAAAACAAATTTTTTTCAAGATAAACATAAATTAAAATCTTGCGAAGAAATAAAATTATACAAATGTGGCGAAGAAATGAGAACATACCTAAATGCTTAGTGAATTTAAGAGTCTTGGATTCACTGATCTTGAAACTCCTTGAAGAGATTCATTGTCCACTAATATGGAAGCATCGCAGACCTTTGCGAGAGCTTGACATGTGTCTCTAAGAGCATTATTCCCCATACCAAGCATAGTATCATAAAATATGCTGGATAGCTGAGACATAGAAGACTCAGGTTGGGAGTATTCCCCCGCGGAAGGGAAATTAACATCAAAATCACCATCATCATCATCATCATTATCAGTACCATCATGAGAAATTTCTTCATTAGATTGAGATGATGAAGGAGAAGTAGATTGGATTCTTATTTTCTTTGAAATAGGAACAGTAGATTTCTCTTTGAGAGGAACAGTGGATTTATCCTTGCGAGAAGAACCTTTGCTTTTTCCCTTAGTCTTCGCGATCTTCAAAGGTTCTATTTCTTCAATAACCTTTAAACACAGATAAAGGTAAGAAATAGAGGCAATAATATATTGTTAAGAATCATAAAGGAATATTTCTTACCTCATCTGTGAGTGATTTGAGAGATAATAAAGTACTAGGTTTCCTTGACTTCTTGTAACTAGCCTTCAATATGGAAATATTGGAGTAGTCAGCGAGCGTATACGTAAGAATACGAGGAAAATAGAAACAAGTAAAAATTCGGGAATATACCTCCTTATTATTTTCAGGCCAGAAGAATGCCCATGGTTGGAAATTTGCAAGACTCGCGGGTAAAGTATGAGAACCAGAAATGTATGGACCTTCTAACAATAAGGGAAAAATATACCATTTGTCATCAATGGAATGGCGAGGGGATGTATTGTTGCCCGGATGCCAATCGATGTCCAACATAAGAGCTTTGTCTTCAAAAACATCATCCTTCTTTTGTAAGCGGACACCCCAACAAGTGGTATCTCTCCTCATGGGGATTATGTCATAGTTTGCGAAGAAATTATCTACAGTGTAATTTGCAGGACCAATTGGAACATCTTTGAATTTAGGATTCTTTGTGGTATCATGGTAGCAAGATTCTTTACCAGTACCATGAGTAGCATACTCAAGCATTAAGCGAATGCAATCCTCACTCAATTGATATACCGCCCGCGAGAACTTCTCATGAGAGAGTATTTCATAGAATAAAAGAAGCTCAGGGTCATATAGAGGAATAGGAAGATCAGCTTCAATTTGACCTAGAGAGACTATAATTTTCTCGCCATTACATGGATGATCAGAAAATAATTTTACATAAAGCTCAGCCTTAGGGTTTTGATCAGCAATGGTAGATAAAGTAAAACCTCTGTTTTGAAGTTCTTTTTGAATTTTCTCAAAAGCTTTCAAATATTTACGACCATCTTGAGGCATTTTCTTAGTATGGGAATGAAGATTGAAAGAGTAAAAGATCGAAAGAAAAAATTGCAACAGTAGAAGATCCGAAATTCACGGAAGAATAGTAAAATTGCAGAGAGAAGAAAGAAGAAGTAAAAAGAATGAAAGAAGTATTTATAGAAGGCAAAGATTCTCAAGAAGATAAATGTATTCAATGCGAATAAAAGACGTGAATGATTGGAACATAGCGGTTTAAAAGGACGTGTCAGGAATTGAATGGGAGAAAAAAAACGTGTAAAAAATCTGGCAAAGTATGCAGAAACGTATCAGAATAGAAGAATGTGAAAAGATGAATAGCTGCGGCATTTTATTTCTCATGATCTTTTATCTTTCGCAGAAAATACATGAGAAGAGGCAAGATGTAGGACCAGAATATCGCCATGATATTACTCTTGCGAGATTTACAACACTTATGCGAATTCATCTGCGAGTTCTTCAACAACATACTGCGAGTGTCGCAGAATGACTCAAAGAATGACGTAGTAGATGACGATAGCTGAAACATGAGAAGAGTATGACAATTCTGCGATGGTTATATCATCTGCGAGAATTAGCATTATCATTGCTGCGAGAAGATTGCGAGTCAGATCTAAAATTAAAGGACAGCTTAGATGTCATCCATTATGTAACTACCCTATATAAAAAGACCCAGTAGATTCAGAAGGGAGAGGTTTTTTGAGTGTTAAGAAAGTTTTGAGGAGATAGAAAATTCAAGAGAGCGGTTGTATTCTTGATTTCTTGTAAACATTTCTGAGAATCAAATAATAAAGTGTTGTTTTTAATCTTCAAATATGTGTTGATTATTGTGAATTCTTGTGAAGGGTGTAGTGTAGGTTTTCCTACAACTACAAGTCAAGTCTTCACACAACATGGAACTGACTTTACCACGATCTTCCACTTTCCCACTCTTTCACTCATGAAACCTTCGCACTTACAGGGATCTAGGTGTTCACAACTCTGACAATATAAATAAGTCTTTGAATCCATGATTGGAGGACAACGAACGATCACTAACAGATAATGTTTTTAAGTCTACACATATTTTTTAGAGTAATTACTCTCAAGAATTCGTCAATCCATCAGAACTTATTCGAACTCAATAGTTCACCAATTATTGCAGAAACCTTCAGCAAATCCACTATCCTTGATCATCATTGATCCCACACAATTCTCAGCTTCTCTCCTATAGATCAACCCATCTCCCTCTTTACGACGGTATTGACTCTGGAACGGCCATTGACTTGGTTTAGGCCGGAGTCCTACATATTGATCTCTCGAATCTAAGCACTTCCTTTGTAGTGCATCTGTGTGAGGTTAAGCAGTTTGACTGGTTGAGGAGTCTCGATAACACGCTCGACTCTTTACTTTCCTAAAAAACCAGTGAACCATTTTTTCCCCATCCACAGATTGGCGACCACAGTGGGAGATTAATCTCTCGGTTGCAATCCCATATTTTTACAAAATGGTTGGTTTTAGGTCTAACTCAACAACTTCGAATTCCGGTCAGAATATTTCAAATGGAAATGTTCCTCTTTCCAACACACCACTCAATGGAACGGTCAATACAGAAGTCCCGACTTTGATCGAGTTAGAACGAGTGCAGGAGGTTCATACAAGGAACATGGACCTGATCAAAGAAACGATGAACAACATATTGAACTTTCTCATCAGACTGACATCTGTTCTGGGAGACGCTCACGCTCAAGAAGTTCCAACACTAGTGGTTGACCCCTCAACCGATGATCATCCTCGAATCAACAGCTTCACCACTTATGAAAATCCGGTGGATCAGGAAGTCATACATTTGATTGAAAATCTATGTGAACTCTTACATTTCTCCAGGGATCAGCATACAAACACGTTTGCCGCACTCAACAAGATATCATATGACATTCCGTCGTCCCAGGTGGTTGAACAAGTGTTCATGATATCTGAACCTTCGATCAATAACATCACCTTCACTGAGGAGGACCGAATGACTGAAGAAGGACATAATCGAGCCCTGTTCATGACTGCCTCAATCAAGGATACTGAATTCAGGAGAGTACTCGTCGACACGGGCGCTTCCACGAATCTTATTACCATGAAGACTCTCAAAGAAGCCAAGATTCCAAAAAGCAAGGTCGTTCATCATCCCATACTAATGACGGGTTTTGAAGGAAGCCAGAGTCATACGTACAGGTACATCTATATGGATCTGAAAGTAGGACCGATTCAATCTACCATAAAGTTCCACGTAATTGAGAAGGATCCTGACTATCACATGATACTCGGGCGACCATGGCTCTATGATAATAAAGTTGTTCCTTCAATGTACCATCAATATATGAAAACTTGGTTCAACAACAAAATCGTCTGCATCACAGCTTCAGTGTCTCCTTATGCTCTTATTTATGATGTTGAATTCCTGGAATCACTAAAGAACATCCCCGAACCTCCAAGCAAAATCTGCGCCACTCCACTTCCAAGTTGGAAATCTATTGTGGAAACCGACAAACCATCATCAATAGATGCTAAGTATGTCAAAATGTCCACTACACCACTCAAGTGTCGTCAAAATCAAGGTACGGCTCATAAAAAGTCCAACTTTATTACTGATTACGATGCAGAAGGGAGAGTCATTTATCTTCGTCAAAAAGATTAGCAATTAACAGGGGAGATTGATGAAAAGTCTCCCCACCTTGAAGAGTCATGCCAGAGTGAGCAATCACCGGATGAAAAAATTCAAGATGCGCCACGACAGCTACAAGACAACATGGACTCCTCCACAGACGACCTTGAGACTATCAATATCGGAACGGACGAAGACCCAAGGCCGATTCTAATCAGCTCTTCTCTCTCACCTGAGGAACGAGAAGGATTGATCAACCTGTTGAAAGAGTATCAAGATATCTTCGCCTGGACGTACGAAGAGATGCCCAGTCTAGATGTTAAATTGGTCATTCATCATATCCACATCACTCCTGGTTCCAAACCTGTCAAGAAACTGCCTAGAAAATTCAGACATGAAGTTGATGAACAAATCAAGGTGGAGATCTAGAAACTACTGACAGCGGAATTCATCAAACCCATTCAACATCCAACATGGTTGGAGAAAATTATCCCAGTAAATAAAAAGAATGGTCAAATCCGATGCTGTGTAGATTTCAGGAACCTAAATAAATGTTTCCCCAAGGATAATTTTCCTTTACCCAACATTAATATGCTCATCGATGGAACCAGCGGTCATGACATGTTTTCATTCATGGATGACTACAACGGATACAACCAAATCAATATGTACGAGCATGATGCCAACAAGACCGCATTCTGAACTCCCATTGGAAACTTCCATTACACAGTGATGCTTTTCGGCTTAAAGAATACATGAGCCACTTATTAGCGATTCATGACTGCAATATTTCATGACATAATGCACAAACAAGTAGAAGACTATGTTGACGATGTGGTGGTGAAATCAAAGACATGGGCGTCCCACCTAGACGTTCTGAGACAAGTCTTCGAAAGATGCTGAGAATACAAACTGAAGATGAATCCTCTGAAATATTCTTTCGGTGTTTCTTCCGGAAAGTTTCTTGGATTCTTAGTCACTGCGGAAGGAATCAAAGTCGATCCAGACAAAACGAAAGCCATTACTACCATGCCTCCTCCACGAACTATGAAGGAGCTCCAGAGTTTCATGGGAAAAGTCAACTATATCCGGCGTTTCATTCCTGGACTTGCTCAACTCATTGCTTCATTCACTCCTCTGTTGAAGAAAGGGGTAAATTTCGCGTGTATGGCCATTCAATAAGAAGCTTTTCAGAAAATACAACAAATAATACTATCTCCTGACGTCATGAAATTTCCAGTACAAGGACGACCGCTGATACTCTACACGGCCTCCAGTGATATCGTAATTGGAGCACTCCTTGCCCAAGAGGATGAGGAAGGCATCGAACGAGCAACTTTTGTAGCGCCCCCTAAGCTAGAAGCTGACTAATCCAAGAAATTAGCTAAAAAAAGAGGCTCTAAGAATCCAAATTAAACACTTAAACTTTTAATTAAGAAATCTGCTACAAAACTTAACCCAAAACTAACCCCTCTCAGAAATATATATACAAGATATTCTCTCAAATGATACATATATAATAGTCATTTGATTTTCAAATAAATTATACAATATAATAAACATAACAGAAGTTAATCAACTAGCGAACTCAACCCTTGAAGCTTTCGCTGCGCAATTCTGATCTGTCACAGAAACTGAAGTGGGAATAATTAACATTTAACTTCTAAGTAATCAAAGGCAAGAGCTGGAAAACAATACATGTTTTTCCGAAACATTAAACAGTGACTAAGTCATTGAAAAATAATCATACATGTATATGGAACAAACTCTTTCGTCAAACAATATACTAATATGGTTGTAAATTCCTAACCGGCAATTCACACCTATTTAGCTATGGATGCCACCAAGACTGTGGTGACCAACTCTAAACAATAAAAGCTAAATTAAAGTAGATATAAAAGTGAAGGAGCGTATCCTATATACCACAAGTGGAAATTCTCATTTCCCATAAAAATTCATATTGACAACAAAACAATACAAGTCCTTTCCAAATCGTGGAAAGATTCATAGAATCAACAGGATTATCATAATGCATTTTAAACAAAGCATGAAATGCACGGAAAGACAATGCATGAGTTTGTTAAGCATAAACTTTTACAAAAGCAACAATAATAATTACAAAAGAGTCAAATGCATTCCCACACCTTTTGATGACATGCCACGCCTACCTCGAGATTCACGATCCACTGGTTCATCCTTTGAATCGGTCGTAGTTAATATATACTAATCGTTAATCACACAAGAAGTCTAAGAAACTAGCCAAAATGGCTCACACAAGAATCATACAAGTCAACTCCGATCAATTACTTCAGTCGCACAATGAGAGATGCTCAACTCCGATATCCAAAGGCTAAAAGAGCGTGTCTAGCATTAGTTCATGCGATTCAGAAGTTCATACATTATTTGCTGTCAAACAGGGTCGTGGTGGTATCCAAGGCCGATCCCATAAAATTCTTACTATCGAAACCTTCTTTGATCGGAAGACCAGCGAAATTGCTACTTCAAATGTCAGAATTCGACATAGCCTACGTTCCTCCAAAAACAATCAAAGGGAAAGCAGTTGCAGATTTACTTGCTGCTTTCCCTGGAGAAGACGTCACAATGTTGCATGAAGAGGTACCTGGTGAGTTTCCAGTAATTTCAATCATTCATGAAGAAACATGGCTACTATATTTTGACGGATCGGCCACTCCAAGCAATGATACTATCGGAGTGTGGATTGTGCTAATATCTCCATTCGGTGAAGTCTTATAACATTCATTCAAATTGGATTTCCACTGCACTAACAATTCAGCAGAATATGAAGCTTTTCTCTTACGGTTATCTTTGGCTAAGAAAGCCGGAGCAAAGCACTTAGAAATCAGAGGAGACTCAAAGTTTCTGGTCAATCAAATGAATGGTGTGCACTCTCTCAAATAAATAACATTTGCTCCATTCAGGGCCGAGGCACAACGACTGTTAACTCATTTTTCTAATGCAATAATTATCCATACCGGCTGTACCAATAATAGACATGCTGATTTTCTGGAAACTCTAGCATCCAAACTACAATTAGAAGGGTTCGAAAAATCTATCACTGTACAAAAATGCTCCGTATCGTCTACCTGGATTACTCAAGTCATAGATGCTCAATCAAGCGACTGGCGGGCGCCCATCATTCATGAATTGAGAAACTCTCTTACGGAAGGTAAAATTAGTCTTAAGGATTTGAAAAACTTTTTCCTACTACATGGGGCATTATACTATTGCAATCCTGATGGATCCCTGTCACGGTGCCTTCGAGATAAAGAAGCCAGTGAACAACTCAAACACGTACATGAGCAGATATGTGGACAACCCCTGGTAATAACACTTTATAGAAGACTTCAAAGACTTGGATATTATTATCCCTCTATGGAAAATCAGTTGAGGATGCTGCGAGAATCTTGTCCCAATTGTCAAACACCACCTCATCATTCGGAGATTCTAACAATCCATCACATTTGTGACTAGAGAGAACCTTACATAAAGTATCTCCGCGACAATGATCCTCCATCAGAGAAGAAGGGAGCAATCAGGCTTATTCAGAGGGACACATTTTTTGTCTACTTGGAAGGAATATTGTATCGTAAAAGCTTTGGTGGGAACCTCCTGAGATGCTTGGCCGAACATGAAATTCTTACAATCTTGAAAGAGATGCACACAGGTGAACACCAAGGAAATAAGATACTATTTCTCCAGATTCATGAGAAATATTATTGGCCAACCATGGAGGACGATGCAACTTCTTATGTTCGGAGGTGTCATCAATGGCAAGTTCATGGTAATCTCATTCACAGTCCCTGCCTTTTATTACATTCTATGAGTAGTCCATGGCCCTTCTATAGATGGAGACTGGATATCATTGGGAAGATCAATCTGGCATCTTCGAAACAACATGAGTACATCATCACAGCAACGGAGTTATTCACCTAATGGGTTGAGGATATTCCCCTTCGAAGCACCATGGGAGTCAAAATCACGGCTTTTATCAAAGAGTACATCATATGCAGGTTCGGTGTTCCTAAATATATCATCACAGATAATGGAACTCCTTTTGCCAACAAACATGTTGCATAGTTACTCGATGGATACGAAATCAAACATATTTTCTCCACACCCTGTTATCCCCAAGGAAACGGACAAGCGGAGAGCACCAACAAGACTCTGATCCGGATTCCTAGTCGAACAATTCATGACAATCCACGCACCTGGCATGAATAATTGCCCATGGCTTTGTGGGCTTACCGAACCGCACCAAGGATCTCTATTGGGACATCACCATACTCTCTCATCTATGGCACTGATGCTATTTTCCCAGCTGAGATTAAAATTCCCTCCGCACGAATTGCAACAGCTAGTGAGGTGCAATAGGATGAAGCTGAAGTGTCTAGTTCGAGAATTGTTGAATTGGACATGCTCGATTTGAGAAGATCCAAGGTGGAAATATATGTGGAAACTTACAAACAGAGAGTTTCCAAGGCATACAACAAAATGGTAAGACCTTGAACATTTCAAGTAGGAGATTTGGTTTTGAAAACATCAAAGCAAATATCCAGCAAGACATGTCCGCTCCCAAATTCTCTCCAAAATGCGAAAGGCCTTGTAGTTGCAGGAATTCCTATACTGCACCCCTCATCCGAATTCATAATAATCAACATATTTGAAGATTAAGAACAACACTTTATTGATTAATTCTTAGAAATGTTACAATAAATGGAAGAAATCAAGAATACAACCACTCATAAGAATTTTATCTCTCCTCAAAACTTTCTCAACACTCCGAAATTGATCACTCCCTCTCTGAGTCTATTGGATCTATTTATATAGGGTAGTTACATAGTGGATGACAGCTAAGCTGTCCTTTAATTTCGGATCTGACTCGCGATATTCTCACAGCAGTTGTAATGATTATTCTCGTAGATGTCGTAATCTTCACAGGATCATCATGCTCATCCCGTGTTTCTGCTACCATCATCCGTTACGTCATTCTTTGAGTCAGTTTGCGACGCTCGCAGAGTGTTGTTGAATAGCTCGCAGAAATGTTGTTTATAAATTTCGCAAGAGCACTGCTGTGGCGATATTCTGATCCTATATCTTGCCTCTTCTCATGTATTTTCTACGAAGGGGAATATCATGAGAATTGAATTCTTTTAAAATTCCGCAGCTATTCATCTTTTCACATTCTTCTATTCTGACACGTTTCTGCATTTACACGTATCTTTTCTTCTACTCAATTTCTGACACGTCCTTATCAACCGTTGTGCTTCAACCGTTCATGTCTTTTTTCGCATTAAATGCATTTATCTTCTCGAAAATTCTTACCTTATATATATCTTCTTCATTCTTCTCTTTTTTTTTTTTTTAGTTTCTCTTTCTTTCTCTGCAACTTTACTTTCGTCCGCAACTTCCGCATCTGTTGTTGTTGTAATTTTTTTCTTATTCCTTTGATCTTGTATTTTCTTCATTCCCATACTAAGAATGCCTCCATCAGGTCGTAAAAATCTATTTTCCTTTGAAAAACATCAAAAGAAGCTTCAAGATAGAGGTTTTACTTTATCCACCATTCCTAATCAAAACCCTAGGGCTGAGTTCTCTGTTAAATTATTTTCTGATATTTCTTGTAGTCGCGAGAAGATCATAGTCTCATTAGGTCAAATTGAAGCTGGCCTTCCCATTCCTCTCTACGACCCTAAACTTCCTTTATTCTACGAAATACTTTCACCTGCAAAGTGCTCGCGAGCTATATATCAGTTGAGTGGAGACTGCATTCGTTTGCTGATTGAGTACGCTACTCGCGACGCTGGTAAAGAATCTCCTTACCCTCTTGAAGCTAAGAATCCTAAATTTGCTGCAGTACCAATTATTACTGCGAAGTATATTGTATAAAATTTCTTCGCAAATTATGAAGTTATCCCCATGAGGAAGGATAGCACTTGTTGGGGTATCCGCTTACAAAAGAAGGATGACGTTCCCGAAGATAAAGTTCTCATGTTGGATATTGACTGGCATCCGGGTAACAATCAAGGTCCGCGCCACTCTAGTGATGACAAATGATGTATTTTCCCATTATTTCTAGAGGGTCCATACATCTATGGTTCTCACGGTTTACTTGCGAGCCTCGCAGAGTACCAACCATGGGTGTTTAATTGGCCTGAAAGAAATACATAGGTATGTTCTCGAATTTTTTGCTTAAATTATCTTTATTATTTTTCTCATACTTTCATGTATACTCTCGCTGATTTATCCAATTTTACCAGATCAAAAGACTGAAAGCTAGCTACAACAAGTTAGGGAAGCCCAATACTCTATTATCTCTCAGATCACTCACAGATGAAGTAAGAAATATTCCTTTATGATTCTTAACAATATATTGTTGCCTCTATTTCTTATCTTTATCTGTGTTTGAAGGTTATTGAAGAAATTGAACCTGCTAAGCCTGCAAAAACTAAGGGGAAAGGTAGAGGTGCTTCTCTCGAGGAGAAATCTAGTGCTCCACTTTCAAAGAAAAGAACATTCCAATCCTCTCCTCCTTCAACTTTTCAGTCTAGCGAGAGTTCTAGCGATGATAACAATGATGATGATGGTGATGTTGATATTACTTCTGCGAAGGAATCCTCCTAACCCGAGTCTTCTATGTCTCAGTTGTCTAGCATATTTTCTGATACCATGCTAGGGATTGGCGATACTCCTCTTGCTGAAGCTTGCAAATCTATGGCAACTACCTGTGATGCCCCTCTCTTGGAGAATAATAAATCTGTTCACGGGGTTTCAAGATCTATATCTCCAAGTTTCTTACATTCACTTAGCGCTCTGGTATGGTCTCATTTCTTTGTCACATTTGTGTATTCTCATTTCCTTGCCATATTTTAATTTATATTTGTCTTGACAATTTTTGTTTTCCTTCGCAGGCTGGAAGAGCTTCTTTTGCTGTTGCCTCGGACCTGGAGAGGAGATGTGCAACTTTTGAAAAGAAGAACAATATTCTTCGCGAGAATAATGAAAAATTAGAATCTGAATATGCTAATCTTCGCAAGAAGGATGGAGAACTAGAAGCTGAAATTGCTGAACTTCGCAAGAAAAATAAACAACTAGAAATTGATGCTTCGAGTGACAAGCAAAATATATCCAATCTTGAAAAAGCTAACCAGCAACTCTATGGTATGAATTCTTCCCTTTTTCTCTAAATTCTTTTACCCTATTTTAGCTTATTCAAGCAACCATTTTTGCAGATGTTTATGGTCTTACTGATGAGACTACATTCCTCCGCTCTTTTCCTGAACCTGTAGATGAGGATACCCTTCTTGATCGCCATAATAATTCTTTAAGTAGCCTTTCAGATGATCAAATTAGATCTCTTTCTATAGATGAACTTAGATCCAAATTTCTTCTCTTAAAAATTGAACATAGATTCAACTTGGGTTTAACCAATAAGTTTAAGCGCCTTTATATTGACTCAAAAGAGGAAACTAATATATTAAGAACCAAGTACAATGATCTTATTGACGAAAAATACCTCATTGCTAAAAATGGTGCTCAAGCTTTAGCAGATTTCCATAAAACTCTTCTCAATATTCAAATTGAAAGGGACAGACTTATATGCGAGAATAGTGCTCTTGTGAAGAAGGAAAATCAAGTTCGCTCCCGTCTTCTCATTAGTAATAATGATGAGTTTGCCTAGGCTGCATAGATTCTTGATAACGCCATAAATAATTTAGGTGTAGATGTTAGTCTTCAAGCTGATCATTCTGCCTTGATTAAGGATATGATATTTGAAAGAGAAGGTGGTTATTCTTGTTTTTCCACTAATCCATCTTTTAACTGATTCTCCGCTATTTTATTAATATGTTGTCATTTGTTCGCAGCATCGGAAGAAAATTTTGCCAAAAAATTGGAGAATTGGAAAAAGATAAAGGGAAACTCGCAAAACTTCTGTCTTCTCGCAACGAGAAATGCTCCAAGTTCAAAAAGCAACTTCAGATTACTCTGGAGAATTTTAGAATTACTCTTGTTGGTTTTGTTCGCAATGATTCTATTAAAATGGTATGTGATGATCATAAAATTCCCCATTCTACATATCCTTATCTTGCGAATGAAATTCAAGAGAACGTCCCTAATCTTATGGTGTGATTTTTATGTTGTTGTAGAAAGTGGTAGTAAAGTTCGTTCTAAGACTTGTAGAGATTGATTTTAGACTTAAAATATATACAAAGTTGTCACAATATCGAGAGAGAACTGAGACTCAGGATTCCACCAATTCTTAATACTCATGTGGTTCAACTATTAATTTTAGACAATTATAGATTATAAGATAACAACTATTGACTCTTTCTTTGCCAAAAGTAGATTTTATAAAGAATTAGATGTAAATCATAAGCATATTGCATCAAGAGTTCTTGGACTAAGCATACACTATCAAACAAAATCACAAATAATCAAGAAAAATCATAAATCAATTTATATTAGTGCAAAAGTCATAAAAGAATTAAATAGAATTACCACATGCGTAAAGAATAGCTTTCTCCATTGTCCCAGTGTTGGGGTTTAGCTCCTCATATTAATCATGTCTCAAAATATGTGTTTGTTGCTCAAAAGATGATTAAAAGAGTGAAAAGTAATAAACAGATTGTTTGCAACAGTTCACTAACGTTACAAATAAGATGTTAGGACTGTTACAGAGAATTCACTGTTTCTCTATTACGAATCTGAGACGTTGATATTCAGCAGTGTTACAAATTTGAGACACTGTTATTCCTTGCAACACTTGTTCTTCAGCAGCATCAGCAGAAAACACAGCTCCCTGTAACTCAATCTGTTCAGCTCTGTGGTGCTCTAAAGTGCTCTGAAACTCCTCTAAACTATCCCCAAAGTCTCTACTCCTTTATGGAACTCGAAAACACCTTTTTATATATCAACAATCCGATTAAACCTCTCCAAAATCTTCGATACTTTTCTTGCTCTTCATGGCCAAGTGACGGGAATATCTCCTATTCTACGTGTCGCTGCCCTGAATTGTTTCGTACCCTTTCCAATATTAGATAGCAGAGATTATCTCCTCCAAAACCTTCACATAACTTCCAAATTTAATCCACAAAATCCCGAGAATAAATCCACCTCCATGTTTTATCGTGAAACAATGAATTTCTTCAAATAAGGGAGGTGGTTGCCCCTTATCCTGCTGATGGGGTGCCGATAGTAATCTGGGTACCCCTTAGTAATTTGGGAGCCCCTTATCCAAATTGAGAGTCCGAATAGTAATTTTCTCCCACGAGCGCAAAAACCAGTTTTCGAGCCAATTTCGCCGCAGAAGCTTATTTCTCCAAAAACACCTACAAATACATAAATTAGCAAAATAAGCACAAAATCGGGCACTAACAATATACATAATTGAGAACAAAATAGACACATAAGCGCGTCTATCAAATACCCCCAAACTTATTATTTGCTAATCCCGAGCAAATGAAATAAAATCCTAACTCACTGTCGCAGGCATCGTCGATTTCATTTAGCGTATGCAATAAGCCTTTAAACCCCTAAGTGGCCCTAGTGGCCGAGTTATAGTCTCGGGAGGGCTTACCAGAGATATAACCACAAAACCTTTACACTCCAGACCCTAGCTATGTACACAGAACCTTGGAAGGCACTAAAGAATCTCCTTGGTTGGCATACTTATTGACTACAGGAGGAAGTACCCTGATGCGAAATTCCAATTACTGTACACGAGTTTGCACTCAAACATACTAAAATTCATATATAAGTCATAGAGCTCTACTCAGATAGTCTCACTTTGGACATCAATATAACGGAGTCAAAACTAATAACATGGATAGATCAAGAAGATGGAAATAGAGAAAAACATAGATGGTTTTGATGTTTACTAAGTGAACGGTGTTTCCCATATCTGTCTGAAGGCCTCCGCCAAAATGAACCTATCCTAATGGACTGAGATACTGGTCTGACTAATATTAACACACTAGCATATACAAGGGAACCAGTGGTCGACTTATTCACTGAACATTAATAATTAACTTTTTTTTAACTGCATGATTATATCTTTTGGATCCAAGCGCATGCTTCTTGTTAGCAGATTAATGATAGTTCCCATGGATCCTTCGTTCCACGCTTGTTTAGGCAACAGAGACAGGGAAAACACACACATATTGCTATTCCCAAGTGTTAATTTTATTTCGTTTGGTCTAATTGGTCTGGTCTCTTCTTCTTCTTCTTCTTTTTTTGTTTTTTTAGTAACCCAATCACTCTATTTCACCCTAGCATTGGTAACAACTTGAATCGTGAGCCCCACCTAATCACTTAGAGAAACATAGTTTAAAAACAAAATAAAATAAAAACAGAAGTGAAAAGGACTCAACGAGATATGGTGAAACTATCATGTTATTTATAACACCTGAGCTCTGTGCTTTTATGAATAGACTCTTTTAGATGTTTCCATCTAATCAGATTGGTTCCTCAACTCCTACAACCAAAATGCTTCCATCCACTTAGATTGGTTAGTGCCATCCTTAATAAGCATAAATTTCTAGGCTCTGGAGTTTACTAATGCAACTAACAAGTTTCTCCCATACACCCAAACTTAAATCTAACATTGTCCTCAATGTCTAAAAGATAAAATTAAAAACATGAACAAGGAGAAATTGTTACCATTTGAAGCAAAAGAGATAAGGAAAGATATTACCGTGTCGCATGAATATTGGGTTACCTCCCAAGAAGTGCTAAGTTTAAAGTCTTCAGCCAGACTAAGAAAGGATTAGTCACCTCATAGAATCATAAAGTAATAGCCGAAACATCTGTGGGTCATTAAAACCAAATAAAGCTATCACAAGTAAAAGGAAAATGCAACCTGCCAAGAAAATAAACAAATAAAGCACACCATTGTCTAGTTTCCTGTTTAAGACAACTATATCTAGCTGTGGTTCAGGTTCAGGCTCTATGAAAGGGTCTAAATAAATTTCTTTAGGCTGCACTACCTCATAGCTAAGATCCGATTCAGGTATTAGAGTCTGGAAAAACTCAAATAAAAACTTAGAAGCACATAATAATAACCTAAATAACTGTGGATCCTTAAAGTCAATCAGGTTTGACATATGTGTCTTACACAGCTGACCACAATGAGAGTGGTGGTCTTCTTTAAACAAATGTGCCGATACTAATTTCCTAAAGTACTTAGGTTTAGTCTCAAAACTAAATAATTTCCTAAAGTACTTAGGTTTAGTCTCAAAACTAAATAATTGACACACATCGTGTATGAAGATAACTTTAAAATAAGTTCCCAACAATTGGTTGGAAAATACTTGGTTGGTCACAACTTCCTAATTTCAAAAAAAAATCAATTAATTCTCGGGTATCATAGTTCATTTTTATTTTTCTAAGTC
Organism: Papaver bracteatum; assembly: GCA_023529315.1. Taxonomy (NCBI): domain Eukaryota; kingdom Viridiplantae; phylum Streptophyta; class Magnoliopsida; order Ranunculales; family Papaveraceae; genus Papaver; species Papaver bracteatum. Next base: position 293,321 of record JAJJWX010003511.1, read on the forward strand.
TATTGGCTAACCACATCAACCAGAGGATGGGTTTAATAGATGAATAATTATTAAAATTATTTGGATTTGAACTAGAAACATTGTCATTATTAAGGTCAATTGGAGTAAAAAATTCCTGATCACTATGCCTACTTATTTCAAATTCTTCATCAACACTATCCTCATTATAATCATCATTATAATAATATGAATATGGTTGAACCTCATCTAAAGTGTGACCAATTATAACCTCATCATCTTGATTATGCAAATAACTATCCTCATTTTCAAGGGTACTATTGGAAACACTAAGATTATTTTGAGCAAAACTGTTTTGGGCCTCTAACAAAAGCTTTTGTGTCGACTCACATAACTTCTTTATGGTATCGTGACTCGACTCACATGACTTTCTTAGGGTATCGTGTATAGAAGGTTCATTCATGGGTGCATTTTGTTTATTCATTTCTAACACAAACCTATTTGTATTCTCAGTTAATTGTTTGAGAGACTCTTCTAGAGGAAGAACAGGTTCAGAAGGATCATAATAGGGACTAGTTTTCAACATTTTCATTATATTGTCCAAAGATGAGGAACTAGAACTATAATATTCCTTATTTTCTTGCTCGTATGACCGGTGGGTATGTGGATAGTAATTGGGATAACCATGGTATGATCCATAACCTTGAAAAGACGGATGTTCCCAACCACTATTCACACTATGGTGAAAGTTGTAATGTCCATTTTGAAACTCATTCGGATATTCATTGTATTGGCTATTGTAATACCAGTTCGACATTCTATTTGCAGGGGTGTGAGTTGTCACACAAAATAAAACCCACTGACAGGGGATTCGTGGGGTGGATAAAGTCTTACCTCCCGTACCAGACGGGCGATGAACCGTTGAAGTCGACTCAGGCCACCGACTCCTATGTCAGTGTACAAACCCGAGGGGCCGAGGTGATATCGTAATCACCGTCCTTCCTTGCAAACAGTTTTATTTATTTTTTAACCCTTCCTTAGGGTTTTAAAAATAATGTCCAAGTCCAAAAATAAAGTCCAAAAAGTCCAAAAATAAAAAGATTACAAAAAATAAAACACTATTTACAATTTCTAAAAAAAAATATGTCTAAATAAAAATATATATATACAAAATCTTCTTCACTCGTTGGACTCCTCTTTTCTTTCCTTCTTTGGCGATGCTTTCCTTTTATAGCACTTTTTATTTCCTTGTAGCTTCGCTCCAAATCTGAAAAGAATAAAAAAAAATACCAAAGGCGTAAAAGAGAACAAAAATAATAAAAATAAAAATAAAACCAAAAAAATAAAAATAAACCTAAAACAAATCTAAATACAATTCCGCGTCGACGGTGCCAAAAATTGATGTGATTTTTATGTTGTTGTAGAAAGTGGTAGTAAAGTTTGTTCTAAGACTTGTAGAGATTGATTTTAGACTTAAAATATATACAAAGTTGTCACAATATCGAGAGAGAACTGAGACTCAGGATTCCACCAATTCTTAATACTCATGTGGTTCAACTATTAATTCTAGACAATTATAGCTTATAAGATAACAACTATTGACTCCTTCTTTGCCAAAAGTAGATTTTATAAAGAATTATATGTAAATCATAAGCATAGTGCATCAAGAGTTCTTGGACTAAGCATACACTATTAAACAAAGTCACAAATAATCAAGAAAAATCATAAATCAATTTATATTAGTGCAAAAGTCATAAAAGAATTAAATAGAATTACCACATGCGTAAAGAATAGCTTCCTCCATTGTCCCAGTGTTGGGGTTTAGCTCCTCATATTAATTATGGTCTTAAAATATGTGTTTATTGCTCAAAAGATGATTAAAAGAGTGAAAAGTAATAAACAGACTGTTTGCAACAGTTCACTGACGTTACAAAGAAGCTGTTAGGACTGTTACAGAGAATTCACTGTTTCTGTGTTACGAATCTGAGACGTTGATCTTCAGAAGGGTTACAAATTTGAGACACTGTTATTCCTTGCAACACTTCTTCAGCAGCAGCAGCAGAAAACACAGCTCCCTGCAACTCAGTCTGTTCAGCTCTGTGGTGCTCTAAAGTGCTCTGAAACTCCTCAAAACTATCCCCAAAGTCTCTACTCCTTTATGGAACTCGAAAACACCTTTTTATATATCAACAATCCGATTAAACCTCTCCAAAATCTTCGATACTTTTCTTGCTCTTCATGGCCAAGTCACGGGAATATCTCCTATTATACGCGTCGCTGCCCTGAATTTTTTCGTTCCCTTTCCAATATTAGATAGCAGAGATTATCTCCTCCAAAACCTTCACATAACTTCCAAATTTAATCCACAAAATCTCGAGAATAAATCCACCTCCATGTTTTATCGTGAAACAATGACTTTCTTCAAATAAGGGAGGTGGTTGCCCCTTATCCTGCTGATGGGGTGCCGAGAGTAATATGGGTACCCCTTAGTAATTTGGGATCCCCTTATCCAAATTGAGAGTCCGAATAGTAATTTTCTCCCACGAGCGCAAAAACCACTTTTCGAGCCAATTTCGCCGCAGAAGCTTATTTCTCCAAAAACACCTACAAATACATAAAATAGCAAAATAAGCACAAAATTGAGCACTAACAATATACATAATTGAGAACAAAATAGACACATAAGTGCGTCTATCATCTTATCATCTTTGATAAAGAAGCTGAAGAGTCTGAAGAAGATGAAGAACATAATGAAGATGAAGATGAAGAGAGGGACTCTGGTGAAGATAATGAAGGATCTAAATAGCTTTATCTTCTCTTTAAATATCTTTGTAATATCTGTACATTCATCCTTGTAATACATTGTTGCGAATTTCTCTAGCTTCTAAGGTTCCTTGATATTATAGATTACTTTTGTTTCTATCTGCATACATTAGAAAATAATTCCTTTTTGCAATATGGTTAATCAATATGCTTATTAATTTTCAACTATCTGCGTAAATCTGTCATATAAAGATGAATAATAGTTTTATCATTTTGTCCATTCCCATACTTATCTCTGTTATTCATCTGCAATATGAAAGATTGAACAGATTAGTTTTGAATAAGATCTGTTAGTAAATTTTTTCCACAATCTCTGCGTAAATATCGCAAGTCATATCTGTATAATCTCATGATTTCTGCGTAAATTTCACAGTCATTCAATCTTAATCTCTTGTGGTCTTATATTGCCTTCCTAGTTAAAGGTCTTATTTAGCCACGTTTTGTGTTGGCGACAAAATCGCAGGACGTCCTTACACTCGCATTTAAAGACCCATTGATCTTGCCTTATCCGCGCGTTGTCAATTTCTCTTGTGATAATATGACAGGCCTAAGTTTTCTTGCGAAGACAAATCCCCATGACATTGTCTTCTTGCAATGAAATCGTAGGACGTCTTTACACTTTCATGTAAAAACCCATTGATCTCATCTTATCTTTTTCTCATGGCTTTTTGCCTCTGTATAATTGTTGCACAAATATGACAAGCCTAAATATTCTTGCGAATATAAAGCCTCATAATATTTGCGTCTTAAGACACTTATCAGCTCCCTAATGGAGGGTGCCGCACTTATCTTCCCCCTGGTTTCCCCTTCAAGGAGGCGTACATCGGCCATACAAGACTATCTCCTCCCATCCGGTCTTAACAACAACCAGTTGTTTTCGCAGCCTCTTATCCTTTTTTCCTATATGGCTTATAGTTACGAGACTGCACCCTAGGTGGGGTTTTCTTCGGGCTGAGTATATCATATCCAAGACTTGCCAAGAATGGCCAGGGTAGTTCCATACGCCCCGGGCACCCTTGGCTCAACCGTGTACCTCGGCGCCTTGATCATACTTTGCACTCCTTAGAAGAGACCCTCGGTCGCCCAACTGTTAATATATACCTAGCAACAAGCTGGGCTCCAACACCTCTTTGAATAACAACTCCTAATCTATGAAAAATATAATTGCCAAAACCACTACTAGCGTCATTACTAACTAAACAATTTTTCAGACGCTTGAAAAAACATAAAGTATCTTCACCAAGTTCCCCCAAAGTAGAAAAAGCTAAGACACCCAACCCATGGCCATATGAAACACACTTGTCCAAATATTTAGTGTGTTTACGAGAAACAACATTAGATATAGCCTTTCCCGGGACAAAAGATCTAACACCGTCACCAGTAAAGGGTGATACTCCTGTGACATCCATGCAAACATCTTGACCATTCTCCCAGTTGAGAACGAGAATACCAGCAGGCTTCAAACCTTTGTCCTCATCTGTCAGGAATCCAAGAGGAACCTCCTTGTGCGCAGGCACACCCGCTTTGTAACAAATGTCAACAACAACATCACGAACAATATCATGTCGAAACTTAGGACCAACATCTTTAGCACAGTGAACTGCATGATCCCCAAAAATGTACATGGATTTTTTGCAGCTTGGGGATAATCCATTCTTAACAAACAGTGGGATACCGAGGCGATAGAAAAGCACAACTCTGAATTGTCTATGGCCATGGCACCGATTAATCCCACTAATGGGGACAACTAATAAATTATCATGTGCATGCTTGACATGATTGCACTGCCACAAAATATAATCTCTTGCAGACATATAAAACTGGTTGGGGATTTGCTTCTTAACTGCATCAAAGTAAGTAACTTCCATGGACTACATGGAAGGGGGGGTAGTAACATCGACACAGTAAGTAGCAGGTAATCCACATACCTGGTGTTTATGGGTAAAATCGTTTCTGCCGATTTTGGTTATAAATCCGGTAGGTGAGTGAGAAACTGGTTTAAACCCTAAACAAATGTGATGCACGTGAGCACTTTCTAGATTCGAGAGACCAATCTGTACAAGTCCGTCCTAAACCAAGAAATGGTCGTTCCAGACTTGCTTCAGTCACAAAGTGGAGGAGAAGGGTTGATTTGGGGAGGAAATCGAAGAAATGTGTTGAGATCAGAATAATTCTGGAAGAGTAGTGTCTCGAGTTGTATCAAAAAGTGAAAGCTTCAGAATCTTGCAAGAGATGAAAGCTTTTTGGAGAGCTTGCAAAGTTTCCTTTTCTGAAAGTGCCGTGTTTTTTTCCTGACCGAGACTTGTTTTTTGGTGGAAATAGGTAAGACCTATATATACAAGTCAACATTGAAACGTACCCTGGCCTCATGAAGGAAGAGAGTAAAGGGTGAAATAATGGGAGGAGGTGGTAACCGCATGGTGTTTATGGGTGAAAACGTTTTCACCATTATTTCCTCATTTATTTGACCGCTTTATTCCTATTCACGCTATCTTAAAGTGAGCGTAGTGTACGCTGCATGCTGTGACCGCCAAACCAAGACCCTGGAAAGTATCCCCCAATTTGTGCTGATGTATCGAGTGTTGGTTGCACCTTGAGTGCAAGTGGCAATGCCAGGCTGCAAGTGGCGCGTGTGGCATGTTCCAATGGCATGTGCGGAATGCCTTTGTTGCGTGTTGCACCTTTAGTGCATGTGGTAATGCCAAAGCCTCTAGTGGCGCGTGTGGCATGTGCGGAATGCCTTGGTGGTAGGTTGCACATTGAGTGCAAGTGGCCACGCCAAAGCTGCCAGTGGCGCATGTGGCATGTGCGAAATGCCTTGGTGGTAGGTTGCACATTGAGTGCAAGTGGCAATGCCAGAGCTTCCAGTGGCACGTGTGGCATGTACCAATAGCATGTGCGGAATGCCTTGGTGGTAGGTTGCACGTTGAGTGCAAGTGGCAATGCCAGAGCTGCCAGTGGCACGTGTGGCATGTGCCAATGGCATGTGCAAAATGCCTTGGTGGTAGGTTGCACGTTGAGTGCAAGTGGCAATTCCAAAGCTGCCAGAGGCGCGTGTGGCATGTACCAATGGCATGTGCGGAATGCCTTGGTGGTAGGTTGCACGACTTGCAAATTAGGCTACCAGCGAGGGTTTTGGCATGTGCCAATGGCACGTACGGCCAAGTTGGCCTAGGTTGCACGGCTTGCAAGTTAGGCTACCAATGTGCGTATTTGGCATGTGCCAATGGCAGGCACGACCATTAGGGCCACGACTAGGTAATGAAAGCTACCAGTGAGCGCGTTGGCATGTGCCAATGGCACGCCCGGCCATTAGGGCCACGGATAGGTAATGAAAGCTACCAATGAGTGTGTTGGCATATGCCAGTGGAACGCTCGGCCATTAGGGCCACGGCTTGGTAAGAAAAGATGCCAGTGAGCGTGTTGGCATGTGCCAATGGCACACTCGACCATTAGGGCCACGGCTTGGTAAGAAAAGCTGCCAGTGAGCGTGTTGGCATGTGCCAATGGCACGCTCGGCCATTAGGGCCACGGCTTGGTAATTAAAGCTACCAATGAGCATGTTGGCATGTGCTAATGGCACGCTCGCCCATTAGGGACACGACTTGGTAACAAAAGCTGCCAGTGAGCGTGTTGGAATGTGCCAATGGCATGCGTGGCCAATTTTTCCTAGGTTGCACGGTTTGGGCCAAGGTAAGGGTGTTTGGCTTGGCGTGGTGTAACTAGCATAGCTAGGTCCAAAGCAAAATGTGTTTGGCATGGCACGGCTAGCTTGGGCTAGGTGTGGCTGGCATGATTTTCCATTGGAACAGAGGTGCGGCTAGCATGGTTGGCATGCTTTGGCGCGTTTGGTGTGGTTGGCATGATTTTCCATTGGAACAGGGGTGTGGCTAGCATGGTTGGCATGCTTTGGCGCATTTGGTGTGGATGGCATGATTTTCCATTGGCACAGGGGTGCGGCTAGCATGATTGGCATTCTTTGGTGTATTTTGGTGTGGTTGGCATGATTTTCCATTGGCACAGAGGTGCGGCTAGCATGGTTGGAATACTTTGGCGCGTTTGGTGTGGCTAGCATAGCTAGGGCCAAGGAGGAGTGCATTTGGAATGGCGCGGCTAGCTTGGGCTAGGTGTGGCTGGCATGACTTGCCATTGGCACGAAGGGAAATTAGGGTTTTGCTCTTTGTAACCCTAATTTAAAAAAATACCCCCCATTATTTACTGACTACATGCATTAAATGTTCTAATAAATGTGTCACCGGTGACATTAGGTTATTCGATGTTTTACAATTTTACCCTTTGTCTAAAAACCACCATCAACATTAAGTCCCCTACTTAGCTCGGAACAGGAGCTTTGTTGCGAGGTAAGCATAAGATGGTGACAAACTATCAGCAGTGAATCGTAAAGAGAATTGAGGAGGTTTTCCTGACCTTTTTATAGATAGGATTTGGAATCCTTGCCTCTGGCAGGTTTGCACAAATCGGGATGCTGGCACAATTGAGAAGTCGGCATCATTGAGAAACGGGAAGCTGGGCGGTATTGGGAACTAGGCCCAAGTTGGGAAGTTGGCGGCATTGGGAATTGGAACAAGTTGGGAAGCTGGGCAGAATTGGGAAATAGGAAGTTGGGCATCCTTGGGAGTTGGCGCAAGTTGCATGCTAGCTTGGTGGGGCCGTCTTAAGCTGGGAAGATGGTGCAAGTTGGGAGACTGACCAGGATTAGGAAGCTTGCACGTTGGGAAGCTGGCGCCGGTTGGGAAGATGACGCTGGTTGGGAAGCTGGCGCGGATTGGGAAGCTCTTGCAAGGGAAATGCTTGCGGTTTAGGGTTTGACACGCCAAAACCCTAATTGGCGCCCTTCACTAAAGTTGTTGTAGAATCCTCGTTTGGAGTTGGATTTTCGATGTCCGCATATGTATCTTCAAACCCAGGAAATTTCCAATCTTTAGTAAGGAAGATTTTTGAATTTTGAGCATGTTTAGGGGATGAAAAATGCGAAACAATAAACTTCCAGGAGGTTTTCAGAACTTTTCCAGGTTGCGTGTTGTATGATGTTCTGGTCACCTCTCCTTGTTCGTTCATCCGATTGTCATGAAATTTTGATATGTTGTAGGTAACTTCCATGCGAAGACAAACGTACATAAACCAACACTAGATTCCACACCAATTGCTCCCAGTTTGTAATTGAACACATGGTAGTATAAATTTCCCTCAGCTGAGTTTGTTTGGAAAACGTGTTTCATGACTTCGGTACTTCTTGCACATGTTGTAGAATCATAATAAGGAACTTGAATGATTTTAGTTCACTTACTTTCTTAATTTTATGATCGTACTAATTTTCCACGCTTGATCCATCCTAATCCCATGTAATCTTCGTATTAGGTGCTTAACAACGAAGTTGGGAATCATGGGTCCACTAGTACGAGCAACCCTAGAGTTGTTAACGATGAACCACTTGTGCCTCCAGGTTATGAAGTATTGATTTCCAATGCAGTGGAAGTGGCGTAAATCCAAATTGAGCCTCAGATGGTGGAACCCGAATCGAGAATAGTAGAAACTACTTCGTCGGAGGTTGCCCCCATGCGCAGCCTACTCTCATTACATCTCCTTGAATTCCATGTCCACATGATTCGACATGATCCTATCGTACTCTTATGGATGTGACAGTGGGTTGCTCAGAAATTATTTAATGAAATATTCTGATAGTGCAGGTTTTGGACCCTCCACGACCCCGTAAAGTGTTGAAAGCGTCTTCTAGACAGAGATATGATGATATTCTAGCGATTTACCCTTGAAGAGTGGATGACCTTGTTGTGAGTGCGGCTTTTTGGTTGACTGTGTCCTCTGAGCTTTGACAGTGAATGGATTCCGTGTATATCCTCAGTCCTCAAGCATGGTTTACATGTTTCCATATTTGTAGTAATTGGTGTTGTGGTGAGGCTTTGGTAGGTATTAACGAGTGAGCGACAAAAGTTCTTGGTAGGAGATGTAATCAGAAGAGACTACATTGTCGTGGTAACAAAGTAAGTTGGATGGAATTATGTGGGCTTTCATGGAAGTAAAAATATTGGTTGGATGTGACTATAATCCTTGACATGAAGAAGCGGCGTTGAAGTAGCTTCGGCTCTTGGTGAGGATGTTGAAACTTAAGAATCTAAACGTTAAAGTTTTGGCTTCGGACCTTGGAGAAGCTTATGGAGAGAATGCTGAAGTGGAGGGGTTGCGTTAATCAGTGTGTTGTCAAACCAGACATCCTTCAAGCGAACAGTGGTTAGGAATCCTTGGTTCCTTCTATCAACCTTGCTTTAGTTTGGGAGCGGCTTCTCTGGTTGGAAACATATGCTTCCCTAATGCACTGCGGTTGAGGGATGCAGATATGTCTTGACGTTGTGCCTTGAGGAAACATATAATCTCACATAAATGTTTCATCATGGACCGCATAGTTTTGTGGGCGAATTCCCCAGAAATCATGCGTCCCTTGACAAGAAGAGAGTCTTTGTGAACCCAGGGGGTTTGATGATTTTCTTCGATTTTGGAGAAGTCGTTCCTGATCTTTACATGTGATGAAATTAGATTGCTGCTTCCCTATGGGGCGTTCAAGTGCAACGGTAGAAGGATGCAGGCTGCCAGCACTGGGAAGATGCAAACTGGAAGTGCAAGTGTGACACAAACTGTCAGTGCTAGAAAAGATGCAAGCTTCCAGCGCTGGAAAGGATGCAGGCGGTCGGCGCAGGGTGTGGCATTGTGGCCGGTCATATGCGTGCTGCATGTGTGCCTGACATGTGTGTCTGGGATGTGCATCCGGTAAGCGCGTCTGGTGTTGTCTTGGACGCGGACTGTTGGCGCTGGAATTTTGGCTATCAAGCTGTGATGATAGCGCGAGAGGCTTATTTCCGTGGGACGGTGGAATCGATACCTGGAAGGCGTGCAGGGTGGATCATGGAATGCTAGTGTTAGTGGTAGTATGGTAGCAACAAAGTGGGCAAGCATATTCTGGCTATGCACTCCAGCGTTCCTCCTTTAGTTTGTTCTCCTTTTTTTTTTGGTGTAAACCTTAGCCATAGGTATGCCTTCCATAAATCTGTAGGAATATAGTTCCTCTCTTCGAATATTATTGTAGTAGCGTCAGCTACCTCATGAATAGTAATTGGTAACCGTTATGATGCAAAGTCGGTACACACGGTGATGCAACAAAGAGTTGGAGCTGAAACAGGCGGTCCTCCAAATGACGAATAACGCCTTCTTCGAGAAAATTAAATCATTGTTGAATGGCTTCCTTTGCACTTCTGTCTTCTGAAATTCTTCTGTGTTTTTTTTTTTTGAAAAGCAAATGAAACACCCGGCTTATGGTTTTGATTTTCTGGATTTCTGGGTTGATAAAAAAGTCTTTTTTTTTTTAGATTTCTGGGTTGATAGGCAAGTGTTACCTATGAGGGTTTTGGGTTATTATTCAGGATGCACGTTTTTAGGATGATGTCATTTTTGGTTATGATTGTAAGTGATACGAACATCTCAGGGAAGATATGGAACTGCAAACATTGCGTGTTGGTATTTTTGAGGATATTGGATTATTTTTGGAATAAATGGTTTTAATAGTATGGCTCTGAATATGAATTGTGAGGAAAATATTGCTTTCAAAAAAGTGTGTGCCGGTAATTGGCATAGGATGAAATAGTATGATGGTTTTGTCGAGAACCTGAAAGAATAAATCGCATATCTCGTCTGATCTAGACTTACTCAGTTTTCTGGGTCTTTTGTCTGAAAACAAGATCCTCCCCGCGCAAAACCGGTCTTGTATATAATATTGTCGCGATTTCGGAAAGTCCCCAGTTATTTTTGGAGCTTCCTGGTGACTGAGTCGTTTGCTTCTGGTTCCTATGAAGTCCCCAGTCATCTCTTGCAGTTTGCGACTGGTAACCAGGTTGTCTGGTAGTCGAGTTATAGATCCCCAAACCGATTGCCTGCTTCTGCCATCCTGATGCTCGTATCGAGGCATGGGATCGATTTCTGGAAGCTGATATTGTAACCGAGAGATCAATCCTCCCGCTGTGGTCGCCAATTGTTTATGGGTAAAAATGATTTCTGCCGATTTTGGTAAATTCGGTAGGTGAGTGAGAAACTGGTTTAAACCATAAACAAATGTGCTGCACGTGAGCACTTTCTAGATTCGAGAGATCAATCTGTACAAGTCCGGCCTAAACCAAGAAATGATCGTTCCAGACTTGCTTCGGTCACAAAGTGGAGGAGAAGGGTTGATTTGGGGAGGGAAACAAAGAAAGGTGTTGAGACCAGAATAATTCTGGGATAGTAGTGTCTCGACTTGTATCAGAAAGTGAAATATTCAGAAGCTTGCAAGAGATGAAATATTTTTGGAGAGCTTGAAAAGTTGCATTTTCTGAGATTGTTATGTTTTTCTCCTGACCGAGACTTGTTGTCTGGTGGAAATAAGTAAGACCTATTTATACAAGTCGAGATTGAAACGTAGCCTGGCCTCATGAAGGAATAGAGTAAAGGGTAAAATAATGGGAGGAGGTGGTAACCGCATGGTGTTTATGGGTGAAAACGTTTTCACAATTATTTCCTCATTTATTTGAACGTTTTATCCTATTCACGTTTTCTTAAAGTGAGTGTAATGTATGCTGCATGATGTGACCACCAAACCAAGACCCTGGAAAGCATCCCCCAGTTTGTGTTAATGTCTCGAGTGTTGGTTGCACCTTGAGTGCAAGTGGAAATGCCAGGCTGCAAGTGGCGTGTGTGGCATGTTCCAATGGCATGTGCGGAATGCCTTTGTTGCGGGTTGTACCTTGAGTGCATGTGGTAATGCCAAAGCCTCTAGTGGCGCGTGTGGCATGTGCGGAATGCCTTGGTGGTAGGTTGCACATTGAGTGCAAGTGTCCACGCCAAAGCTGCCAGTGGCGCGTGTGGCATGTGCGAAATGCCTTGGTGGTAGGTTGCACGTTGAGTGTAAGTGGAAATGCCAAAGCTGCCAGAGGCGCGTGTGGCATGTACCAATGGCATGTGCGGAATGCCTTGGTGGTAGGTTGCACGGCTTGAAAATTAGGCTACTAGCGAGGGTTTTGGCATGTGCCAATGGCCCGTACGTCCAAGTTGGCCTAGGTTGCATGGATTGCAAGTTAGGCTACCAGCGTGCGTGTTTGGCATGTGCCAATGGCACGCACGGCCACTAGGGCCACGGCTAGGTAATGAAAGCTACCAGTGAGCGCGTTTGCATGTGCTAATGGCACGCTCGTCCATTAGGGCCACAACTAGGTAATGAAAGCTACCAATGAGCGCGTTGGCATGTGCCAATGGGACGCTCGGCCATTAGGGCCACGGCTTGGTAAGAAAAGATGTCGATGAGCGTGTTGGCATGTGCCAATGGAACGCTCGGCCATTAGGGCCACGGCTTGGTAATAAAAGTGGCCAGTGAGTTTGTTGGCATGTGAAAATGGCACGCTCGGCCATTAGGGCCACGGCTTGGTAATTAAAGCTACCAATGAGCGCGTTGGCATGTGCCAATGGCGCGCTCGGCCATTAGGGCCACGACTTGGTAAAAAAAGCTGCCAGTGAGCGTGTTGGCATGTGCCAATGGCATGCGTGGGCAATTTGGCTTAGGTTGCACGGTTAGGGCGAAGGTAAGGGTGTTTGGCTTGGCGTGGTGTGACTAGCATAGCTAGGGCCAAGGCAAAGTGTGTTTGGCATGGCGCGGCTATCTTGGGCTAGGTGTGGCTGGCATGATTTGCCATTAGCACAGAGGTGAGGATAGCATGGTTGGCATGCTTTGGTGCGTTTGGTGTGGATGACAAAGCTAGGGCCAAGGCAGAGTGCATTTAGCATGACGCGGCTAGCTTGGGCCAGGTGTGGCTGGCATGATTTGTCATTGGCACAGAGGTGCGGCTAGAATGGTTGGCATGCTTTGGCGCGTTTGGTGTGGCTGGCATGATTTGCCATTGGCACAAAGGTGCGGCTAGCATGGTTGGCATGCTTTGGCACGGTTTGTGTGACTAGCATAGCTTGGGCCAAGGCAGAGTGCATTTGGCATGGCGCGGCTAGCTTGGTCTAGGTGTGGCTGTCATGATTTTCCATTGGCACAGAGGTGTGGCTAGCATGGTTGGCATGCTTTGGCGCATTTGGTGTGGCTGGCATGATTTTCCATTGGGACAGGGGTGCGGCTAGCATGGTTGGCATGCTTTGGCGCGTTTGGTGTGTCTGGCATGATTTTCCATTGGCACAGGGGTGCGTCTAGCATGGTTGGCATGCTTTGGCGCGTTTTGGTGTGGCTGACATGATATTCCATTGGCACAGGGGTGCGGCTAGCATGGTTGGAATGCTTCGGCGCGTTTGGTGTGGCTAGCATAGCTAGGTCCAAGGCAGAGTGTGTTTGGCATGGCACGGCTAGCTTGGGCTAGGTGTGGCTGGCATGACTTTCCATTGGCATGGAGGGGAATTAGGGTTTTGCTCGTTGTAACCCTAATTTGAAAAAATACCCCCCATTAATTACTGACTACATGCATTAAATGTTCTAATAAATGTGTCACCAATGACATTAGGTTATTCAGGATTTTATAATTTTACCCTTTATCTAAAAACCACCATCAACAGCTACCATACGATTAAGATTATTGTGAGGTGATTGATAATACTAGGTTGTGAGACAGATTTATCTATTCCAATAGATTTTTCTTTGTGAGACATATTTGTTTTGAAAAGACGAGGGTACCCAAATATACCTCAATATAAAACTTTTCCACCTATAAGTCCTTTTCCGAAAGTGATTGTCTATGGACTGAGTCGAGGCAATACAACTAATCGGTTCATACTTCGTGTGATCGTCTATGGATACAAAATCGAGACTATATAACAACGAAGTATGTTTACTTGATAATAGGTTCGGACTTAACCAAACTCTAGGGATTGTCTATCAAATAAAATAGGAATTAACGTTTGTGTATTTTACTTCTAATTATAATAAAACAATTATAATTGCGGAAATAGAAAAGTAAAAGACATAGCAAGATTTTGTTAACGAGGAAACCGAAAATGCATAAAAACCCCGGGACTTAGCCCAAAATTGAATACTTTAATAATTAAGCCGTTATACAAAATCAAACCAACTTCGTATAGTTGATACCAAGCAACTAAACCTATAGTTCTCCTAGTTCCCTCGGTATTCCTACGCCTCCAACTTGTAATAAGTCACGTACTTGGAACAATTCCTTTGGTTCGTATTCCAAACAGTGAAGGAACAACAAATCTATTCGGTAACAAATCTTTTCAAACAACATAATATGAGTTTGACAAAGGCTCTTCCGTTTAACCAATAAACTCCTTTGTCGGGTCCTTAGATCAATCTCTCAAAAACTACCGAAGTAATTGTTAGACTATGCAATCAATATTATTAATCACAAAGAAGTGTATTGATGTCGATCTACTCAACTAATCAATCCAATCTATCACAAGGATAAACCGATTATAGTTGGATCCATTTCCAGACGAAACAAGTATTGTGCACACCAAAGATTATTAACCCAAAAAAGTCTTCTTGTCTTCAAATCTTTTTTAATCTTCAATCAGCACCTGCACATAATCAACTTGAATCTCTTGTGATCAATCACACATAGAACGGAATCTGATAACATTGGATTATCACAAAACGTCTTTAGATCTACAAACAGTCTAAAGATTCCCGTCGAAACTTCGATCTAGTTTGAGTGAATCTTATATTAGAAGAGAAGATTCCCAAGCATAAACAAACTAGGTGCAATCAAAGTTCAACAACCGTTAGTCAATCAAATCAATCAAAAACTAATAATATAACCTCAATTATCTAGTTTCCCACCAACGGTACTAATAGAGCTTCTCAATCCCAAAGAAGTCTTTAAAATGAGCGGCCGTAAGAGATTTCGCCTAATTTGATTACTTTTCTCTTCAAATAGGCGGCTCCACCAGTAACAACATAACTAGGTAGTTTTGATGGCTCTGAGGATTAGTTTGATCAAAATGGAAACTTCAATATTTATAGACAAGGAAGTTTGGACACCAAGGAATTTCCAAAACCGAAAATATTCTCAAAATATGCAATATAATTCAAATTCGGTTTCCATAATTCCTGGAAATGCTTTGTCCAAATATTGACCGAAATCCCAATAGAAAAATCTATAATCAGTAAATGCACATTACTAATTATTATTTTCTAAAGATATGCATTTATTTGCTGGAAAATAAATAGCATATAAAAACTAAGAAACCTTAAATAAAAGATTCTCAATTTATTTCGATCCTGGGATTATCCTTTAGCTATTAAGGAATATCTTTGAAAAATTAATGATAAGAGTTACTGCACATGTTCAAAGTATATCGACATCTTTACTTTTCAAGTCCTTTTTCATACTTACAATCTTGGAAACGATTTTCCACACTTCCAAACGAGTTTAGAATTGGTTCGTCTGAATTCCAGAACTATGTGATTGATTATCCTATCAAATCACCAATCATGGGTTTCATGGTTCTACCAAAACAAGTTTTGGTTCTTCATCCATGTGAGTATTGTAAGTACTGAATATCGCAAGATAATAGTTCACGAGTATCATAATAAATAAAGGAGAAAATAATTATAAAATGTTACGATGATAGAAGAAGCGCGGAGAAATATGAAGTTTTGCGAGGATGGAGTAATTTTGCGAGTATGAGTTGCGATACTTCGTAACTCATGTACAGCTGTATAAGTTTTACTATAAATAGGAGTTCAAATGTAAAATTTGGGAGGTTCTTTTAGTGAGTGTTAGAAAATATCTTAGGAAAGAGAATAGAGAAAATTGTAACTATTCTAATTCCATTTAGATACTTCTTTGTAATCAATTAAGGACATTAATAATAAAATTGTCATTCATCATCAAGAACTTCTTGAGTTTTTACTAATTCTATTGAGGGTGTAGTTGTAGGTTATTCTGCAACTACATAATTGGCGCTAGAAACAGGGATTGAAAGAATTCATGTACCAGAAAAATGGCAAGAAGAAGAAACACATCAGAACCATTAACTGAAGTAAGAAGAAGTGTAAGATTAGCAGGAGGAGAAGCAAATATAACAGGAGAAACTAGTAGGAGAAGGAATAATCGAAGAAATCAAGCTCAACAATTAGGAGATCATGATCAAGTGAGTATACACACTTGGAGAACTAATACACCAGAAGAAGAAGATAGAGAACCACAAATCAGAGAAAATGGGAGGAACAATTCTTGAAACAGAAAGGGAGATGCTAGAAACATTGAGACAAGGAATCCAAAAAGAACGAATGATCGAAGCTGAAGAACGTGCCAAATTAACAAGACAAAATCAAGAATTGAGGATGGAAAATGAGATGTTACAAAGGAGGAAATCTCAAAGTGTTGCAAGATCAAATGTTAGAATAGAAAGAGAAGGACAAAATTCACCGATAATCAATAATGAAAATGATATGCAAGAACAAGCGCAGAATCAAGGTGATAGAAATCAAGAAAATCGTTTCATTTTAATACCAAACCACGAACAAAATATGGAGAATTTACGAACAAGACCAAATCATAAAGAAAACAATCATAATCGAGAGGAAGAACAACAACTTATGGAAGAAACTGAGAGATAACAAGAAATACATCAAAACAATCACGAGAATGGAGTAAGAAGACATGAAGAAGTTCGTAACAAACAAAATGTTGAGTATGAAAGAATTAAGAGAAGAATTGTAAATCAACAAACAGAAGTGGAAAGGAATGAACCAAATTCTCGAATCAGAGTACAAGTAAATCAAGAAGAAATAAGTCACAGAAGAAGGAGAAATGAAGAAGAAGAAATTCCTGATATTCGCATGAGAAGAATGAGAAGAATAGAAAGGGAAGAACAAGAATTCCAAGATTCTTTACAACTGAACAATTATGATAATTTAGAAAGAAGATATTTGCAAAATTATGCAAATGAAAACATTAATGAAGAATATGATAGAATGCGAAGGATCGCAAGGGAGGAAGCGCAAGAACGTAGAAGAAGAGAAGCTGCGTTAAAAAGACCAATGGATGAGAATTCTGAGGCAAATGCACGAATCTTTCGAGAATTAGCAGAAATGAGAGGGATGATAAACAATAGAAGAGGAGGAGATAGGAGGCAATTAGATGAAGCAATAGAAGAAGCTGCGAGGACTCCATTTGCTAGAGAAGTACAGTTGGGAGGAATTCCACCAAAATGTAATTTACCCACACTTACCAGTATTTTTGATGGGACTTCATGTGCTATTCAGCACATTAAGGCGTACATAAGATGCATGTTACAATGGGAGAATCATGATGTTGTGTTATGCAAGTACTTCGCATCAAGTTTAACAGGGGAAGCTCTAAAGTGGTTCGAAGGACTCCCTAAGAACATTGTTACGTCATTCAATCATTTGCAAGCAGTTTTCCTTGGAGCATATATCACAAATCATTCTTCACGGCTTGGTATTGAAGATGTATTTGGTTTAAAACAAAGAGTGGGTAAAAGTCTGAAGCATTTGGTAAGACGATGGAAGACTATGTGCAGTGATATGGCAGGGCGTGTAGATGAGAGATACTTGATTCTGTCCTTCATAAATGCGATGTTCGCAACTGAACAATTATATGTTCAAATCTTCAGAAGAAAGAATTCCATAATGATGACAGAATTACGAGAATTGCAAGAAGAATACATTACACTAGAAGAAAAGAAAAACAATATGGAGTTATATCCAATAACAAACACTAACAATCAAGAGGGAGGAGCAAATTTACTTCCCAAAATAATCAATGTAGTAGCAGGTACTTCGCAAACATCCTCACAAACTTCTTCGCAAATTTCAGAAGAGAAGAAAATCAATGATAGCCAGCCAAAGATGGTAGCAATGGGAAGTAGAGATCAAGAAGAGTATGATAGAGAGAAGAATTTCTATAATCGAATAGGAAATAACCAAATTCTAAGACTAGATCAACAACAAGAAAATTATGGGGGACAAAGGCCAAATTATTTTGGACAAGGAAACCAGAGACAAAATTATAACAACGGTCAAGGAGGTCAAAGAATGGTAAGGGAAGAGATAAAATTTCCACCTTTGAATACAAGTGTAGAAAATATATGGCAAGCAATTATCCTGGTAGAGAATATACCAACTCCATGGAATATGGGAAAGGAACCACCAATGGGTCCAAGAAGTCATGAATTTTGTTCATATCATCATTTTCCTGGACATTCTATAAATAATTGCCATAATATCAAGAGGATAATCTTGCGAATGATTGATCAAGGAAAACTAAATCAATTTTTACTTAAGCATACACAGTCGCAACAATTACCACAGGCTCCAGCCATAACTCGCAGGGAGAACACAACAAAAGAAAAGGGAGAAGAAATCCTACATATAGAAGTAGGGTCAAAAGCAAGGAATGTTTTCTGTAATTCCATTGTTCATTCATATAAAACCATAGAGGATTTTCATGATAATGTGTTAAGCAGGGTATATGCGAGGGATGGTGAAGGAAAGGAAGTAATGAACATCGCAAAGATTTCACGACTTGAAGATTGGCAGAAACGTGAAATTTCTTTTGAAGCCACTGAAATTCCATAAGGTTGTGAAGCGCATGATAATCCATTGGTGGTAAGACTGGCAATCTACATGAATATGGAGGAGAACGAAGATGATATGGAGGAAGAGTCAATTGGTCTTAATAGGATTTTGATTGATACGGGAAGTTCTGTCAATATCCTCTTCTATTCTGCTTACAAAACTATGGGGGGAAAAGATGCAGATTTAATACCTTCTACTTACATAATTTATGGTTTTAATGGAACTGCCAACAAGCCCAAAGGAGAAGTGAGCATGTGAATTCCATTAAGTAGAATGCGAACTGAAATTCTATTCTGCGTTGTTGATGTTGAATCACCATATGATGCTTTGATAGGAAGACCATGGCTTCATGGAATTCTAGGCGTAGCTTCCACTTTACATCAGTGCATAAAGTTTCCCCATATGAAGGGTATTGGAATTATCAAAGGTGATTGGGCTGAGGGAAAGAAATGTTACGATACAGAAGTGGAAGTTTGCGAAGGAAAAACTGCTGAAAAGGAAAATTGGAGAAAAAGAGCAAAGGTTGTGAAAAGAAGTGAAAATTTAATGGCAGAGGATTAAGGGAAAAGAGAATAAATTTACGATGATATTCATACAAGAAATTTACGATGACAATAAGGGATTGTGATTTGCGAGGAAAAAAGAAGAAAATAAGAAGGTTATCAGTATGTTTGCTCGTGAAAATGAGGTATGTGGCAAAACACAAATTTTATTTCGTGATAAAATTTTACGAATATTGTTTGCTCGCAGAAAATTGGGAAAAGGTTACAAATTTTCAGAATTTATATTCCGATTAAAATTTCATTAATTTGCGAATAAAATACCGCAATCTGTGATCAGCCTCCAAAAAAGAAAGAGAGCCGCAGAAAATTTTATACATGCAAACCTTTGTGGCGTACACCCTAGTTCGCGAAGCTATAATTCGTAAGAGGCAAAGTCCTAAAGTACGTCATTTAAGGGGGTACCTATAACATGGCTAAGGGTAACCGTAACACCACCAAGGGCCCTTAGTACATGGTAAAAATTTTGGGGTACAACCCAATAATGGGGTACCTATCCGGGTTAGACACCTTGGATTCTCACCTAATCTAACGACATTACGCAATATAAAATGCGGTGTAAGAAGATTTAGGCTGGGCGACTAAGGCATACTGTCTTTCCCAAGAAGTGCAGAAAACGATCAAGGCGCCGAGGTACACGGTTGAGTCAAGAGTTCCGGGTGAGGTTGAACCACATCTGCCATTTTTGACAAGTCTTGGCAAATGATGCACTTGGCCCAAAGATACCCCATAGGGTGCAACCTCGTAACTATAAGCCCTATAGGCAAAAAGGATAAGAGGTTGCGATCAAAAAAAGTTGTTGGCAGAACCGGATGGGAAGAGCTAACCTTGTATGGTCGATGTACGCTTCCTTGAAGGGCCAATCAGGGGGAAGATAAAGGGCAGCACCCTCCATTAGGGAGATGATAAGTGCTATAAGACGCAAATGTCACGAGGCTTCTTGTTTGCGAAAACATAAAGGCTTGTCATATTTGTGCAACAAATGAAATTCTGCGAGCCTTCTAAAAAAAAATAAAAAAAAAAGAGGAGAAAGAAAGAAAGAAAAGAATAAAGAACTCGCAGAACATAATAAAGTTAAGATGAGATCAATGGGTCGCTACATGAAAGTGTAGAGACGTCCTGCGATTTCATCGCAAGACGGCAATGTCATGGGGCTTTATGTTCGCAAGAATATTTAGGCATGTCATATTGTCGCAACAATTCCTAAAGAGGCTAAAATACTATACAAAAAAGTTAAGATGAGATCAATGGGTTTTTGCATGAAAGTGTAAGAACGTCCTGTGATTTCATCGCAAGACGATAATGTCACGAGGTTGTATGTTCGCAAGAATGTTCAGACTTCTCATATTATCGCAAATAATTAATACAAAAGAGGTGGCAAAATAAGACCTTTACTTAGGAAGGCATGATAAGACCACAAAAATTAATGAAATTTATTGCATCAATATCATTGAAGAAATTATACAAGAATATACATTATGAAGATCTGAAAAGAAGACAACTTTGTCAATATCATTGAAGAAATTTTACAAGAATATATATCAAGAAATTTTGAAGAGAAAATTGAGTTCATTCTTAGCTGATTGACATACAGGGAAAGAGGAGGAAATGAGAGAATGATGCAGATGCTTGGTGGTTGGGACAGCTTTAGATGAATTCTTAGGAAGGATTGTGTGTTGCCATGGTTCAGCAGTTGGATGGTGCTATTTGTGTTTGGCCAATTGTTGACAGAATATTATTGATGAAGTTCATGGGTTGCAGGGAGGTGCTTAATCTGCAATGGTATGAAGTCATGGAAAGGTGAGCTGAATGGCAGTGCAGTTCAAGTTGTTTGCTAGAACGAGATGTAGTGGTGAGATTGCAAAAGAAGTATGGCTGCTGTTGAGCCATAGAAGATGGGTTGCACCTGTAATGAAATGATGGTTCTGTGGATGATTGAGTTTGGGGTTTGTGGTTGTGGCAGTGAGGCATTGTTGCTGTCTCAGGTTTGAGAACCATGGTGTTGAAACTGTTGAATTGCAGGTGGCCTAGGGTTAGCAGGATGGCTGCAGTTGGTGTCATGGAAATACAGCTCTGTCAATATCATTGAAGAATTTTTACAAGAAGTCCTATCAAGGAAAACAACATCAATGAAGAATTTTAATGAAGACTTAACAAAAGATGCGATTTTGATAGAAATCAAATACAGATAAGTTCATATTCGTAAAAATTTACGAGAATTACATACTTCTTATACTTCTCCATATATTGAATACTTCCCTAAAAAGTTGAATACTTCTTATAATTCTTCAAGAATATCTCATATTTATTATACTTCTTCAACGGATATTTAATTTTGCGAAGGTTAAGTACTTATTATACTTCTTCATACAATGAGTAATAATTTTTATACTTCTTCATATATTGGGCAATTCTTCATAAATTGAATGCTGCTAATACTTCTTATACTTCTTAAGGATATTTCATATTTTGTATACTTCATACTTTCTATACTTCAAGGGGAGATTTATTATTTACTTCGCAACATTCCGTAAAAAGCAAGAGGCTTATATTTCTTATACTTCGAAGGGAGGATTTTTTATTCATAATCACAATAAGAAGAAAATTCGTAAGATAAATTCAGAAGGATATTCTAATACTTCCAGCGATAGTTGATCATTTGAAGAGAAATAATAAGGGGAAAGGAAATACTAAGCTAAGTCTTTAAGATATATTATTTCTCTCCATATGATCAAGTTATGCGAATAAGGGAAATAAACATCAAAGAAAGATTAATTCAAATTAAGCTTTGAAAAATAAATTGTTGGATTGATTAAAAGCATAATCAAGAAGAAAGTGTTATATTGAAAAGTTACAGAACAGATATACAAAAGAAAAAAAAAAGAGTGAAGTTATTCTTCAGGCGATCTGTTCCCATCAAAATGATCTTCTTCTTCAACTTCACTATCATCTTCAACTTCACTTTCAGAGATTTCCAGATATGGAGTATCTTCAGGAATTTCTTCAGAAAGGAGCGTATGGTACTTCTTGAGAGGAATTTCATTATCTTTGCAAATCTTGCGAGTCATCCTAGCTCGAAAACGCTTGACATATAAATTATGGTTATGCTGGGAAATTAGAAGCTGAGATCTCAAGTCAGAAATTTTCTTATTACGATTAGCAAGGAGAGTTTCCAGATCATTATTTATCTTCGCAAGATTTTCTGCAGCAAGGAAAGAAATTAAGGAATTGGTTAGCAAATTACGAAGGAAAAGTAACCAAAATAATTACCATCGCAAAGAATTTACCTTCTAGTTGCTTCTTATCATTACGAAGAGAAGAATTTTCAAGCTTTAATTGATTATTCTCCTCAAGAAGAGAAGAATTATCAATTGCGATGCTCGCAGATTGTGAATTATGTTCGTGACGGGATATTAATTCTGCATTATCAATATTTAAATCTTCTACTTTCTGACGGAGACTTGAATTTTCAACCTCTAACTTCACACAACGATTCAATGTTTTCTTCTGTGCAAGAAAATGACGTCTTTCCCAATCAGAAGCAGCTGCACAACTAACTCTTCCAACCTAAACAAGAAAAAGAGGGTTAGAAATCAATAAAATAAGGAAATAAACAAGGAATAGAGAAGAAACTTACCATGCTGCCTAAAGCATATAATGAAGCAGGAGAAACGAATCTTGAAATTCCTTTGAGGAAGTTATTATCAATAACAGTAGGAACTTTACAAGCCTTCGCAATAAATTTGCGAGCATTCGCTGTAGGAGAATTTCCTAATCCACGAGAAGAATGGAGGAAAGCCTCATAGATGCTAACCATTGATGAGGCAAAAGTTTCTGGGATACTATAATCTTCATTCCAACCTTCATCAACATCATTATCATCATCTCCTTTGTCATAAAGGGTATCAGAATTAGAACTAAAGTCCTTCTCAGGAAATTTATCATCTTCATCACCAAGATCTTCCTCAATGTCCTTATTAGAAGAAATTACATTGGAATGGGATTTGGTTGAGAGTATCTTCTTTTTCCTTATCTCGTAAACAACATCTTGAAGTTTTCTTTTTCCTTTGCGAAGAACATCATCTTGACTATCAGAATCTTGAGAGACCTTCGCAGAACGAAGAGTTTGTTGCCTCGCAGTAAGCCTTTTAGAAGAAGTAGAACTTTTATTTTCACTCGCAGCAATCTCAGGAAGAAGTGGAACCTGTAAATTCAAATAAGGATAAGAAACAGAGGCAACAATATATTATTTAGAAAAATACAAGAGTGTTTCTTACCTCATTTGAAATTAAAGGGTAACAAAAAGATAAGGAAGTGGAAATACATACATTTCTAAAAACCCAAGGTTGATAATAGCGGTTACGAAGATTCGCAGGAAGTTCTACTATCCCAGTAATATAAGAACCTGATAACATTAAAGGGTATTTATACCAATCTTCATCATTAGAACGATGAGGTGTCTTATTATTTCCTGAAGCATAATCAATATCGTGCATAAGAAGATCATCTGCTGCGATATTAGATTTACGATGAAGACGAACACCCAAACGATTATCTTCTTTCCTCGCAGGAATTAGTGTGTAATTTTTGAAGAAACCCTCAACTGTATAATTCGCAGCAACAATTTCTATATTCTCAAATCCAGGTTTCCTAAGATCAGTTGAATATAAATATTTCCCAAAAGCGGCACGATTTGCGAATTCAACTAAGAGGAGAATGCAATCACCAGTCAATTGATAAATGGCACAAGAAAAATTGGGGTGGGAAATAATTTCGTAGAATAAAGGAAAGTTAACATCATAAAGAGGAAGAGGAAGACCTGCGAGGATTTGACCTCGTGAGATTAAAACTTTTTGATCATCCCAAACATAGTTGGTAAAGAGCTTTACACATAGAGAAGACTTATTATCATAACCTTCAATCTCAGAAAGAATAAGGTCTCTATCAGCAAGTTCCACATTAATTTGTTCAATAGTTTTCTTCTTTGGTGCCATTGAATATAAGAGGGAAAATAGAAAAAATAGAAGAGGTTGCAGAGGCAGAAGCGGTGAAGAAGATGAATAAGGGAATAAAAAGCAAAAACAAAGGATAATATTTATAAGAGAGTTTGATGAAGATAAAAATTCATTAATACGAGTAAGCGTGAACGGTTGAAAAGAACGGTTACGAAGAAACGTGTCAGAAAGATAAGGGAAAAGTAAAAAGACGTGTTGTGAATCTGAAGGGTGGTAATAACTACACTAAATTTACGAGAATAGGAATTCTCATGACATTTCTTCTTCAAAGAATTGACATGAGAAGAGGCAAGATGTAAGTACTGAATATTGCAAGATAATAGTTCACGAGTATCGTAATAAATAAAGGAGAAAAGAATTATAAAATGTTACGATGATAGAAGAAGCGCGGAGAAATATGAAGTTTTGCGAGGATGGAGTAATTTTGCGAGTATGAGTTGCGATACTTCCTAACTCATGTACAGCTGTATAAGTTTTACTATAAATAGGAGTTCAAATGTAAAATTTGGGAGGTTCTTTTAGTGAGTGTTAGAAAATATCTTAGGAAAGAGAATAGAGAAAATTGTAACTATTCTAATTCCATTTAGATACTTCTTTGTAATCAATTAAGGACATTAATAAGAAAATTGTCATTCATCACCAAGAACTTCTTGAGTTTTTACTAATTCTATTGAGGGTGTAGTTGTAGGTTATTATAGTATCCCAGAAACTTTTGCCTCAGCAATGGTTAGCATCTCTGAGGCTTTCCTTCATTCTTCTCGTGGATTAGGAAATTCTCCTACAGCGAATGCTCGCAAATTTATTGCGAAGGCTTGTAAAGTTCCTACTGTTATTGATAATAACTCCCTCAAAGGAATTTGTTTTGTTTTGATACTATAATAACCAAAACAAGTTTTGGTTCTTCATCCATGTGAGTATTGTGCATAGTCACTCTAGTTACCAAAATTCGGTTGACTATGTACTAGGATCGGTTCCCCAACTTATGGTAACTACCTATATTTGGTTGTACATGTCTATAGGATCGGTTCCACCAAAACTATAAACTTGTTGCACATGTTCATAGGATCGGTTCCCCCATCTACTAAAAACCTGTTGCACCTCTTACAAAGATCGATTCCCTCTTATAAATTTTTTGTACCTCTTACTAGGATTGGTTCCCCAATGACTAGATAAAAGTTGTTATTTACAAGGAATCGATCATATCATCTTGAGTGATTACTTAAGATCGGTTTCACTAATAAAAGTCATACCAATACATAAGTCATGCCTTGTGAATTGTTTTACCAAGATACATAAACAAGTTTATGAGTGGTTATACTAAACACACATATTGGTAATTCAAAATAGATTTGCAATGAATAATAATACCAATAATACTAGTGATTTCCCTTTCGATTCACAAAACAAATTTATGAACTTACTTCCTTTAAACGAATGTAAAACATTGTTTCCTAGATGAAATATTCACTCATACCCATACATAATCACAATAGCATTCATATGATCATGTCGATGTCTTATATATAAAGTTTAATGGTTAAGAAATAAACCTCGTATTGAATTCCTTAATACTATGTATAACTAGAGTATCATACACAGCTTCGCAGTTATGTTTTCAATATGCACGACTTGAAAGATACGTTAGGGAATGAAACAGTTCAAGTCAAATATTACTAACCTCAGTAGGAAGGATGATGTTGTCATTGTAGCTCCATACTTCTTCACATTCTTCAAGTCTTCATGTAATACTTGTAAGTCTCATATCCTAATACTTTCAATCTAACCTATACGAAGTTGACTCTAGTATATAATCAAGCGACCCTTTAAATGAGTTTTGATTCACTAAAATATGACAACCAAACTTGACATACCAATGCTTGGTGGGTTTAACCGAGATATGCTCTAACAATCTCCCCCTTTGTCAATTTTAGTGATAAAACTCTTACATCATATGGATAAACAAATTACAAAAATTCATTATACACATACGCTTGATTCCAAGTTCAACAGCACAAAACCTGCATCAAATTCAATCCTTAAATGGCGCTGCTGACATTATAATAACAAAGATAATACCCCCCCCCCCCATAAAGTTAAGATAGGTAGATTTCCAATCCGCACGCCTTTGTTATTTCCATGTAGTTCCTCATAACTACATATCATATGGTATGCGACTCCCCCTTAGTCTATGTTTTCACACTTTTCGTTAAAATAAACATTTTAGCAGAAATATCCTTTCCCTTAGTGATACCAACTCACAACAAGTCAATATCACTTGTTTACTCCATATATTTATCCCCCTTTTTGTCACAAAATGACAAAGAAATGAAAAAATAAAGGACAACCCGAAAGGATCTTACAAATTTCACAAAGAGAAATTGCAAACCTATAAGAGTTGAGGAAGAGGGTTTTACAAACCATTTTAGATAACCAATATCAAAACCAAAACTACAAGTAATTTAGTTTTAACATGTTATCTAGGAAAAAATTGCCCAAAGCAATTTTTCCTAATAGTTTAACAACTCAAAAATTGACTAATCACCTTAGTTCTTTTGCTAAACCGATTGCACAATTACAATCGCTTGTTCGATAAGACCAAAATAAAGATCAAAATTAACTTTATTTTTCTCATCAGGTTTTAATTATTTTCAAAAATAACTTAGACCTTTCACTTTTAAACGAGACAAATACTAGGTTAGTTAACTAGTAATTCTTGGTAAGTCATTCGGTTAGACTTGAATAACCGAAACCTTCACATTTGATAAGTCTAACTAAGATCCGAAAAACTTAGTTTCTCTTATCCGGAAATCACTTAGACTAAACAAATATTCCCGAAACACTTTTGTTAAGCCATAAATAATCCATACAAACCATATAAATCAAATTTCATAATCATTTATCTTAACCGGAAGCAATTGAAACAAACATAAACATTATAGCACCGCAATTACACCGAAATTTTGTAAGCCTAAGCAATTGATACCAAACAATAATGAAAGATAACAATAGTTTTTCTTATCCAGAAATAATTGAATCACAATCAAACATCCTGTAGCCCTAAGCTAGCAGCTGACTAAACCAAAAATTTAACTAAATAAAGAGGCAACAAAGAATCTAAATTAAATACTTAAGCATTCTAATAAGAAAAATCTACTACAACTAAACCCAAAACTAGCCCCGCTCTGAAATATACATATATATAAAATCTCCTCTCAAATGATACATATACAATCGTGATATGGTTTACAAGAATATGCAACATAATAAACATAGCAGAAGTTAATCATCTAGCGAACTCAACACTTAAAGCTTTTGCTGCGCTACTCTGATCTGTCTCTGAAACTGAAAGTGGGAACAATTAACATTTAACTTCTAAGTAATCATATGCAAGATTTGAAAAACATTACATATTTCTGAAGCACTAAACAGTGACCAAGTCACTGAAATAAACAAACAAGTATATGGACAAACTCCTTCTTCAAACATTGTATAATATTGAAGCCCACTTCCACTACGATTACTAATATTGAAGCCAACTTCCACTCCGATTACTTATAAAAGCACTAGATATAAATGCGAAAGAGCATATCCTATACACCACAAGTGGAAATCCTTATTTCCCATAACAATTCAAGCAAACAGTACAAGTACTTTCCAAATTATGGAAAGATTTGCAGAGTTAACAGAATTATCGTAATGCAATTTAAACAAAGCATGGAATGCGCGAACAGACAATGAGTTTATTAAGCATAAACTTTTATAAAAACAATAATAATGATTACAAAAGAGTCAAATGCATTCCCACCTCTTTTGATGACAAGCCACGCCTACCTCGAGATCCAAGATCCATTGGTTCATCCTTTGAATCGATCGTTGTTAATAGAATATAATTGTTAATCATACAAGAACTCTAAGAGTTTAGCCAAAAGGCTCACACAAGAATCATACAATTCTATCTAATGGTTCTAAGCCCATTATGGTATCTTATTATCTATCTTTAGTATAACTAAGAATTTACTAATCCAATTAGATTGATTATATAGTCCATAGCTAAGTCTTATGAATACCTATAACTTTGTAGAATAAACCAAAGGCGAATTCGGACCACAAAGGTCCAATACATACTCATTAGGAAAATTGTCTATAAGCCCAAGTTCACTAAACATGCCCAAATAACTAAGGTCCAGCCCATTTGGTCAACAAACGGTCAACAAACGGTCCACTGGGTCAACTGACGGTCAACGTATAAAGGTCAAGTCAACAGTCATGGTCAACGTCAAAAGATTCAAGGTTAAACGAGTCAACTCACTGAGTTGAATCTGGATTTACAGAGTTAACTCAACTCAGTCAGACAACCTGAGTCAGGTATGTCAGCTAGACTGACTGGGATGATTAACGGGCCTAAAACTCAAGAACATAATTTTATATAATCACTAAACATTCTATTCATTCAAATAGAATTCAATAATTCAATACAACAGTAATTAAGCCTACCTGCAATTCAGCAGTAGCTGCAAGCTCTAAGAGAGATCACCCATAGAAAATCTATATTCAAGCATTCTAAACCAATCAACTGAATCTTCATTACATGCCATACATTACTCACAACCCAAATCCTACAACTACTATCTCAATTACACCTTTCCTTCCTACAACTCCAAACACACAAACCACAACACTATAAAGGTTCAGTCCAACTGCAAACCATCCCCGAGCATTCAACTTCACTACCGCCTTTATTCATGTAAGAATCTTAGCTTCAGATTTGCATTTCAGTTCAATGCTTCAACACTCAACAACAACAGAACCAGCACCATTACTAACTCAATCTCCAACTGCCTATGACATCCTCAGTTCCAAACCTTAACCATTTTATCTTCAACAACAATTCCATTTCAAACAGATTGTATATGTCATTCAACACATCTTCTACATGTCAATAACTCCCATTACCATCTAAGACATCAATAACCCCTCTTACAATTTCCAATTCCAACACAACCTTTGTAGTTTACCACACCACCACCAGAGACTCAATTCCATCTTCGTCTCAATTCATAAACTTGTTTCAGAACCATCACCTCCATAACAATTCAATAACTTCACATACATCTCAAAACAACATCAACATCTAAACAATTTCATCTCCATCACATACCCCATTTATCTAACTCTACTCAGTTCAATCCTTCTTTTTAGTTCATCACATGCTACCAACAAAGACACAGCCAAGGAAACATCACCAGTTACCCGAAATCTGAAGTCCATTCCATACATACACATCTACCCCAACTTGTTTCATAAACCAACTTATAAACTCATCAGTTAGAACTTGAATCGATTCTTAACTAAATTTACTAATAAAGCAATTACCTAAAGTTTGGTTTCACCAACTGATTGAATCAATTCTTCTTTTCTTTGAATCCATCCATCAAACCTTCACAAGACTATCACCACTCCACAAGTTCTGTTCAATCAACCCTCAACAATATTCATCATTAGTTGTCAACTAAATCCTAATTCAAATTGGGGATGAACACATGAACCCTAATTATCTTCAATCTCGAATTCAAACTCAAAACATCAATTAAAGTCTTCAATTAAGAAAACCCATCTGGCAATTCCGTCTAGCTCTTCTTTTTCCTTACTACAAATGAATTCCAATCCAACTCAGGATACCCTAATTAAAATGATACTTAAATTTCTGAATTGAAACAACTCTCAATTGAACATCACCATCCTAGAACAACAGAGTCCTCATCTGAATCACCAACTGCTCTTAATTTCTTCATCTCAGGAACTAAAACCCTCACCTCGATTTTCTGCAACAACTCAATCTTCTTCTTCCCGATTCAAACAACCACAGTACTATCACCACTACCATCATCACTTAATATTTCTCCAGTGATGATCGATATCACATGCTCAGAACACTCTCAGAATCTCCAGAGGCGAAGTACTGAAGATGAAGAAGAGAGAAGAAGAATAAAGAATATGAAAGAAGAAGAAAAGATAAATCGAGTATATCCTCTCGATCGATAGGGATAAGGATGACTACAAATAGCTAAAGGCACCCGAAAATTGATATGGGCATCCACAGTCGGTTAACGTTGCCCCTTCAAATAAATCTGATAATATCTTTTTCGTATGATATCCGACTGACACGTTCGAGTAATATATTCTACGTAACTCTTCAAGATCTATATATCGATACTAGATTTGTGTATAACTCGTTGTTAGATTAATTTATATTAATTAATGTTCGTGTTAAACTAATCGAGTCAATAAAGGCTAAATTTTCACTTGATCATCTCTTGACCGGTCTAATAGCGTTGACGAGCTTGAAGGTCATTACACATCCATACACAAATAATGGAATAAACATCAATTGTGAAAAAGCGGGGGGTCTAACAACCTCACCCAAAATTTCGATTAGCAATCTGTATAGTTGCAGGAAATCCCACACTACACCCTTTTTAAGATCTTGCTATAATCAACTCACAATTGAAGATTAAAAACGACACTTTATTATTTGATTTTCAGAAATGTTTACAGGAAATGTAAGAACTCAAGAATACAACTCCTTTCTTGAAGTTTCTCTCTCCTCAAGACTTTCTCAACTCTCAAAATTATATCATCCTTTTCTGGACATATTGGGTCTCTATTTATAGGGTAGTTACATAATGGATGATAGCTAAGTCTTCCTTTTATCTCGGATTTACATTGCGATCATCATCATGACAACCATGATTTTCCTTCTCGCTAACTTTATAACTATCGCAGGTCAACACATGCACTTTACACGTTTCTTCATTCGTCAGTCATTATGTCATTCCTTAAGCAATTCTGCAACACTCGTCAAATATTGTTGAAGTACTCGCGATGTTCTCGCAGAAATGTTGTTAATATCACAAAAGTGTTGTTAATATCGCAGAAATACCGTTGTGGAGATATTCTGGTCCTACATCTTGCCTCTTCTCATGTCTTTTCTGTGAAGAAGAGAAGATCATGAGAATCCCAGACTCTTCATAGCGCTCAAAACTTCTTTTCTTTCCATATTTTCTTCTTGACAAGACTCCGTTAATTTAGCTTAACCGCCTACATGTGTTGTAAATTCATCTTTTTACTGACACGTCTCTACTCAACAGGTCATTCCCTTTTTCCTATAAAAGGTAGAGTTAAACTTCAAAACTATTTTTTTTCTTTTTTTTCTCTATCTTTTTCATCTGTTTATTTTGTCTTCCGTCTGCAACTTTTCTTCTTCTTCATATTCTCCTGCTACTGTTCTAATGGAGTCATCAAGGTATGTTTTTTGATTATAATCTTTATTTGAGTCAATTTTTACTCATATTCTTCGATCTTCTCTTATTGATCCTTCATAACTCCCGTATTATGTCTTCTCTTCAGTGGAACTATCCCTAACACCCAATCCTCAATTCAAAACCCTAATGCTCGCAAAAGGCCAACTGATAAGAAGAAGAGGAGTTCTGCGAATGATAAGGTGGTAAGAAACACATCCTATTTCTTAATAACAATATTATTGCCTCTGTTTCTTATCTAAGTTATTATTCGCAGAATGTCGAGAACATCGTGAATCCTCCCAAAAGACCTCGTCAATTTAAAGCTCTTGAGGCTGATTTCATCATCCCCATGTTAACATCTACGAGAGTTATTCCCACACCCTCGCGATTGGATCCTCTTTATTTTATCTATGAGAATATCGCTGCCAACACCTCTATTTCTTCTGATTCTTTGACAAATTAAGCTCCTGAAATTGCTGTGACTGAAACTCCTTCTAGCCCTTTATTGCCTTCAACTGTTGTTTTTCCAAATACTCCTCCTTCTGATAATATAACCATCGCAAATGACTAAAATCATGAACTTTCCCTCGTTACTACTTCACCCTATGCATCTATTCCTTCATCAAATGAAACCTTAGCAGGAGTTGATGTTGCTTTTAAAATTTTATCTAACATTTTAGACGATGCTAGAAAA
The DNA here is from genome assembly GCA_023529315.1 of Papaver bracteatum. Taxonomy (NCBI): domain Eukaryota; kingdom Viridiplantae; phylum Streptophyta; class Magnoliopsida; order Ranunculales; family Papaveraceae; genus Papaver; species Papaver bracteatum. The sequence goes on from JAJJWX010003511.1 coordinate 325,279, forward strand.
TCTTCTACTGACTCTCTCCAATATGAAGTTTGCGAGACTTTACTCAAATATTTTGGCTATGATAGTACTGCTTCACGAGCATCTTTAGAAAATGAAGTTGAAGCTCTAAGAAAAAGCCTTTAAGTCAAAATTTCTGAATGTGATACTCTGAACCATATGCTTAGCAACTCTTTACTTAACTGCGAGAATCTTCGCAGAAAAAATGACGAGCTGAAAGGTACAATTTTCCTGACTCTACCCTTTTGTTTTTCTGTTTTGCTTTCATATCCTCTTGTACTCAAGTCTCCTTCTTAAATTCTTGGTTCATATATTAGTTTCAAATCGGACTCGTTTCATGGAAAGACTTAAATTTGAATCTATCGCTGAAGAAGCTCGTGTTGAAAGAGATTCTTGGATGGACCAGTATAATAGATTAAATAATCTCTACACATATTCGATCGATCAAATAGATAATCTTACTAATGAGAATAATCAAATATCGCAAAGTCAAAATTTATTAAGTAACGAGGTTACTCGTCTCTCATATTTGTTAATCAAGTCTAACTTGGCGGTAGAATCTTTATAAGATGAAAATAGAACTTTATCCCAAGAGAAACATATATTTTCAAGCTTGATGGCGATTTATTCGTAGCAGTTGAGTAATCTACAAAGAATATGTGATAATCAAGAGCGATCTCTTCGCTCCCTTAAAGATGAACTCAAGGAAGTAACTGAATCATCTGCCACTGAGAAGGATAAACTTATTAAGGGTAGATTAACTCTTAGTTTAAAGACCAGCAAGCTTCAAGACCAACACTCCCAATTAAAGAAATCTTATTCTCTATTAGCAAAGGAAAACTCGTATCTACACTCCAAAGAAGAAAACATGAAATCTCGTTCTGAAGGGTATGGTTGGCGATAAATTTGATGACGCTATGAACCAATGGGAGAACTGTTTCTTTACATTAATCCAAAGCTTAACCTCTCAAAAAGAAGGTAGTCAATTAACTGCCTCATTTGTTGATCTTTCTGTCAAATTTTACGTTATGTTTCTTGCGAGATCTTTATCTAAATAATATTTAATCATTTTTGTTGCTCGCAGAATTTGAAAGAAGTCTTCATTCTACCATCGCTGATCTTACTGATAAGTTGGATAAAGTTCGCAAAGAAAACTGGATTCTCATTTATGATTTTATAGAAGCTCGCAATAAGGCAGAGAGAAGACTTGATTATCTCGAGTACTTCAAAAATATAGAGATTAGAAATCGTGACAGAGGTTTCATTCGCAAGGTTCACCTTAGTGATGAAGTTCTTGTGAACGATATTCTGATATCCCATTCTCTCCCTCATGTATCTATTCTTCCTCTAAAAGTTGATGATGATGAAATCCCTCTTCCCATCGACAAGGATTTAGAATATGTACCCGTTGAAGAAGATATTTCTCAGGATAAACCAGAAGAAGAAGAAAAAAGTTCTCCCAGAGAAGGAGAAACTCGTAATGAGAAAAATGTTGGTGATGCTGACAATAACGGTAAAAATCCTGAGTCTGGCGAGACCATCGCTGAAGCTTGAATTTCATTCTTGCTTTCTTTTCCTTCTTCTTTCTTGCAAGCAATGTAACTTTTGCAACTTTTAGAATTCAACCTTTAATTTTGTTTACTTTGAATATTCTCAAGGAAGATAATGAGATCTTATTTATTCATTCCCCTACTTTCCCTTCATTAACTTTCTTGAGATGTTGAATTATTTCATGTATCTTCTTTTTGCGAACTGTGTGACTATACCTCTTGCGAAAGTAGGAATATATCTGCGATGTAATGAATTCTTGCGATATTCTAAAAAATTCCGAAGAAAGCTGCATTCTCATATATTCTCCTGCGATGAACAAATATTTCCTGCATTCTGAAAATAGTTAATGTTTAATATTATTCCGTTGGTCTTATTTTTCCTTCCTAGTTAAAGGTCTTATTTTGCCAAAAAAAAAATTTTGCGACAAAATCGCAGGACATTTCTACATTTGCATGTAAAAATCCATTGATCTTGCCTTATCCATTTTTCTTTGAATTTTCTGCGACAATATGACAGATCTAAATCCTCTAGCGAGAATAAAGTTCCATGACATTGCCGTCTTGCGATGAAATCGCAGGACGTCTTTATATTTTCATGTAAAAACCCATTGATCTCATCTAAACATATCTTTTATGGCTTGTTGCCTCTGTATAATTTATGTCACGCGATAAAATGACAGGCCTAAATGTTCTTGCGATCATAAATCCCCATGACATTGCCGTCTTAAGACACTTATCATCTCCCTAATGGAGGGTTCCGCCATTATCTTCCCCCTGGTTGCCCCCTCAAGGAGGGAACATCGTCCATACAAGACTAGCTCCTCCCATACAGATTTGCCAACAACCAGCTGTTTTCGTAGCCTCTTGTCCTTTATGCCTATATGGCTTATAGTTACAAGACTGTACCCTAAGTGGGGTTTTCTTCAGGCCAAGTGCATCATATCCAAGACTTACCAAGAATGGCCAGGGTAGTTTCGTACGCCCCGGGCACCCTTGGCTCAACCGTGTACCTCAGAGCCTTGGTCATACTTTGCACTTCTTAGAAGAGATCCTCGGTCTTCCAACTAGGGTATAACCTTATAAAGCTGGAAATCCAAGGTCTCTCTCCCGGATGGGTTTTATTTAACCCCAACGTCTCCATGACTCAGGATCCAACAGCGGTATAATCTTACCCCTGAATCATGTTAGCAGATACCTCCTTATCTGGAGTACTTTAGGTCTTATATTTGCCTCTTGCGAGATTGTACTCACGAACTAAGGTGTACGCCATAAAGGTTCGTCCAATTCTTTTAATCTCTGCGAATTTTTATTCGCCTTTCTTGCGATTATTATCGCAGCTTTTGCTTTGCTTTGTAATAGAGAAAGAAGAATTTATTATCTATTTCATCATACAATGTACCAGTATCTCTTACCTCGCAGAAGATGTCATTGATAATACCTTTTCAAATATAGTCTATTCCATAGTCTATCAAGTCTTTGACCAACATTTCTCCCTTCAGGATCCATTAATTTGTATTCCCCAGTTCCAACAATCTCTTTAATGATGTACGGTCCATCCCATTTTCTTGCCAATTTTCCACCATTTTCTCGCTGATAACTCGGTGTTTCTCGCAGCACTAAATCACATGGTTGGAATTTTCGTTCTTTAACACGTTTGTTGTATTCGCGAGCTATTCGTCGCTGATAATTTATCATATGCTGCAAAGTCTTTTCTCTTTTCTCTTCTAATTCATCCAATTTGTTTAGAATCATTCCGACACTTAGATTTCTTTCCCAATCCTCTCTTTTTGTTGTAGGAATAGCAACTTCTGTTGGTAATACAGCTCCAACCCCATATGTCAAACAAAAAGGCGACATTCCAGTAGCTTCTCGTCTAGTTGTATTGTAAGCCCATATGGCATTATGCACTTGCTCGCACCATATCCTGTGATATCCTTCTAGCTTCTTTTTTAAGATGTCTGCTATTGTCTTATTAGTTGCCTTAGCCTGACCATTTGCTTGTGGATATAAAGGAGTAGATTTTTCACATTTGATCTTAAATGCATTAAGTAGCAATTCTATATTCTGCCCTTCAAACTGCTTCCCATTATCAGACATCAACTGTGCTGGAATTCCAAATCTGCAAATCATATTCTCAAATATGAATGTAAAAATATCTTTATCATGGATATGTTGTACTGCTTTTACTTCTCCCCATTTTGTGAAATAATCTGTTGCGACAATTAGATATCTTCTTTGTCCAGAACCAGGTACAAATGGTCCCACAATATCTAATCCCCATTTTCCAAAAGGCCATACACTTGTTGAAGATGATAATGGTGCTCCTGGTGCATGTATTTTCTTTCCAAATCGCTGGCAATCTTCACAACGCCTTGAGAGTTGCTTTGCATCTTCATGCATATATGGACAATAATAGCCTTGAATTTTTTTTCTATATGCCAAAGATCTTCCTCCACTGTGATTACCAGCATCACCACTATGCAACATTTTTAACACTGTTTGTCCTTCTTCCCTCGTCAAACATCTTAGAGATGGTCCACTAAAAGATCTGCGATATAATACTCCACCTCTTAGCTCATAATTTGTTGCCCTACTTTTTAATTTATGTGCTTCTAATCGATTTCTTGGGATTTCTCCTTTCTCCAAATAAGCATGAAGATCTGCTCGCCAATCTGTATCATTGATTTTTGATTCTTCCTCGCCAGCTTCTATCATCATCACATCCGTCTCTTCTTCTTCTTTGTTTATCGATGGTAATAAAAGTGTTTGAATTTTTATGCATCTCGCGGCTGGGTTTGTCATCATGCTGGATATGAAAGCAAAAGTATCTGCGAGCCTATTATCTTTCCTTGATATGTGTCTCCACTTTATTTTTTGGATTCTCGCAGACAATTATTCAACAAGTCTTTTGTACTTTCTCAAAGATGGTTCATTTGTTGTATATTCTCCTTTTATTTGGCGAATAATCAATTATGAATCGCTAGTGATTCTAGCATTTTCCATTTTCATTTCTATCGCAAATTTTAAAGCATGAATCACAGCCTCATATTCTGTCTCATTATTAGTGGATGCAAATTCCAATCTGAATGAAAAAGCTATTTTTTATCCTTCTGGTGAAATAAAAATAACTCAAATTCCATTTCCTTCTCCATTCGATGATCCGTCCACTAATATCTCCCATCTATTAGGTTCTGTTAATAGCTCTCTTAGATCTCCATGTTCCTCTTCTACATCCATCATCTCTTCCATAGCTTCATCATCTTCCAAAGGAAAATCAGCTAAGAAATCTGCGATGACTTGTGATTTTGGCGAGGATAGAATTTCATATTGGATATAAAAGTGTCCTACTTGTGCATTCCATCTCTCAACTCTGCATGATCTTTTTGAATTTTTCATTACTGACTCAATTGGCACTTTTGTTAACACCTTCACCTTATGTGCTTGAAAATATATACGAAGCTTGAAAGTTGCATGCACTAATGCTAGAATTAATTTCTCAATTTTTGAATAATTTCTCTTTGCATAATTGAATGTTTTACTGATATAATAAATTGGTTTCTCTACCCCCGCATCTACTCGCAGCAACACTACACTTAGCGCATAAAATATATACACTGATATAATAAATCAATAGTTCTTCTCCCGGTTCATATTTCTGTAAGATAGTTATGCTCATTAAATGTTCTTTTATTCCCTGAAAATCCTTTTCACATTCATCTGTCCACTTGAATTTTGTTCCCTTCTTGAGTATATCGAAAAAATGTTTGCATTTATCTGAAGATCGCGAAATGAATCTTCCTAGTAAAGCTAAGAGTCCATTCAACTTTTGCACATCTTTTACCGTCGCAGGCGTTGACATATCGCGAATTGCTTGCACTTTTTCTGGATCAACTTGTATTCCTTCTTTTGATACAATATACCCCAGAAATTTTCCTGAAGTTACCCCAAAAGTACACTTATAGGGATTCACTTTAATATTAAATTGTCGCATTTGATCAAAAATCTCTTTCAAGTCTTGCACATGATTCTCAACTTCTTTGCTTTTGATCAGCATATCATCTACATACACTTCTAATGTTTTGTGGATCCACTTTGCAAACACCTTCTCCACCATTCTTTGATATGTTGCACCAGCATTCCATAAGCCAAAGGGCATCTTTGTATAATAATATAATCCTCTTGGAGCAAAAAATGTGGTATGTTCTTGATCTTCTTCAGCGAGAGGATTTGATTATATCCTTTATATCTATCCAACGAAGATATTCTTGCATTTCCCGCTGCTGATTCAACCATCTGTGGGATATCTGGTAATGGAAAACTATCTTTAGGACAAGCTTTGTTTAAATCAGTAAAATCTATGCAAATTCTTATCCCCTTGTTCTTGTTTGGGACCACCACCATATTTGCAATCCACTCTGGATATTTTGCTTGCCTTATAATTCCTGCGTCGAGCATTTTTTGTAATTCTTCTTCTATTTGAGAATGGTATGTTGTTGCGATTTTACTTATTCTTTGCTTAAATGGTCTTATATTTTTGTTAATTTCTAATTTATGACATGCTATTGATGGATCTATCCCTGGCATCTCATCCATGCTCCATGCGAATATATCTTTATATTCTCGCAAGAGATTTATAGTTCTTTCTTCCTCATCTTCCTCCATTCTAGTCCCAATTTTCAGCATTTTGGGCTCTTCTTCACTCCCAATATTTATTTCCTTTGTTGGTTTTGCTGCAGTATAACTGGCTTCAGGTTCTCCCATTGGTGTTGGTGTTTTCATAACTTTCGCGAGTTCATCTCCTTCTCGCGAGATTTCGCTGGGTATTCCTTTTCCTTCTTTTGCTCTTATCATTTACTTAAAATTCTTCTTCCTTCTTTGTTTCTCTCGCCAATTTTTTGCGAGCCTTTCGCAGCTTAGGACGTTCTTCACAATTTCTTACTTTAATTTGGTAACACAATTTCGCAAAATCAGTGTCTCATCTAATTTCTCTAATTCCACTGGGTATAGGAAATTTGATGCATTGATGCAATGTTGATGCTACAGCCTTGATTGCGTGTATCCACGGTCTTCCTAATATCATGTTATACGGTGATTCCACGTCTACCACACATAACGTTACTTGTGTTTCAATCTCTCCTAGTGGAATTCGTACCACTATCTCGCCTTTAGGTTTTGTTAAAGATTTTCCAAAGCCATGAATATGATATGTTGAACAAGACATTTCTTCATCCTTATATCCCATTTTCTTAAAAGTATGATAAAATATTATATCTACAGAACTTCCTGCATCCACCAAAGTTCTATTCATAGCCCATTCTTCTACATATTTTATTGATTCTTCCTTTCTCATTGGTATAGTGGATACTGTGATTACCAATGGAGATATATGACTTAGATTTTCTTCTGGTATTTCTGTTGCTGTAAATGTGACCTCCTGCTTTTCCTAATCTTTCAATGGTGATCTTTTTTCCACCGTCATAATTTTCCTTCCTTCAAAATCCCGTTTGTGTATCTTCCCCTTAATATTTTTTATGAAATCTATCAATCATTGTTCTTGTTACCATACTACACTCCAATTTTCTACAATCCTCTTTGATTCTGACCATTCTTCCTTCAAATATCTCACCAATTTGTTTTATGATTTTCTTAATCTTGAACAATTCTTATCTTCTTCTTCACTTTTTCTATGATTTCGCTAACTCAATCCCTGTTTCGGGCGCCAAAATGTAGTTGCAGGAAATCCCACACTACACCCTTGTTAAGATCTTGCTATAATCAACTCACAATTGAAGATTAAAAATGACACTTTATTATTTGATTTTCAGAAATGTTTACAGGAAATGTAAGAACTCAAGAATATAACTCCTTTCTTGAAGTTTCTCTCTCCTCAAGACTTTCTCAACTCTCAAAATTACATCATCCTTTTCTGGACATATTTGGTATCTATTTATAGGGTAGTTACATAATGGATGACAGCTAAGTCTTCCTTTTATCTCGGATTTACATTGCGATCATCATCGTGACAACCATGATTTTCCTTCTCGCTATCTTTATAACAATCGCAGGTCAACACATGCTCTTTACACGTTTCTTCATTCGTCAGTCATTATGTCATTCCTTAAGCAATTATGCAACACTCGTCAAATGTTTTTGAAGTACTCTCGATGTTCTCGCAGAAATGTTGTTAATATCGCAAAAGTGTTGTTAATATCACAGGAATATCGTTGTGGCGTTATTCTGGTCCTACAATATGTATGGACAACTCCGAGTTGTTTTCTAGAGAATCAACGAGACTCAATCAATAGAAAATACTCAAGGAGTTATTATCTCAATCTGTCGATTTGATTTACTCAAGCAAATATGATTTGCGAGTCTAATCAAAGAGAGATAACTTGGACGGTACCAAAGACCAATATCCAAGTGTCAATCGATTTAAATCAACAACCAATAGGTCGGATATTCTAATCGATTGAACAACGCACAACCCGTATTATTTCAATTATATAAAAATATAATGTGGAAAAGAAATAACACAGACACCAGAATTTTGTTAACGAGGAAACCGCAAATGCAGAAAAACCCCGGGACCTAGTCCAGAATAAACATACACTGTATTAAGCCGCTACAGACACTAGCCTACTCCAAATTAAGTTCGGTCTGGACTGTAGTTGAACCCCAATCAATCTCACACTGATCCAAGGTATAGTTATGCTCATACGGATCTGATCCTAGCAGGATACTGTGCACTTGATTCCCTTAGCTGATCTAACCCACAACCAAGAGTTACTACGACCCAAAGTCGAAGACTTTAGCAAACAAATCTGTCTCATACAGAAAAGTCTACAAGATAGATAAATTCGTCTCCCACGAATAAACCTATGAGTTTTGTTCCGTATTTTGATAAATCAAGGTGAACAGGAACCAATCAATAAAACCATACTTATATTCCCGAAGAACAACTCAGTTTTATCAATTACCTCATAATAGTCTTAATCGACGCAGCGAAAAAAGATATTTTGGAATCACAAACGATGAGACGAAGATGTTTGTTATTACTTTTATATATTGCATTTCGGAGATTGAAATATCAAGCCAATTATTACAATTGTACTCGTTCGATAGAAACAACAAGATTAGATCACACAACTACAAGAAAAGTAGTATCGGTCTGGATTCACAATCCCAATGAAGTCTTTAAGTCGCTAACCTGGTTTAAGAAGAAGAAAACCAAAGGTTAATTGACTCTAGCTTAGCAAACTAGTATCATACAAAATGTCTGGGGATTAGGTTTCCCAGTTGCTAGAGTTCTCCCTTATATAGTCTTTCAAATCAGGGTTTGCAATCAATGTTAGCTTAGTAACAAAGCATTCAATATTCACCGTTAGATGAAAACCTGATTAGATACAAGCTAATATCTCTCAACCGTTAGATCAAAAACTTAGCTTTCCATACACACATGTACTTGACGATTTTGGGTTTTTGTAACCGTACCTAAACGTGTACAATAGTTGGTTCAAGATTAGTCAACCAAATGGTTAGCCAAATGATAACTTTCATATCAATAATATTCTTCTTCACCATAACTAGTCCAAATAACTCAAATGAACTAGTTAGAGAGTTGTTCAATTGCTATGAGATCTTATGTACAACACAAGACATAATTGAAGCAAAAATGATGTGATTTACTCGAATCGATTCATGAACTATAAAGCCACGGTTTGCAACAGCATTCCTTAGATAATTTATATAAGTTCACGAACATCATTTTTAGACATAACCACTCAAGTTCGCGGACTCGGTTCGCGGACTTAAGTAACCGGTTGGAGTTCACAAACTCTAGCAGAAATTCTCGGGTTCGAGAACTTCCGTCAGTTCGCGGACTGAAACCAAGCTTCAACTCCAGTAGAAATTCTCGGGTTAGAGAACAACGCTCATTCTTGGACTGAGTTCGCGGACTGGGTTGAATGCTCAGGTTCCGGTTTTCACTTGATCAACAAAGTTCGCAAACTTCGGTTCAAGTGCATAAGGACCTATACATATATGTGTTACCACAATAATGTTTATATCCCCAAGTGGTTATATTGTCTAAACTCTCATTTCAATCATTGAAACATTCTCAGAGAACGCCATATAGTTGTTATTCACGAACTAGTTTTCGTCAGAGAAATTTCCAAAGTGATTGAAATATAACATGACTTTCATCACTAGAAAAAAATGAACTCGGCTAAAGCAAAAGCTTTATCAACACACATTTCGAGAAATATATATGCGAGATATACTCAGCTCGAAATGTCACATGTGTATATCTTTAGTCTATATAGTAAAATGACTTTCGTCTTAAGATAGGAGATAGAGTAGATAGACTTTTGAGTGATAGATAAGTGCAACTCTCCACATACCTTTTAGTCGATGAAGATCCACCGGTTCCTTGAGTAGTCCTTCGTCTTGTATGATGATTTCCATGGAGTTCTTGAGCTCAACTACACTTTCTATCCTAGTCCGAGACCTTAGATATAGTAGACTAGAAATCAAGACTTTATAGTTTTGATCACTAACATTGACAAACATGCTTGATATAGAAACGCATGCGAGTTCGACCAAGCAGTGCTCTAACAAATTGTACCGAATTTTTGTTAAGCAAAAGCAATAAAGATATGAAATAAAAGCATGCTTTTCTTAAATAGGAAAACAATTAACTAACAAGATTGTTACCTCGAATTCTGCATCCTCTTCTCCCCTTAAGATATGTAATTAAGCGCAGGTTCACTTAGAACTCTCCCCCATTGAAGTTGTCATCCTCCTGCCAAAACAAAAAAACAACAACAAATAGCAACCTTTTCCATAGAAAGGTTGAAAACAAGTTTTAACTATGCGATGCAAAAGTTGAAACCTCGAAACACATATGCTTTTATGCTAAACCAAAAGATTCAACATATTATGACTTTTTCACATATTGTTTCTACAGGAACCCCTCATGATCCTTTGATAAATCCTACCACATGGGCTAGAACTTAATCCCGATAAATCAAAAAGTCACCCAAACCACAAGGGTTCACACATTATGAGATCGAATATTAAGGTTTGAAAACCGAAATCAAACATCCCATAAACATACATAGCAATAAAATAAAGCATTCAAGCACATGCTATGTAACCTATAACACCCCAGTTTTCGAGCCCCGGATCCTGCCCGAATCCCAGGCCCGAAAAATCCGAAGTGCTACTTCGATACCATAGACAAAGCCCGGCTACTAAGCCCAAGCTCGTTAAGTAATTCATTAATTCATGTTCGTTATAAGAATTTTGTCGCAGCGGAATACTTAGATTTTTTTTTCTAGAGAATCATTTTAAAAGTACCTATACAACTCAAAAATTCTATAATTTTGATCAAATGTCCCTTAATATGTTTTACATTTGTTACAAAAAGAATCAAATCAAAACCTATTAAAAAATTAAAATGATAAACAGTCAACTCAACATCATATAATATTTTACAGCTTTGAATCTAAGACTAATTACATCTTTGAACTAAAATTTACGCATAAACAACAAATTTAAGGATCTAAAATTATTCTCTAGGCTCCACATTGATCAACTCCTTGTCATGCGTCAAATCTGGAATTTTTGTCATAATACGATGTGAGTTTTGACACTCAGTAGGCAAAGAAGCAACAAAACATTTTATACAATAGTTTTCAATTCCTATTTAAAAACATCTAGCATGGTTAACACCACCGCAAACACATGGAAACACCACATCCATAAACAATTATAAATTCAATCAATCCGCTCGCCCCAGGGAGCCCCACGTGGGTTTAGGAAACAAAACCGTTCCCAAGGATATCTCGTATCCCGTCATAAATAATTTTTAAGAATCAAAATCTATGGACCGCAGCCCAACATTCATAATCATGCTCACAACATCGATTATCATCCATATATTGATGAAAACTTGCAAGCATAAATTTAATCAAAAGAAACTTAAATAAAAAGAAGATTTTTTATAGTGTTGCGCCTACCTCAATTCGGAAAAGTTATGAAAATACAAGCTATTAACTTTTAAACACCACGATCCACCATCTTCGACACCAAAATAATCATCTCCAATATTATTCTCTATTTTATCTAGTGACTAAACTTTTATGTTTTCTAAACGACATAATCGTCTTCTCTCCCAAAATATCAAATTATCGTCGTTCATCTCACAATAATCTTTTGTTTTCGTTTTCTTATAAATAATGTTCAGTAGAAAAAGAAAACCCATAATATGGCAACATTTATTTTATCTTATTAGGAAACATTTTTGATTATAGCGAAACCGCTCGCATGCAAATAATAAAGCTCATTGACTTCAGTTAATTTCCTATAATAAAGTGACAACCCATGCACATTATTTATTAATTTAAACTTACCAAAAGATAATAAGCATCTTGCGTAATACTATACTTGACAAAGATATTTCTTCTTTCCATTATATTAATGTTATTTTTATTTTTATCCAAATCTGTCTTTCATACACCTAAACATAATTTCAAAATTATATATTTCCTTCCTTTTCAGACCTAAAATAAATTCCACATTTATTCTCAATATTTAATTATGTCAAGTCTATAAATATATTCAAGATTTTTAATTTCACATCCTTGATTAGCTAGAGCACAAATTATTAAGTTACCAAAATAATTCAAAATTTCCATTTCAATTTTCTTATGCATTTAAAATCCATGCAAAAATTTCATTAATCACTAACTGTAACAATTAAGGAAACTAAATTATCTTTATTTACATTTACCAAATAATCAACATGCAACCAGTCATTAATAAAATATACTTGTTTCCATTTCCACCTCACATTACAACTAGCAATAATAATTCTTATAATTTAATTAATGAACTTAACACATTGCCAAAAATAATCGATTCATAATTATATTATTTATATTTATAAAATGACACCTAATAGTATATAATATGTACACACTTTTCCAAAAATAAATCATAAAGACATTCATAAGCTCATGCAAAACATATGCTGTATTTTTTTTCTTATATACAATAAATATCAAGTTACACAAATGTCATCATGTCACATGTCAAGCTCCATCAATTATTTATATTCTTGTTAAAATCAATCAATTCTAATTAATTAATAAAATGAAAATTAATGACGACTTAGATCAAGCACTAGTTCGCTGAGATACTCTATTACATTACAAAATTACCCTTTTATCAATATACGAAAATACCCTTAAAATTTTTATTGGGTATTACATAACCAAAAACTATCACAAGAAAAATTATAAAATAATAAATTTATTCATAATAATACGATAGTTTTATTCAAAATGGACTTTACATAAAGAAGCCTAATCTCAAGTAAGAGTTTACTTTTATTCTTGCTTTGCATGCCTTACTGAAGAATCTCAGTTTCAAGTAAATCCTTTTTAGAGTATTCCAAACTCATTTTAAACTCTCCAAGGTCCTCAAGCCATCTATATCTTGCAATAGATTGTTCATACCCATAGATACTTATTTTGGCAGCTATGCTTTCATCAGATAGTAGACCTCTTCTTCCAATGAGTTTCATAGTTCCCTCAAACATATTTTGATCTAGAATGATTGAGAGAGATATCTTAATAGGAAAAGAACAAACATCCGAACATAGTCCATATTTTCTTTTCTCATAATATGTGGAACTCTCCTAACAACCATTTTCTCCAAAGAAAGAAAACTCTCTGAAACTTCATTCTTCTCCTTCGTATCCAACCTAGATTTACTCAGATTTTCCGGGTAGATCGAGGTAATGTTTATATAAGTACGTCATATATTAGTATGTAAGTATTATTATCTATAATAAATTATAATCCCTGTTTAGGTGATTATCATATCTAATGGTATATTTTAGGCAATTAGGTTACTTATTATATATCTTCATAATAATTTCATATAGCCTTCAAGGCTTTTCTATCGATTGTTATAATCGTTTCAAACATATATTCGAGGGCGATTCACATCGCTTTGACATAGATCTATATATTTATGAAGATCCATGGCGATGAGATATGATTGCGATTTCGATGTATTGTGCAAATCACTCTTTTAAAGGAGCGTCTAGTCTTAATGAAGAAGACAAAAATTTCTCAATGAAGAAAATTGATTGAAGAAAGTTTAAAATGGTGGAATATAAATTTTCTAACCATCCCTAAATCGATCTCCTCAACGAAATACATGTTTTTAATATTTTTGTATTTTTGTATTTATTCATGTATCTCAATTTCTATGTACTTGATCGGTGTAAACAATAATATTTAATATATGAAATTAGGAGAGTTTCTCTTGTTCCTTCAAAAAAACAAAAATAATAATAATAATAAAAGCCTTGTAAAGTACTTATGTTTTATTTTCTTAATAAAAGCCTTCGTGGCCCCCTTTCATAATAATAATAATAATATGTGGAACTAGACTCAAGAATTCTTTCTATTTTCTCCATACAAAAATTACAAACAACATCAAAGCATTTTTTTTCCTTTAACATGAAAGGAATCAAGTGAAGATTTCTTGAACGAGGCAAGGAAATGCAAGAATTGATAATTTTCGAAATTTTATTTGTTAAGTCTACCTTATTTTCTTCAAATGAAGAATCCATTATTTCACAGGGTTGGAAAAACTTAATAAGAAGACCATAACCGGACTTATTTATGGTCCCTCTTTTTCCTTTTTGAAATACACTATAATTAGGAAAATTTACCTACTCCAAATTTTTAAAAATAAAAACTTACTCTAAACAAGCAAAGAAGATATTGCAGAATATTTTTGAGAGGTTTATGGAGTTCTGGTTAACTCTTTTTTTGTTTTTCTATGGTGTAGAAGGTCATCAAAAGATGTTTGCACATTCACATCACTAGATATCCCAAGGTCTGTTTTGAGTCTAAGTATTAGACGTTCATAGTCATTTTTATCTAAGATCACAACATGATTGTTTTTCTTAGACTTTGTTTTGAATGGCTTCCTATTGGGTACCATCTCATGTTTTAAAATCCACTTGGAGGTGGTCTTTGAATAAAGATTCTTCATTTCTAACGACATTGCATCTTTTCACTTTGAAACATCAGATCTCATATCCCTATTGATAAAGGTGCTACCCTTATTATTATTTTTCCTTTTAGGATATGATCTTGAATTCTTGTAATAATTCGTTTGTCTCACAGGACAATGATAATCTGAAAGGTTTTTGACACAGTTCAATTCTTTAGAAACAAATGCTAGAGCGTTTTGCATCTTTCGAATTTTACAATCCCTTTGCATATGACCTTTATATCTACAATAATAACAATGCTTATTGAAAGAAGTAAAGTTTTTAGTTTTACCTTTATGAGATGTTTGGTTAATATGATGATCCTTGGTTGGAGATTTCCTCTGGTTGCTTTCGGATGTGTTTTTTGTCAGAATATCATTTGATCACTTTGGTAACTCAGTTGCACAATCTTTGTCAGGTGGATCTTCTAGAGTGGGAGGACAAATAGCTTTTACGAATTTTACTTCCTTGTAATTATTGAAGTACCAATTCCATCTGTAGATGGGGAAAAATGATTCACTGGTTTTATAGGAAAGTGAAGAGTCAAACGTGTTGTCGAGACTCCTCAACCGAGCAAACTTCTTAACCTCACACAGATGCACTACAAAGGGAGTGCTTAGTTTCGAGAGATCAATCTGTAGGACTCCGGCCTAAACCAACTCAATGGTCGTTCCAGAATCAATTCGGTCGCAAAGAGGGAGATGGGTTGATATGTAGGAGGGAACCTGAAAATTGTATGGGATCAGTGATGATCAAATATTGTTGATATTTTGAAGGTTTCTGCAATAATTGGTGAAATGTTGAGTTCGAATAAGTTCTGATGGATTGATAAATTCTTGAGAGTAGTTACTCAGGAAATTATGTATGGACGATTGTTGATAGATCGTGATCATTTGTTGTCTTCAATCATGGATTCAACGACTTATTTATACTGTCAGAGTTGTGAACACCTTGATCCCTATAAGTGTGACAGTTTCATAATTGGGAGAGTGGACAAGTGAAGATTATGGTAAAGGAAGTTCCATGTTGTGTGGAGACTTGACAGATCGTGCACCCACTACTTTGCTAACTCCTTCAACTGTTTACACAACTTACGCACATTTTTCGTCGTGGATGAATCCACGTGTTGTAGGCCGCCAGACCAAAACCCTAGTTGTTATCCCCTAATTTGACATGATTGATGTCTCATGAATCGTGGAGTCTGCATGACAGACTTGTATTTAGTTTGTCAGTTGTTGACTGGTTAGAAAATGAGCCTAGGTTTTGTTGAATCGAGCATGTTTGACAAATGCTCAGTGATTCATGAATGTTAATGTTGCTCATCTGAGCAAATATTGTAAATTCAACGAGTTGTTGAATATTGATGAGTTACTGAATATATGTGGATTATTCGAGCAATTGAGCAAGTATTGCTCGATTCGCCAAAATACTGATAAGTTACTGAATATTGATAGTTGGGTCAATATTCGAGCAACTGTGCAAGTATTGCTCAATTCGATGAATAACTGAATATTGAGAATTTGACGTGAAATTGAGCAAGTATTGCTCAATTCGACAAATTACTGATAAATTGATAATTTGACGTGCAATTGAGCAAGTATTGCTCGATTCAACAAATTACTGATAAGTTAATAAATATTGATAGTTGGATCAATATTTGAGCAAATGTTGCTCAATTCGACGAAATATTTATTGGTAACGTGACCCAATAAAATATTAAGATATTGGTAGATTACCAAATATTATATGATTAATTCAGATGCTGGTTGTTGAATCAATATAAATTTATTAGTGTTTGAACTTTCTCAGAATAATGATTTGTTGAGCGTTTGTTCGAAAACCCTAATTTTTGATGAATTACTCATTAGTTGACGAATTGCTGAAAATAGGTCATGAGCGAATGAGGGATCGACCACATGAGATTATGGACGTCCATGTGATTCCCGGTCGCTCGAGTGAGCGTGCACCATGGTTCTCAGTTGGTGAGTTGGTGAAGGAATGATGATTGAGTGCCGGTTTTATCATTTACTGAAATACTGCTGGGTTCAGCATTAGGTGATAAAACTTAGGTATGAAAGGTGAGACCGATCAAGAGAGCATGGGACCAGCTCTTGGTTGTCACGGGACTAGCTGATGTCCGTTTGAGCAATCCCCAGGTTGGTTGGAGAGAGTTTGCGCCCAATATGAGCAATTGAGCAAATTAGGTTAGAATTATGAAAACATGTGGGACCGGATTTGTGCAAGTCCTATGAATGACTTTGTTCGTTCATCAAGGCATGCATCTGTTACCATGGTATCTGTGTCTCCGTACTGAGAGTTTCAGTATTTTCTGATGTGCATTCGAGCAATATTGTGAATTTTCATTAGAGTTTTATCTTGACTGAAATTCTTGATTTTTGTTGGAATGAGCATGTATTCTCAATTAATCAATATTTTTTAAATATTAAAATAAGAGAATTTTAATATTCAAAATTGTTGTGAGAGGCTAGCCGGTCATGTGACCGCATTGGCTTTTGAATTTTCATGATTTGAGCAATATTCGAGAAGTTATGAAGAAATCATGATTTTTGCTCGAACCAAGGAGTTTCATGAATTTGAGGAAAATAATAATTATAAAAGACTAGGGATTGCAGGGTGTGGGACCGGCCATGGCTAGGGCATGGCCGGCCGGCTATGTTGCCCAGTCCCGTACTCCTTTCACTATTTTATAATATTATTTTTCATGAATCCGTGATGATATGGAGAATCCATGGGTTTTTGTTGAAACGGAGGAGTTTCATGAGTTTAGGGAATAATAATTATAAAAATCTAGGGATTGTGAAGTGTGGGCCGTCCACGGCTTGGGAATGGCTGGCCGGCTATGTTGCCCGGTCTCGCACACCTTTCCCTATTTTATAATATATTTTTTTTTCATGAATCCATGAAGTTATGGAGAATTCATGAATTTTGCAAAAATAAGGGAAGTTACTAAAATCAAGGAGTTTTTTCATGAGTTCATGAAAATAACAAAATAGGGCAAAATAATGAAAGAATCATAGGGACCGTCCACGTCTAGGGCATGATCGGCCGGCCAATGGGCCCATCCCCTGTGGGCTCCTTATTATTTTATTAATATTTGTTATTTTCTCATGTTTTGCGTAGGATTCCTCATCTATTTATGTTTTTTGGATGCTCGTTCATGCATCCAGGTGCTCAGTCATGCATCATTGCCGAATACACTTACACCATTTTTCGTGAGGCTTACTTAGGGATGGTCCAGATACCCGGTTGTTGAGCATTTATTGCTAATCCATGAAATTCAGTGTAGAATCATTCATGAAATGAAGCAGTAAAATGAATAATAATTTATTATCAATTCATAGGATCAACAGTGGATTCGACCATGAACTCAGAATAATAAAAAAGGCATTACCATTCCATGGGATCGTGGATTCGACCATAGAATCAGAGTAATAAAATTATCTATTACCATTCCATGAGATTAGCAGTCAATTCGATCATGAAATTGGAATAATGAGATAACATAGTTGTTTATTTTCATTCTATGAGATCAAGCCGTGGATTCGATCATAGAATCGGAGCAATTGTTATTGCCATTCCATGGGATCATGCCGTGGATTCGACCATGGAATAGGAGCAATAATAGATCATTCTGTGAATTCAGTGGTGAATATCATGGCAGAATTAATCTATGTGCATAGTCAAGAGACGGCTAATATCCTGAAGGCGCTCTCATATCTTTCGGAGAACGCCTGAGTCTATACTCGTCGCTCTACATAGTTAGGATTAGTGAGTGTCACTGTCCTGAAGGCGTTGTTGCTCTCAATCTTATGGAGAACCACCCAATCGTTCTTCTATGTATAAGGAGGTCGCACTCCTGTAGTCAGGGAACAGTGAGTATCATCGACGTCCTGAAGGCGTTAAGCCCTCTCAACAAACAATTATGTAGGAGGACCTCCCAATTCTATTATGCTACATAGAGGGCACAATGAAATGCCAGGGATCGAACGCTCAGCTAGTGGAGTCTTTTCGAAAGACATGTTTATCATGTCTTCATAAAATATGAATCGTCACATGCCTGAAGTCGTATCAGAAACATGCAGTATCATGATTTTACGGTTTTGACCTTTGTTGAAAATCCACCATCAACATTAAGTCCCCTTCTTAGTGAGGAACAATCATGTTCCGCAGTAAGCATTAGATGGTGATTTTCAGTCGACGAGATCGCGGTTGAACTCAATCTATAAAGGTAGTTTCAGAATCCTAGATTTGCTCCAATGGTGTCATGTACGAGCAAATGTTCAGGTGAGGACCATGATGGTGTGATAGAGTGTTATTTTGTGGATATGGAGAGGTGAAGTGATGTTGATTTAGTCAGTTAAAAGCCTGGTTTTGGTCGATTTAGGATTTTCGGGCCCGAGCCCAAAAAAGGAAACCCGTGTTTTATTAGGTTTTGGAAATAAAAATAATATAAAAGGGTGAAGCCCTATTATTTTTTTTATTTTTCTTTAAGTTGACCGACCACTCTCTCTTCACCTCCTTCACACCTGCTGGAAGCAAAGAAGTTGTTGGAATTGCCGTCGTTGGCGACCGTCGACTCACTGCCGGTCAAATTCATGCGACCGTGCCGACCAGGTAAAAAAAAAAACTGTATGTTCTATGATTCATGAGTTGTTCATTAAACAAAAATCCCATAGTTGCATGTATACGTAGGATTTATGAGGAATTTGTTTTTAGAAAACATATGAATGCCCATTTTTCGTTAGTTTAGGAAACGAACAAAAATCCCTAATATGGAAGAGATACATAAACTTTTGCATAGACATGGTATAGTTGGAGTAGTAAAAGTTTTTTTTATTAGGTTTCATGAAAACCCAAGTTTGTTTTCAAATCGTGGACTTTGTAAATACTTTTAAGAACGTAGGATTGTTCGCAATAAAAGTAGTAAATAATAATCCTTAGGGTTAAAGGAAATTTTGAAAAGACCTGGAGTTCATGATAAAGTTTATTTGTAAACTTTAAAAAATTTGTTTGGAACATGTGGACTTTTACAAGATAGAAAAGAACCTTATTTCGTAGACGAATGCTCGTTTGAGCAAAAAAAAAAAAAAAAAAATTTTTTTTTTTTTTTTGCGTGAGTTATTAAACTCACGATTTATTGTTTTTAAATATGCGACCTGTCCACGATTTTGTTTTTAAAAATAAAATCAAATTTGATTTATGATAGATTGTTGAAAGCAAATAATGTTTCCATGAGTTGATGAATTCGTAGTGTATGTGCAAGTTTGGCAATTTTATAGTGTATGTACACGTAAAAATCAGCGAATATTCACATGGAAGGTTGTGTGAATTATTCATAGTTTCATGAAAAGCCAATGTTGACTTTAAATAATAATAAGTTTTTTGCTCGGCTTTGCAGGTTTGAAAGAATGAACAAGTTTTTGAGGTTTTACGATGTTATCACTAAGTTTGTGAAATCGTAAATAGGTAAGAGTTAAGGATTACCATTTTTGTAGACGTTGATTGTGAACGCCGTAATTGTTTGATTGATTTAATTCCATTGTATTGATGAAATTCGTGTGGAATATTGCAGCAATTTGGTGGAGATGACTCGGTTCCGTAATGATGCTGAAAGTGAACTTTTCAGATAAGGCACTTCTGGAGACGACATTTCCATAGATGCATCTTCTAGAGATAATGATTGCTCCATAGATGGCGATTCTGGAACTTCTCAGGGGAAGGAGGAAATTCCCAAACCCAAGAACATTCTAAGCATCGAAGACATATTCTTCTAATATTTGTATAGGCCTGAAAAACGTCCATTAGGCTTTTCGTTTCGATTGCTCATAAATCCCAGGACTACTGCTCATAATAAGTTGGTGTTTCCTTCAGTAATAATTCGGCTCTGTTTGGAAAAAAAAACATTATTTGGCTTCTCATGTGGAGCTCAAACTTTCTCGGAAGCCACTAACGCATTTTTCTGGATGGGCAAGGCATATGCTAGGCCAAAGCCGTGTAAGGGCCTTGCTGGATAGCGCGCAGGTGACATGAGCCATTCAATCTGCTGGAGATTTGATCATCAATCATGATATACCAGGTATCGTGGCTTTACTTTCTCGTTGGTGTATTCCTACTCACACCTTCATATACGACGGGGAGAGTTCACAATTACTTTAGAAGACGTAGTCGGTTTGTTGCATCTTCCAGTCACCGAAAATTTCCCTGGAGAACTCTCAACAGAGGAGAGGCTAATATATCGTACCTTGGAAACTAAAATGCACGAGTTCATTGAGTTTCCCAAATTTTGCTATGCTTAGTGGTTGAGATACTAATGGCCGAGAGATAGAATTCCTGAAGAACCTGTTGATGGTACCCTATCCATTGACGCTTTCCTGTGCTTGTAGATTTCCAGAGAAGTTCTTGAGGACAACGAACATTTGTTGAAGCCGTTGGTGATACCTTTTGCTATTAGGATGTCTAAAGGTGAGAAACTATCAATTGGTAGCCTATTTTTAGGTTCACTTTTTGCCAACTAGGACTCTTTGCTTATTGACTCCAGTGTTTCTAACGGTTTCATGAAAATTGAGACATATGCTAATATCATGTTCCTCCAAGCTTTGATGTGGGAGCATCTTGAAAATTATGCTCTGATTCCCCGTAGTGTTTTGCAAGGGTCTAATGTCGACACTCGCCATGCTTTTCTCGAGAAAGACAACGCCAGGATCATGAGGTGGTCTACAAAGCCGTCGCAATACAAGATATGCATCAATGATATTTTGGACATTAAATCTAAGTTCAACTTTCTCCCCTGGGTATCAGTCCCTGATCTATTTTTATAATTGATCACCTTCAATGTTGCTGAAGAAAATGTCACATTGAAGACTGGTGCTGATTTGAATGATGGATAGAGACATTTCATATTAAGTTGCACTCCTGGCCACCTAGTATCAGTAATGCATGGAGAGTTCAGAGTAAAGGAATATAACATTGACAGGGAAGCTCGGAAGATGGGCGTCGACCAGTGCATCCCAGGTCATCGAACGAAGAAACTATTAGTTGAGTATTTGAAGGCTAATCTGGATTACACTCATGTGGAGGGGAATGAGTATTTATCCCCGTGTTCTGATCATGCTAATTTCGTGACTCCGAGTTACATAGACTTCTGGCATCAACAACTTGAGCGTCTGTATGCTTTTGTGATGGATGTTAAGTCCCCAGCTCTAGATTTTCATTCCCTTGACTCTATAAATGCTCAACCAAGGATTAAGTACCTTTCCCGTGGTTACAAGAGGAAGACATCTCCGGAATGTGCACAGGTAAGCCTCTTTCCTTCACGATCAGTGAAAGTAAGCTAGACGTATTTTAATCATTCGTTGATTCCGTGTAGGATGGCCATGCTGTGAGGCCTCGAATCTATGTAAACTTCTTAGACATTCAAGAAAATCCCCAGGGTGGAGAAGGAAGAAGCAAAACATCTCATAGAATGATACTGAATAAAGTGCAGTCCCATACCGCTTCTTTGGTAAGTTGTTAACACTTCTCTTATCGTTGCGACTTTCTTGTCCATATAATCAGGATCTTAGAAAATTATTACTAATTTGTTTCAGAATTTTGCTCCCTCGGTTATTGATGGTCTTCATCTTTCCTCTATACAAACAATTCAGGAATCCAGCATCGATGGAGAGGTTGATGTGAGTATCCTTTCGTGTGAGTGATTTCGGCATTTCCTTGAATCAAATAATAATGATTATTGTTGATAATTCTAGGAGGAAATTGTTGTGAAAATCCGACATGTTCATTCTATTCATTCGTCTTCGAATAGTAGTGAGAAAGAGAATCCTCAAGAATCGCGACTGAATGAAGATAATGTTGATGCCGACCCTGTTAACCCCTCGAATGAGTTGGAGACTTCTCAAGTAAGTATCCACTTTATATTATCTTCATAGAAGTATAATGTTTTTTACTTGTTGATGAATGCAGGAGGATCCCAACAAACATATGAGAAATTTTGCCGAAATACGTCATCAGGAAATCCAAACCTCAGTTGTTTTTAGTAAAAATGCCGTAGAATCTTCATTCGACATCAGATTTTCACGATCTATCCATGTATCTTTAATCCCAGGAAATTTTCAAGCTTTATCAAATAAGATTTTTAAGTTTTGAGCACTTTTAGGGGTCGAAATCGATGAAACAGTAAACTTCTAGGAGACCTCTAGAAAATTTTCAGTTGGTATGAGGTCCAATGTTTTGGCCACAACTCCCTGCTCGTTCATCCAATTGTTATAAAATTTTGAAATGTTATAGATGACATACATATGAAGAGAATTGTATATGAATCAACCTTATATTCCTTATCGATTGCTACAAGTTCTTCGTTCTATACAAAGTAGTGTAAAATTTTCCTGACGGTCTTATCGAAAAACGTGTTTTATGACTTTTATGCTATTTTCTCATGTATTGGACGCATAGTAGAGAACTTAGATAATGTTAGTTCACTTACATTCTGTAATTTATGGTTGCGTTGAGTTCCCATGCTTGGATTGCTCTAATCCCATGTAATTTTCTTATTAGGTGCCAAATGCCGAAACTGAGAATAATGAGACCAATAATGATGATTCGAGCAATCCCGGTGCTGTTGATAGTGAGACAACCATCTCTGCAATTCAAGGCCATGAGATGGTTGTTGATGATATTGTTGAGGTGGTTGAAACACCAATGGTGATTGCTCTAGGAACAGAATAAGTCGTGCCGAGAGTAGACAATATTATCCCAGACGAAGACGCGCCTATGATTGTTGAAATTGCTCCCGAGATTGAGAACCATATAATTATGCATCAATACTCTACTACAGGGATAGTTTGTGAGCCTTCATTTGGTGTTTTACTCCCAAATCATGTGTTGATTGGAGGATTCAGCGTTCCCACTGGGTATGCCAATATGTATGAAAAGTTATGGAAGATATATGGCCAAATTGTTGTTGCAAGAGATACCGAACATAGATATTTCTTGACTATGCAATTAGGAAACATATTGCGTGTCATAGATGATATTTGTACCTAGCCCAGAAGTGATGTCACTCGAGATGTACTCTTTGATTAGGAGTACAACTTGGAGAATTATGAGATACTTGGATTTAACCTGAAGTGGATTCGTCAGAAGATAAATACCATCAAGGATGCAGTAGTGAAGAATATACCTTTTAACAGTGATGTTGTGGTGAAGAAAATGGCTAAGGTTGCTGAATTGACTCAGAAACTGGAATTAGAGAAAGCAACTTTGCAAGTTTTAGAGAATGCCGAGAAGCAGAAATCATACTTTGATGGCTTCCTTTAGTCTTCCTTCCATAATCCCTTGAACATTGAACTTCTGAGAGGTGTGAGATTTTATTTTTGGTTTTGAATTTTGATACATTTTGAGTTTTGAGTGATTGAGGATTTTCTTTTGGATTTTTGGATTTGATAGAGATTTTTCTTAAATAAACGAATTTTGATAAATTGCTGAATTCAAATACTGAATGCAAGTATTGCAAACTTTTTGGAGGTATTGAAATACAGGTAAAGAAAATCCTAAAATACAAACGTCAAATGTCTTGAGCGTTTTTCTTGGGCATAAAACATCCAACGTTGAATGCTTCATGCATCAAAAATCTTGAGCCAATTCTCATGGATTACTGGTATATTGGTCTTTCCCTTCATGTCAGCCAATTTGTAATATCCTCAAGCGACCGACTTGGCGATCATGAAAGGCCCCTCCCAGTTAGAACTCTTTGCTGAATTCGAATTGCGCCTAGTTGCCTTAAGAACCAAATCTTCTTCACGGAACTTGTTAGGATTAGTTGGTC
Organism: Papaver bracteatum; assembly: GCA_023529315.1. Taxonomy (NCBI): domain Eukaryota; kingdom Viridiplantae; phylum Streptophyta; class Magnoliopsida; order Ranunculales; family Papaveraceae; genus Papaver; species Papaver bracteatum. The sequence goes on from JAJJWX010003511.1 coordinate 349,742, forward strand.
GTGCCCTGAATATTTTTTGTTTGTACAGGATTCTTCGCACAACGGGATGCTCTGTCGGTGGAGTTTTCTAATTCTGTGGCACATATGGACACTCGTGCAAGGGAAAACATTTGGATACTGATTGTGGAACTCGGTCATTATTCTGTCAATGACCGTGTTTGTGAGATACTGAATTTTGAGAGGTTCGGCATCTAACCACTTGGTGAAGTATTGCTGAGGTAAGACTAACCACTCATAACATTTGGTGACTGCCGAGTCATGAGCAAGTCCCCTGACCAGAGTAACATACTTGAAATTTGGTAATATAGATGCATGAGTGGGGATGAGACTTGCATGAGTGTGGAACCTTTTGACAAATTCATGTGCGCTTTCTTCAGGTTTTTGTGTGAGTCCCGTCAAGGATTCGACTTTTCCCAAATGTATAAATGGTGGAGAGTCATTCATATCTTCTAAACTGGAGCTTTCCTCTGAGTCAGATATTTCCTCAACAGAGAAATGTGCAATAGAAGATGTCAAAGTGACCTTTCCATCATGAATCCATGCTCACCCAAGAACCATGTCATATCCTGGATCTTCTCTAATTATGAAAACTTAGTTTCAGTCCAAGTTGAGTCAGCTTTCACTTTGAGAATAATGTAACCGTAAGCATCCTTGGAGATTCCTTCATGGTATCTGACTGAAACAGGAGCGTGAGTTGCTTCTTGAAGAGTGATGCCAGTATCCATGAGAGTCTTCAGAGGGATGATGTTAATAGCGGTACCAACATCGACTAACTCTCACTTGAATTCATTTCCCTTGAGGTGGATTGTGGTGATAAATCCCCAGTCGTACATATCCTTGCCCGTTACTGGAGGTTCAGGGCGGATCTCCTGAATGTAGACCTACTCAATCAGGGATTGAACTACTTCCTTGACCGGCTGCTCAGAGAGTGTGAATGTTCTGATTGGGAGAGGATTTTTGTGCACTCTTTCAGTCCTCAGTTCCCTCGAGTTAGCTTTTTCTTTGAATATACGCTTCAGGATTCTGCAATCACTTGTTGGGTAACTGACATACCTATGGAAATGGCAGTAGCCTGCATTTTCCATCTGTTTATCAGTTGGTTCCTTTTTGACATGAGGTAATTTAATCATACCATCTTGGATCCATACCTCCAACAGTTCGATCACTTATTCAATAGAGAAGGGGAAGTCAGGTGCATCTTGATAGTTCTGTTGATGTTGAGCAGGTGATTGTGCATTCCTGGCTTGACAATTTTTTCTTTGCGCTTTTGAGGGATTGAATACTGGGGGAGCATTCTTATGTGGCTGTGCTTCAACTTTTCTTTTACTTCCTTAGGAAACATTCATAGAATTTTTGACACTGTACTGCTTGTTGATCAGACATCTGGCAGTGTTGTCTCCAGTATCTTTCGATTCCTCTACTTTGATAGTTTTCGTTCTTTCTAGAAACGCAGAAGCGGTAGTTTCCGATCGCTTGTCCCCTTCATGAAGTTCTGAAAAGGTCTGAAACCGGAGATTTTCCAGCAAGGCTCTATAGACTGGGATCATCCCCTTGATGCACATGTCCACCAGTTGTTGTTCAGTGACGTTTGGATCATGACAATCCAGAGCCTGGAGTATGAACTTTTTTACGTAGTCGTTCGGATATTCGTTATTCTTCTGAGACATCCTTCCCAATTCGGAGAGTGTAACTTTCTCAGAGATAAAGAAGTATATCCTGTAGAAAGCATTAATCATTTCTCCCAAATTGGATATGCTTCCTGGTGCGATGTTGTTATACCAATTATATGCTCGTCCAGTCAGAGACTTCGAGAACTCCTTCAGACGGACAACATGGTTATGTTCATGCTCTCCTAATGCTTCCAGAAATCGAGAGACGTGTTCTCGAGCATTCCCTATTCCATTGTATAACGTAAATATTATAAAGTTCTAACCTTTTGGGAGAGGAATCCTTTGTGTTTCAGCAGGATATGGAGGTTTATGGCGTTGTACGGACGGTGTGTGCCCATTTCCCCGATTATCCATAAAGCGTTCCAGGTCTTCGCGAGTGATGAAACCGGAAGGTTCAGGTTCTGCAGTTTTGTGGGTTTTATTATCGTCATGGACTGGGATAACTTCAAGATCCGTAGCCGGAGGATTTTCCTTTTTTTTCCCTTCTCCCAAGTTTTTTCTGACATATTGTCAGTAAGAGTGTTGAGGTAATTGCACAGCTCTTTCTGCGTCGCCTCCATATCAGTCTGATTTTTGGCAAGAACTTCCTGGACCTTCATGAGATCAGCAATAGTATGCAGATTTTCTCTGATTTCTTCGGGATGCCTGTCGAAGAGAGGATTGTCTCCGATGTTGGTTTGCGGAGGAGTGATATTGTCAGTGCGGTTGTTGGAAATAGGAGTAGTTTATGGAGCTCCACCATTGTTGCTGGTGCTAGCATTGTTTGAGTTGGGATTTGTAACTAAACCTGACCTAAGATTAACCATTTTTTGAAAATGAGAGATTATAACCGAGAGATTAATCTCCCACTGTGGTCGCCAATCTGTAGATGGGGAAAAACGGTTCACTGGTTTTGTAGGAAAGTGAAGAGTCAAACATGTTGTTGAGACTCCTCGACTGAGCAAACTTATTAACCTCACACAAATGCACTGCAAAGGGAGTGCTTAGATTCGATAGATCAATCTGTAGGACTCCGGACTAAACCAAGTCAATGGCCATTCCAGAATCAATTCGGTCGCAAAGAGGGAGATGGGTTGATCTGTAGGAGGGAAGCTGAGAATTATATGGGATCAGTGATGATCAAAGATTGTTGATGTGTTGAAGGTTTCTACAATAATTGGTGAACTGTTGAGTTCGAATAAGTTCTGATGGATTGATGAATTCTTGAGAGTAGTAGCTCGAGAAATTCTATGTGGACGATTGCTGATAGTTAGTGATCATTCGTTGTCTTCAATCATGGATTCAGAGACTTATTTATACTATCAGAGTTGTGAACACCTTGATCCCTCTAAGTGTGACGGTTTCATGAGAGGAATAGTGGGAAAGTGAAGATCGTGATAAAGTCAGTTCCATGTCATGTAGAGACTTGAAAGATCGTGCACCCACTACTTTTCTAACTCCTTCAACCATTTACACAACTTACGCACATTTCTCGTCGTGGATGAATCCACGTGTTGTATGCCGCCAGACCAAAACCCTAGTTGTCATCTCCCAATTTGACGTGATTAATATCTCACGAATCGTGGAGTCTGCATGACAGACGTGTATTTAGTTTGTCAGTTGTTGACTGATTAGACAATGAGCCTAGGTTTTGTTGAATCAAGCATGTTTGACAAATTCTCAGTGATTCATGAATGTTAATGTTGCTCGTCTGAGAAAATATTGTAAATTCAATGAGTTGTTGAATCTTGATGAGTTACTGAATATATGTGGATTATTCGAGCAACTGAGCAAGTATAGCTCGATTCGACGAAATATTGATAAGTTACTGAATATTGATAGTTTGGTCAATATTCGAGCAACTGAGCAAGTACTGATCAATTCGACGAATCACTGAATATTGAGAATTTGACGTGCAATTGAGCAAGTATTTCTCAATTCGACAAATTACTGATAAATTGATAATTTGACGTGCAATTGAGCAAGTATTGCTCGATTCGACGAATTACTGATAAGTTAAAAATATTGATAGTTGGATCAATATTTGAGAAAATGTTGCTCAATTCGACGAAATATTTATTGGTAACGTGACCCAATAAAATATTAAAATATTGGTAGATTACCAAATATTATATGATTAATTCAGATGCTGGTTGTTGAATCAATATAAATTTATTAGTGTTTGAACTTGCTCGGAATAATGATTTGTTGAGTGTTTGTTCGAAAACCCTATTTTTTGATGAATTACTCATTAGTTGACGAATTGCTGAAAATAGGTCATGAGCGAAGGATGGATCGACCACATGATACTACGGATGTCCATGTGATGCCCGGTCGCTCGAGTGAGCGTGCACCATGGTTCTCAGTTGGAGAGTTGGTGAAGGAATGATGATTGTGTGTCGGTTTTATCATTTACTGAAATACTGTTGGGTTCAGCATTAGGTGATTAAACATAGGTATGAAAGATGGGACCGATCAAGAGATCATGGGACCGGATCTTGGTGGTCATGGGACTAGATGTTGTCCATTTGAGCAATCCCCAGGTTGGTTGGAGAGAGTTTGGGCCCAATATGAGCAATTGAGCAAATTAGGTCAGAATTATGAAAACATGTGGGACCGGATTTTTTGCAAGCCCTAGGAATGACTCAGTTCGTTCATCAAGGCATGCATCTGTTTCCATGGTATCTGTGTCTCCATACTGAGAGTTTCAGTATTTTCTGATGTGCGTTCGGGCAATATTGTGAATTTTCAGAAGAGTTTCATCTTAACTGAAATTCTTGATTTTTGTTGGAATGAGCATGTATGCTCAATTAATTAATATTTTTTAAATATTAAAATAAGAGTATTTTAATATTAAAAATTTACGTGAGAGGCTAGCCGGTCATGTGACCACGTTGGCTTTTGAATTTTCATGATTTGAGCAATATTCGAGAAGTTATGATGAAATCATGATTTTTGCTCAAACCAAGGAGTTTCATGGATTTGAGGAAAATAATAATTATAAAAGACTATGGATTGCAGGGTGTGGGACCGACCACGGCTAGGGCATGGTCGGCCGGCTATGTTGCCCGATCCCGCACTCCTTTTCCTATTTTATAATATTATTTTTCATGAATTTGTGATGTTATGGAGAATCCATGGGATTTTGTTGAAACGGAGGAGTTTCATGAGTTTAGGGAATGATAATTATAAAAAGCTAGGGATTATGAGTTGTGGGGCCGGCCACGGCTTGGGAATTTCCGGACGGCTATGTTGCCTGGTCCCGCACACCTTTCCCTATTTTATAGTATTATTTTTTCATGAATCCATGAAGTTATGGAGAATTCATGAATTTTGCAAAAATAAGGAAAGTTGCTAAAATCAAGGAGTTTTTTCATAAGTTCATGAAAATAAAAAAATAGGACAAAATAATGAAAGAAACATGGGGACCGTCCACGGCTAGGGAATGGCCGGAGGACGGTGGGCCCAGCCCCTAGGAGTTCCTTATTATTTTATTAATATTTGTTGTTTTCTCCTTTTTTGCGTTGGATTCCTCATCTGTTTATGTTTTTTGGATGCTCGTTCGTGCATCCAGATGCTCAGTCGTGCATTATTGTCGAGTACGCTTACACCATTTTTCGTGGGGCTTACTCAGGGATGGTCCAGATGCCCGGTTGTTGAGCATTTATTGCTATTCCATGAAATTCAGTGTAGAACAATTCATGAAACGAAGTAGTAAAATGAGTAATTATTTATTATCAATTCATAGGATCGGCAGTGGATTCGACCATGAACTCGGTATAATAAAACATGCATTACCATTCCATGGGATCGTGGATTCGACCTTGGAATCAGAGTAATAAAATTATCTATTACCATTCCATGTGATTAGCAGTGAATTCGATCATGAAATTGGAATATTGAGATAACATAGTTGTTTATTTCCATTCTATGAGATCAAGTCGTGGATTCGACCATATAATCGGAGAAATTGTTATTGCCATTCCATGGGATTAGGACGTGGATTCGACCATGGAATAGGAGCAATTGTTATTTCCATTCCATGGGATCAGGTCGTGGATTCAACCATGGAATATGAGCAATAATATATCATTATGGGAATTCAGTGGTGAATATCACAGTAGAATTAATCTATGTGCATAGTCAGGAGACGGCTAATATCCTGAAGGCGAGGGTCACTGTCATGATGGCGTTGTTTCTCTCAATTATACGAAGAACCACCCAATTGTTCTTCTACGTAGAGGGGGGGTCGCTCTCCTGTAGTGGGAACAGTGAGTATCACCGACATCCTGAAGGCGTTAAGCCCTCTCAACAAACAATTATGTAGGAGGACCGCCCAATTCTATTATTCTACATAAAGGGGACAATGAAATTCCAGGGATCGAACGCTCAGCTAGTGGGGGCTTTTCGAAAGACATGTTCATCATGGCTTCGTAAAATATAAATCGTCACATGCCTGAAGCCGTATCAGAAACATGCAGTATCATGATTTTACGGTTTTACCTTTGTTAAAAATCCACCATCAACACCATCATATCCTAATCCTCGTTTGTCGCCATGACTTATCCCTGCATCTAACATGGAAGACAGGTTTATTTTGCTCTCATTGAGTCTTCTTAACCTTGCAACTTCTTCTTCTAAGGAGATGATTTTCTTAAGAGCTTCAGCTAGTTGATCCTGAAGAATGTTTTTCTCGAAGAGATCAGACTCATCTTGTTCTTTACTTGTTAATTGTTGAGAATTGATCATTGCTTCAGTCTCAACAAGTTTCTTATTCAACAGGTAATATTTCCTAATAAGATTTTCAAACTCAAGAGTTTTTGAGAGTAGACTTTCTTTGCAGTCTTTAAGAAGATACCTGGAATTTTGGAATAAAAGAAACCTGAGAAGATTTTTCTTAGTTTTTTATTTTCTATGCAAAGAGGAGTAAGAATCTCAATTACATTTAAGGTAGATAGCTTCCTTCCGTAAATAGTACTTAGAAAAGTTGAGAATTCTGACATATATTCTTCAATATCTTGATCGATTTTTAAGTCACCATCTTCAGAAATTTTATCAAGTTGTTTATTAAGACAGGTTTTCCATTCACCAGAATCCACATTATAGGGATCATCCTGTTCAGTAGATTCATAGAAAATGTTATTTTCAAGTGCTATTTTTTCATCTTGATTTACGTTAACTGAATCACTCATTTGATTCATTTTATTATAGGTTGGATCGCACCAAACACAAATTGTTAGATCTTTTCGTGTTTGCCCACTCTGATACCAATTGAAAAGATGAGGGAACCCAAATATACCTCAATCTAAAACTTTTCCACCTATAATTCCTTTTCCCAAAGTGATTGTCTATGGACTGAGTCGAGACAATACAACTAATCGGTTCACACTTCATGTGATCATCTTTGGATACAAGATCGAGACAATACAACAAAGGAGTATGTTTACTTGATAATAGGTTCGGACTTAACCAAACTCTAGGGATTGTCTATCAAGTAAAATATGAATTAACGTTTGTGTATTTTACTTCTAATTATAATAAAATAATTATAATTGCAGAAATAGAAAAGTAAAAGACACAACAAGATTTTGTTAACGAGGAAACCGCAAATGCAGAAAAACCCTGGGACCTAGTCCATAATTGAATACTCTCAGAATTAAGCCGTTATACAAAAACAAACCAACATCTTATAGTTGAGACAAAATAACTAAACCTATAGTTCACCAAGTTCCCTCAGTATTCCTACACCTCTAACTTGTAATAAGTCATGTACTTGGAACAATTCCTTTGGTTCGTATTCCAAATAGTAAAGGAACATCAAATCTATTCGGTAATAACTCTTTCCAAACAACGTGATATGAGTTTGACAAAGGCTCTTCCGTTTAACCAATAAACTCCTTTGTCGGGTCCTTAGATCAATCTCTAAAAAACTACCGAAGTAATTGTTAGACTATGCAATCAATACTATTAATCAAAAATAAGTGTATTGATGCCGATCTACTCAACTAATCAATCCAATCTATCACATGGATAAATCGATTATAGTTGGATCCCTTTCCATACGAAACAAGTATTGTGCACACCAAAGATTATAAACCCAAAACGTCTTCTTGTCTTTAAATTTTCTTTAATCTTCAATCAGCACCTTCACATAATCAACTTGAATCTTTTGTGATCAAACACACATAGAACGAAGTCTTTTAATGTTGGATTATCACAAGACGTATTTATACCTACAAACAGTCTAAAGATCCCCGTCGAAACTTCGATCTAGTTTGAGTGAATCTTATATCAGAAGAGAAGTTTCTCAAGCATAAACAAAATAGGTGCAATCAAAGTTCAACAACCGTTAGTCAATCAAATCAATCAAAAACTAATAATAAACCGCAATTATCTAGTTTCCCTCTTTAAAATGAGCGTCCGTAAGAGAATTTGCCTAATTAGGTTACTTTCCTTTCCGAATAGGCGGCTTAGTTTTGCTGGCTCTGAGGATTAGTTTGCTCGAAATGAAAACTTCAATATTTATAAACAAGGAAGTTTGGACACCAAGGAATTTCCAAAACCGAAAATATTCTCAAGATATGTAATATATTCCAAATTTGGTTTCCATAATTCTTGGAAATTGTAGCGCCCCCTAATCTAGCAGCTGACAAAACCAAGAATTCAACTAAATAAAGAGGCACTAACGAATCTAAACCAAACACTTAAGCATTCAATTAAGAAAAATCTACTACAACTTAATCCAAAACTAACCCCGCTCTAAAATATACATATATAAAAAATATCCTCTCAAATGATACATATACAATAGTGATTTGGTTTGCAAATAAATTATAAACACAAATAAATATAGCAGAAGCTAACTAACTAACGTAAATAATTATTTGAAGCTTTCATCGTCACATGCACATCTTGATCTGTCTCTGAAACTGAAAGTGGGAATGGGTGAGCACATCATCCCTAAAAGGGGTACCCAGTAGAAATAACAACTAACTTTCAAGTAAACATTAATATGATTCGAAGACAATGCAGGTTTAATCGAAAGTCGGTAATACAAGGAAAGACAATGAAACATAAAATAGAGACTTCTTCATAGACATTCATAAATAACAGTAAACATCCATGTATGAGATGTGTGTTGCCACACATAAGTGAAGAATAATATTGTGGTGTATCGCCCTAGCCATAGAATACTGAATATATTTAAAGGAAGAATAATATTGCGGTGTATCGCCCTAGCCATAGAATACTGATATTGTGTCAGCACACATCTCACACCACACGAAGCACATAAAGATATGCATGAATTTCACAACACAAAGATTGATTTGTAAAACAATAATGAATACAAGAGAGTTCGTTATCGATTCCCACCTCTTTTGATGACAAGCCTCGCATACCTTGAGATCCATAATCCACTGGTTCATTCTTTGAATTGATCGTTATCAATAGTCTAACTGTTAATCATACAAGCACTCTAAGAGTTTAGCCAAAAGGATCAAACAAGAATCATACAATTCTATCTAATGGTTCTAAGCCCATTATAGTATCTTATTCTCTATCTTTAATATAACTAAGAGTTTACTAATCCAACTAGATTGATTATGTAATCCATAGCTAAGTCTTATGAATATCTACAACTTTGTAGAATAAACCAAAGGCTAATTCAGACCATAGGAGGTCCAATTCAACTATATAAGATAATTATTCCTAAGCCCAAGTTTTCTAAACAGGCCCATTAACCAAAGGCCTGGTCCATCTGAGTCAACCAACATCACTAACGGTCAAACTGGAAGTCATAGGTCAACTAACAGTACACATTTAAGTCCAGTCAAAGGTCAAGGTCGGGTCAAAGGATTAACTCGATCAAGGTCCACTGAGTCAAACCGATTCAACTCAGCTAAACAGGGTCAACTCGACTCAGTCAGATTAATTGAGTCATCTAAACAAAACTGAAATAGACTGAATAAGCTCAGTCAGACAACCTGAGTCAGGTATGTCAGCTAGACTGACTGGGATGATTGACAGGCCTAAGTCTCAAATATAGAAGTTCAAATAATCTCTATACATTTTATTCAATCAAAAACAACTTCACAGATCAATTTCAAATACAAAATCTATTACCTTAATCTGCAGTTGCAGGCTTTCATTAAGTCCATTGCTAAAACAACATTACAATCAACTTTGTCTCATTCTCTACCCTCATCCTAAAGCATCAATCACATAATCTTCTTTTTCTGGATCAGAAACCTTATAGTTCAATCCACTAACTGTAGGTCATCTACAAACCTCATACACATCCATTCTCTACTCACTTCTAACAACACTGAATTACCACACATCTCAGATTCATCTTCTTTTCATAACCACCATTTACTCAAAATTGCCAGAACTACTACAACCCATTCAGTTCAACTTCTCTAAGTCACAACATCATCATCCCAGGTTACTAAATCTCACTAGACTGCAATAAGACAATTATTTATATAAACTTCAACTCAACCACAGTTGAATCTTAATCCACTTTTCCCCCTTTAAATTGTATCTACAATCTAGACAGCATCCATAGCACCACTTAAACCAGCCACCCTCTAGAACTTCAATCATACCCCTGCGCCTCAACACAACAACAACACCATTCACATTCATGTCTCAATTTCAATCACCAATTCAATTATCTTCAGTTCATCACTATGATAAACTGTGAACCTTAATTTCACAAGGGACTTATAAACCATCCTTTCACCACCATGTCTACTTCAATTCCAGTCAATATCCATATGTAGACAATCAAATAATTTCATTCACACATAACATATACTTCAAAGCATCAATAGAGCAGTACTCAATTCGTCACAACTTCAGTTCCAAACACAAACATATAAACTCAATGAATTTTAGTAATTCAACTTCAATTACTGTAATTAAGCAACATAAAGACTTACTCAGATATTAGTCTTCCCTGAACTGTTGCTTCATCAATTCCAGAGGTTGTAGTCTTAAATTAATCAATTTCCAAACACCCATCCTTAATTAACTTCATCACTGACTCTCATCAAAACCCTAAAGTTATCCTCAAATCAACACTTCTCTAATTCGAACCCAAATCAACAATCAAAATCTTAAATTAAACAAACCCATCTTGTAATTCCGTCTAACTCATCTTAACCCTTCTCCGAATCGAATTCCAAATAATTTACAGAAACCCTAGTTCATCAATCTTTATCAATACTACTTTGGATTATCAATTTAACGGCAACCTTTTTAACCTTCATCTGTCTACAACTCAAACACTCATCAACTTCAATCGATCTACAAACCTTAATTCTTAATTTTGGGAAGAACAGAACACAACCCTAATTCATTGATTCATCACTGAATCTACTTCAAAACCTAAATTAAATATTCACCCATCGTTCTTCATCCAACCATAGTTCCATATTTCATCTTCTAGATCTTCAGATTAAAATTGAATCTAAAACCCTAATTCTGACTCTCTGATTCACCTTTCGATTAACTCTGAATCACCTATTCTAATCAACACCACCAGTAACAGTCATTACTTGATATGAATCATCTTCTCTCGATCTCAGAACCACTATTTCGTGAATTCAAAACACTCACAGAGAAGAACAGGGAAGAAAAAAAGAGAAAGAGGAAGAAGAATAAAGAAGAAGAAATAATATAAATGAGAGTTTATCCTCTCGGTTGGGTTGATAAGGTCGACCAGAATTTCTAAAGGCACTAGAAAATTGATAAGGGCAGACAAGCGGTTAACGTTTCTCTTCAAATAATTCTGATAATATCTTCTTCGTCCGATATCCGAATGACACGTTCGAGTAGTCTATTCCATGTAACTTTTCGAGATCTATCTAACGATACTAGTTTTGTATCTAGATCATTGCTAGATTAATTTCTATTACTTAATGCCCGTGTTAAACTAATCGAGTTATTATCGGCTAAATCGAAACTTGACCGGTCTAATAGCGTAGACGAGCTTGAGGGTCATTACAGAAATGCTTTGTCCAAATATTGACCGAAATCCCAATAAAAAAATCTATAATCAGTAAATGCACATTTCTATTTATTATTTTCTAAAGATATGCATTTATGTGCTGGAAAATAAATAGCATATAAAAACTAAGAAACCTTAAATAATAGATTCTCAATTTATTTTGATCCTAGGATTCTCCTTTAGCTATTAAGGAATATCTTTGAACAATTAATGATAAGAGTTATTGTACATGTTCAAAGTATGTCGACATCTTTACTTTGCAAGTCTTTTTTCATACTTACAATCTTGGAAATGATTTGCCACACTTCCAAACGAGTTTAGAATTGCTTCGTCTGAATTCCAAGAACTATGTGATTGATTATTTTATCAAATCACCAATCATGGGTTTCACGGTTCTACCAAAACAAGTTTCGGTTCTACCTCCATGTGAGTATTGTGCATAGTCACGCTAGTTACCAAAACTCGGTTGACTAGTTACTAGGATCGGTTCCCCGCAACTTATGGAAAGTACCTGTATTCGGTTGCACATGCCCAAAAGATCGGTTCCTACAAAACTGCAAACTTGTTTCACATGTTCATAGGATCGGTTCCCACATTTACTAAAAACTTGTTGCACCTCTTACAAGGATCGATTCGCCTCTTGTAAATTTGTTGCACCTCTTACTAGGATTGGTTCCCCAATGACTAGATAAAAGTTTTTGTTTACAAGGCATCGATCATACCATATTGAGTGATTACTTAATATCGGTTTCACTAATAAAAGTCATACCAATACATAAGTCAGGCCTTGTGAATAGTTTTACCAATATACATAAACAAGTTTATGCGCGGTTATACTAAACACACATATTGGTAATTCAAAATAGATTTGCAATGAATAACAATACCAATAATCCTAGTGAAAAAGCGGGGGTCTAACAACCACACCCAATATTTCGACTAGCAATATGTATTGACAAACTTCGAGTTACTTTACTAGAGAATCAACTAGACAATCAGACTCAATCTAGATAAAAATATCTCAAGGAGTTATTATCTCAATGTCTCAATTTGATTTACTCAAGAAAATACAATCTGCGAGTCTTAATCAAATAGAGATAACTTGGATGGTACCAAAGACCAATATCCAAGTGTCAATCAATTTAAATCAACAACCAATAAGGTCTGATAGTATAATCAATTGAACAACACACAACCTGTATTATTTCAATTATATAACAAAATATAATGCGGAAAAGAAATAAAACAGATACCAGAATTTTTCTAAAAAGGAAACCGCAAATGAAGAAAAACCCCGGGACCTAGTCCAGATTAAGCATACATTGTATTAAGCCGCTACAAACACTAGCCTACTCCAAGCTAACTTCGGTTTGGACTGTAGTTTAACTCACACTGATCCAAGGTACAGTTATGTTCATATGCCTCTAATCCCAGCAGGATACTGCGCACTTGATTCCCTTAGCTGATCTCACCCACAATCAAGAGTTGCTACGACCCAAAGTCGAAGACTTTAATAAACAAATCTGTCTCACACAAAAAAACTATAAGATAGAAAAATTTGTCTCCCACGAATAAACCTATGAGTTTTGTTCCGTCTTTTGATAAATCAAGGTGAACAGGAACCAATCAATAAAATCAGACTTATATTCCCGAAGAACAGCTCAGTTTTATCAATCACCTCACAATATTATTAATCGACGCAGCGAAAAAAGATATTATGGAATCACAAATGATGAGACGGATATGTTTGTGATTACTTTTATATCTTGCCTATCGGAGAAATAAATCTCAAGTCAATTATTACAATTATACTCGTACGATAGAAGATGCAAGACCAGATCACACAACTATGATAAAGTAGTATCGATCTGGCTTCACAGTCCCAATGAAGTCTTTAAGTTGTTAACCTGGTTTTAGAAGAAGAAAACCAAAGGTTAAAGGAGAATCGACTCTAGCTTAGCAAACAAGTATCACACAGAATGGGGATTAGGCCTCCCAGTTGCTAGAGTTCTCCTTATATAGTCTTTCAAATCAGGGTTTCAATCAATGTTAGCTTAGTAACAAAGCATTCAATATTCACCGTTAAATGAAAACCTGATTAGATTCAAGATAATATTTATCAACCGTTAGATCGAAAACTTAGATTTTTATACACACATGTACTTGATGATTTTGGGTTTTTGTAACCGCAACCAAACTTGTACAATAGTTGGTTCAACACTAGTTAACCAAATAGTTTGCCAAATGATAACTTTCATATCAACCATATTCTTCTTCACCATAACTAGTCCAAATGACTCAAATTAACTAGTTAGAGAGTTGTTTAATTGCCATGATATATCATGTACTACATAAGACACAATTGAAGTAAAAACGATGTGATTCACTCGAATCGATTCATGAACTATAAAGCCACGGTTTGCAATAGCATTCCTTAGTTAATTATAATAAGTTCACAAACATCGTTTTTAGACATAACCTACTCAAGTTCGAGGACAGGGTTCGCGGACTCAAGTTAACCGGTTGGAGTTTAAAAACTCCAGCAGAAATTCTCGGGTCGAGAACTTCCGTCAGTTCGTGGGCTGAAACTGATCTACAACTCCAGCAGAAATTCTCGGGTTCGAGAACTACGCTAGTTCGCGGACTGAGTTCCTGAACTGAGTTGACGGCTCATGTTCCGGTTTCTCTTGATCAACAAAGATCGCAAGCTTCGGTTCAAGTAATAAGGACTTATACATATATGTGTTACCACAACAATGCTTATATCCTCCAATGGTTATATCGTCTAAACTCTCATTTCAATCAGTGAAACATTCTTAGAGGACGTTATATAGTTGTTATTCACAAACTATTTTTCGTCAGAGCGATTTCCAAACTGATTGAAACATAACATGAATTTCGTCACTAGGTAAAGATGAACTTGGATAAAGAGAAATCTTTACCAACACATATTTTGAGAAATAGATAAGCGAGATATACTCAGCTCGAAATATCATATGTGTATAATCTTAGTCTATATAGTAATACGACTTTTGTCTCAAGATAGGAGATAGATTAGATTGACTTTTGAGTGATAGATAAGTTCAAGTTTCCACATACCTTTTAGTCGATGAAGATCCAATGGTTCCTTGAGTAGTCCTTCGTCTTGTATAATGATCGCCACGGAGTTCTTGAGCTCAACTACACTTTATATCCTAGTCCGAGACCTTAGATATAGTCGACTAGAAATCAAGACTTTATAGTTTTGATCACTAACATTGACAAACATGCTTGAGATAGCAACGCATGCGAGGTCGACCAATCAATGCTCTAACAATCTCCCCCATTGTCAATTTTAGTGGAAAAACTATTAATACATATGGAATACAAAAAATATATAAATAAACTTTGTACCTCCTATTCCACATGTCTAATCTTCAACATTACTCGAAATCTTCAGCACTTCCAAGTAGTCCAATGATCCCAAAGGTTGTAAGTTTAGAATCATCGTTGCTGAAAATCCGTAGCTATAACAATGAGAAAAGCAGTGGTTCTCAATCATTGTTATACAATTGTTGATGGTGGATTTTAGTTTAGGGCTAAAGTTGTAAATCAAATTTTATGCCGACATCCTACAAAGGGTAAGGCCATTTGAAAAACGATGAGCGCAGAAATCCTCCCATTCTATTTATTTGAAGCAATTCGATAAATACATAAAATATATCCAGAATGGTGCATGTAGCAACAATCCCAATATTTTGTGATTTATAGCATTATTAATTAATGCATGCCTAGCCAAGCCTTGTATTTCCTGTGTTGTTCTCAATAGGACCCTCATTATTGGTGCGATATGATGACTGAATGTTGCTATTAACAGAGTAACACGAATCTCCAAGTGTCAATAGTGAGGCATGCACGAACTACCCGTATAGGCTACATATCTCGGTGTGTTATAATAGCCCGATTGAGCATATATATCTCGGTGTGTTATACTACCCCGATTGAGAATCTGGACTGTCCATATCAGTGTCAGAAACAATCACGACCACGCAAGTTGGTCGCATGATTTAAACAGCCTAGACGGTCCTTAGAAGGAGAAGGCTTTCACCATAATGACCACCAACGGGCCCGTTTATGCCATGATAGGTCGAACATGTATCACGCCTCCAAAACAGACACCAAACTCCAACCTGAAGAAGGATGGGTGTAAAGCATCTTGGAGAAAAATTGAACGAGCAAAATTGCCGACGGCGGTCTCAAAATCAGCCACGACCGTCCAACTTCGCCGGCGCAATTGGATGGCGTGGATTATCCCATGACTAGTCGGACAAGCTTGTGATGCATACCGGTGGGCCCCCTTCCTACCTACCTAACCGACCATCTCACGAGCAAGCCTTGGAGCAATAAACATTTGCTCAAACAAACGCTGGCGTAATGCTTTAAAGGGTTACGGAATTTCATATGTGTCGCACTTTGATCACAACTATCCAACTTCACCGGCATGTTTGGATGGCGTAGATCATACCTATGACCGTGTAACAGGTACCAGCGTGTTCACCGCCTGCCTAATATGGGCCCCACACGATCGGCCTCCCCAAGTAAGGAGCTTGACATGCGGAACCGATCGGGTGAAGTAACATGGGCGTGAACCGTACGAAACCCGAATTAGGGTTTACGGCATGTTACATATGTCGCTAATCGATCACGAGCGTCCATCTTCACAATCTTGGATGGAGGGTATAGATGTACACTCAAAAGGTCCCGAGCATGTCAACATGATAACCGTGGGCATGTCTACATGCATCACTTATCGGTGTAGGACAACCATGTTCGGACGCCTCGAAACGCCCCCCCAAAATGGGCATGACGCACGTCTTCCAATTCCTTTGCGGCATGGGTTTTCTGTCGTAAATTTATTTCAACCACTCATCTTTGCCAGACAAATTGAGTGGCCTAGATCGCACCTTCATGGGACAGAGAGGTATGGACGTGGAGCTTAAGAGTGATGCTTGCGAAACTTTTTAAAACCCTAATTAACGGTCGCAGATGCGTCATATCGTCCGTCCAACTCTACCAGCTTGGTTGGGCAGCCCAGGCTAGGGGTTAAGCGGCTAATAAGATGTCGTGCTGACTACCATATGTCACTCTACCACATAGAGTGATAGGTCAAGGGAGAGCTTGCATGCGCAACCTCCAAATGGTCATTCGAAGATGACTAGTCATGCACCTGTTTTAAGATGCTTAATCCGCGACCTACTCCGTTAAGCCTTAAAATAGCGATGCTTCATTCATGTTAAATATATTCGATGCATTACATGCACAAAATACACATGATGTTTCATAAACATCGACTTCCCAAATAACTTAGTTATTTAACCTAGCATCATCATATGTTACCTTATGTGGGTCCCACGATCCATGCTCGAGACATCAAACATGTCACAAACTGGGGGATACTTATTGGGGTATTGGTCTGGCAGTTTACAGCTTGCAGCGCGCAACGTTCCATCATAAGAACGTGTTTGGAAAGCATGGACGGTTAACGATGATAGAAGAAATGGATTAAGTCGTGATCGTGCAATCACCCACACGACCCTACTACTCCATTACTCCAAGTCCTCCACTTCCTATGAGATGAGGGTTTGCGCTATGACTTGTATAAATAGGTCCTTTGCCTATTGTAGATGGTGGATTTTCGACAAAGGCTAAAATCGTAAACCCATAATTATACGAACCTCTGATCCAGCAGTCAGACGTGAATTCTGAGACATGGGTCTCTCATCGAATTCTATGATTGAGAATACTTTCTCTCAGAGTACATGTAGATATGTAGTCTCATAGCTGGACAACGGCATATCTCATGAATACTGAATACTTCAGTAATTATTTCTATATAGTATCACGGGATGGACGGCTCATAGACAGCTTGCTCTGCTAGTATAGAGAGATAACGTCATCAAGATACAAACAACGAGTTTACCCTGACTATATAAAGGATATGAAGATCCAGCAAGCTCATATCAGAATGATTAATGCTCCTAGACGGCTTTCTCTGCTAGTATAAAGTCATGAATTAATTATTCCTAAATTCTTGGATTCATCCGCAGAATTTCTAAAAATATTCAAATATTTTCGCAAATATTTCATTACGCAAACCATGGTTCTTCCCAGCAGAAATCCATGGGTTAGTAATAAATATTAGACGCATGGGTATCAGAATTATCTCTGAGCGAGCCCTGTCTAAAACCTAAATTCTTGGATTCATCCGCAGAATTTCTGAATATATTCAAATATTTTCGCAAATATTTCATTACGCAAACCATGGTTCTTCCCAGCATAAATACATGGGTTAGTGATAAATATTGGACGCATGGGTATCATAATTATCTCTGAGCGAGCCCTGTCTCAAGCCTAAATTCTTGGATTCATCCGCAGAATTTCTGAAAATATTCAAATATTATCGCAAATATTTCATTACGCAAACCATGGTTCTTCCCATCAGAAATCCATGGGTTAGTAATAAATATTGGATGCACGGGTATCAGAATTATCTCTGAGCGAGCCATATCTCAAACCTAAATTCTTGGATTCATCCGCAGAATTTCTGAAAATATTCAAATATTTTCGCAAATATTTCATTACGCAAACCATGGTTCTTCCCAGCAGAAATCCATGGGTTAGTAATAAATATTGGACGCATGGGTATCAGAATTATCTCTGAGCAAGCCCTGTCTCAAACCTAAATTCTTGGATTCATCCGCAGAATTTCTGAAAATATTCAAATATTTTCGCAAATATTTCATTACGCAAAACATGGTTCTTCCCGGCAGAAATCCATGTGTTAGTAATAAATATTCAACGCACGGGCATCAGAGCTACCTTTGAGTAAGCCCTGTTTCAAATTGTGCAAGTGTATTCAACGGTGATGCATTTACAATCACCGCACGAACGAGTATTTCAAAATACGACGAAACGATGAACCTATGCAAAATAGGATGAAAAAATAACAAAAAATTAAAAATTGACCATGGTGCTGGGAGCATGGACCACTGACCGGCCGACCGTGTCGTGGTCATTCCCACGCCAGTTTTATATTTTTATCATATTTTTGTTGTTTTCTCTGAGTTTATGAAAAACCTTTTATTTGAACGAATATCCTTTGTTTTGAGGAAACTCCATAAAATTAGGGAAAACGTGATGGGGCGTGACTATTGGCAAACCGGACATGCCTTGGTTCCAGCCGGCCCCACACCTCATGGTTCCTTATTATTATTTACCTAATATCATGAAAACTCCTTAATCTCATGATGTTTCCTTGGTCCCATGAAAAATAATAAAAATTAGGGAAATCCGTGTGCACGGGCCATGGCCGGTCGGCCAAACCCTAGATGGCTCACACGTCCCGCTTTTATTAGCATATTTTTCATATTTTCATAATCCAATGAAAATTCCTTGATTTCATGATACTTCCTTCAAATTATGAAAATTCCTTCAAATCATGAAATAATGCATAAAATAGGGAAAACGCACGGGACTGGGCCCTGGCCGGCCAACCATGCTCCAAGCCGGTCCCACACATCCACACGTCCCTTATTTTATTTATTATTATTTTTTATGTTTCCTTCATCTCATGGAAACTCCTTGATTTCAACAAGACTCTTTAAGTTTAGCAAAACTCCTTCGTTTTATCATATTTCCCTAAAATCATGAAAAATATTACAAAAATTATGGAAAACGTGTGGGACGGCTCCCTTGGCCGTCCAGCCTTTCCCACGGCCATGATCAGTCCCACACTCCATAATATTTTCACTTTTTCATTATTTTCCTTCATCCGATGAAGTTTTGAAGGTTTTATCAGAAAACCCTAATTTTGCCATATTTTCTCAAATAGTTGCTCAAACGTACACCAGAAAATATCAAAATTCTCAGGACTGAAACACGGATGTCTCAACGACAAAAACAGTTACCTTGACCGGCCAGGGTTGAATTTTTGGCTCGAAATGAGACAGTCCCACGTGTTTTCACAATTTGACCTAATTTGTACAATTGCACGTATTAGGTTCAAAACTCTCCAAATAATTTCAGAATTTGACAAAGCGATCATCATTTGATCCCGTGACCACCCAGGGCTGGTTTCATGACCCATTGTTCGGTCCCTCACCTTTTAATAATTAATTAGGTTTTATCACCTAATAATGAACCCACCAGTAATTCAACAAATGATTAAACCAGCATTTAATCATTCATTCATCAACTCACCAACTCTTCAAAGAGGTCTTGGTTTTTGCTCACGCGAGCATATGAGAATTACATGGTTGATCCACGGTCCTATGAAGCTAGTTCTCCTTCATTCCATGGTTAATTTTCAAATAAACCATCAATCGGTCATCAATTGATCAAATTAGGGTTTCTGAATCCAAGGATTATGATTCCAGATTCAAACACTAATAATTTTGCAACGATCTCATGATCAGTATTCTTATTAATTATGTGATAGGTGTGATAAACACCTAATTTTATATCTAGTATTTATGCTTTCTTTGCGAGTTTTAGTGTGAATTATGTATATTATATTCGCTTTTGAGTTTTATAGGTGCTTTGGAGTCGTATGGAGCGAAAAGAGCAAAAACACCAATTCACAAGCGAGCGATGGGGCTGGCTAAGGTCATGCGGTGAATGAACGAGGTCACTACACCATCTTAGGAGAGAGTTTGAAAACTGAACTGTCAGTCTCGCAGAACTGACAGTTGAAAAGATTTCTTGCTTGCCCCTTATCAAATTTGTTGGGCACCTATAATAATTTTAATCATTACATGCCCCTAGATCGAATTTTATTCTTCATCATTACCATCTATTTCAGAGCAGAGAGCTAGCCATGGCGGCTGGTAGGAAGAGAGGAATCGAGAAGATAAAGAGGAACCAGAGTTCATCGGCTGAGATTTGTTTCTGCCGTTGAATCGATTAAAGAAGAAGGGTTTCTGTAACTGGAAATGGGGTTAGACGTGGCTGCTTCTGCAGAAATTACAAGGGAGATTCAGATGATGATTGCTATTGTGTACTGGCGACGAAAGTGAAGATTAAAGTTGAGATTCAAATGGGTTTTGATTAGTCTTCTGAGGGGAAAGTTTGGAGAGGTGGTAAATCAAATTAGGTCTTGAATCTGTTGAAGACTTGGACATGAATCTGCAGCCAAGAAATCAAGTCATGTCGATGAACATAGGATGAATTACAGAGATTAATGTGTGTTCTGCAGTTTGAATGATTAGAGGAATGGGTAAATGTGAAATTGCTTTACAGGTAAGGAGAAGTGGCATTTGGAATCACCAGGAAGGTTAAGACTGAATTACCAGTTTGTGGCACAGAATGTGCTTGAAGAAATGTCTGAACGGATAGCTCTCAAATGCACCTAGCCTTCCGTTAACCAACCAAGGTTCGAGAACAAGGAGAAGAGTAGATGGGAGGTGTTGATTGTCAAGGAATGATGTTTCCTGAGATGGAAGAGATAGTATGAGCTGCAGGGTGTGGTGCTTTGGGAATACAAAGATTTGGAACTGGAAGATATGTTGTGCTGTGGTGTTGAGAGGAGGCAATGGTGGTTATAAACATTGCAGGTGCACAAGAATGGAATTGAAGGTGGTGATGTGTATGAGGTGCCGGTGATAGCATAGACCTGTGTGCAGTTGTAGGTTGAATGGTTAGGAACTGTATGTTCTTGTCATATGAAGTTGCTGCTGAGTACAAGAGGAGTTGGTTAGGCAGAGATGGATAGTGAAGCTCAGAGAGATGGTGCTGCAAGGAGATGAAATGTGTGATGTCCTATGGGTCTGACTTGAAGCTACAGGGAGTGCAGGTGGAGTCCTAAGCGAGATAGCTGAAAGGAATGGGTTTCACAGGTGACATTGAACTGCAGGTACTGTAATGGACTGGTTAAGGTGGGTCTTGTAGCTGGTTGGAATTTGATGTGGTAATGGATTATGAATTGCAAGAGAATGGTTTTGCTGCTCCGGTGGGGTTTGAACTGAGATCAAAAGCGGTGGCTTTGTTGCTGTTGAGTAAGGGAGTAAGTAGAAGATGGTGAAAGACTACAGCTGAGTAGGTGGTACTGCTGCTGTGATGGGAGTTGCAGTGGTGTTTGAAGCATCTAGGACTTAAGAAGTGCACAAGGAATGGATTTGGCAGGTGTTGGATCTGGTGGTAATGCAATGTGTTGAATTCCAGCTGAGGTCGCAGAGTTGCAGTGATGCTGTAGGTGATGTGCCGCGGGAGGAAATAAATGGTGCAGAAATGGCTCGAATGTTCGGGTGATGCACTGGTGGTGCATTAGTATTGAATTGGCTAGGCTGAATAGCCATCAAGGCTGTGAGGTTCTGTTGCTGGTGCAGGACATGCGAAGTTGGTCATATGGGTCGCTGCAGTGGCAGTGATTATGGAATATGATGCTGTTTTGCAGTTTCACAGTTGAGAAAAGGTGTGAAGGTGGAATTGCTTCTGGAGCTACAGATTGCAGGTGCAGAGCTACAACAAATGGAGGTGATCGAGGCACTCTTGTTGCTGTTGGCTCGAACAAGAGCTGAACTTGCTTGCGGAATTTGGCAGAAAGGAGTTGCTGCAGTTGAATGGGTTTGAGGTTGCTGTTAAGCGCCTAACGGAGATGCCGAGAGGAGTACTAAGGAAATGGGTTCGACAGTCGAGCTCTGGGTTATATCAACTGGAGTCTCAAGACTCAGGAATGGCAGTGAGATGCTGTTATACGAGCAGGTGTTATCAAGCAATAAAGCTAAAGGGTTGAATGGATGTTGGCTTGTTGCTATGCAATATTGAATGCCTGAGACAGTTTTGGAGCTGCAGAAACAGTGCGAAAACGGGGTGAAAATGGCGCGCCGGTGAGCATAGTTCCAGTAGCCGGATTTCAGAACTTGAAGCATGAATCATAATATTTCAATGAATCGCGAGGGGGGTATGAGTCGGATGCAAGAATTGATGGCTGGAAGTATGAGCTACGTGTCACGCTTTTGGGTACGTTTTCGCAAGAATAAAAATTGGATTTAGATGGGTTTTGCAAATGTTTGAAATACAGGAAAGCAAAGTTGAGCTACTGGAAGTGCAGAATTACTTGGTGATAGTTTCAGATGGTAAAAGCGAGCGGAGAAAGTTTTTCGGTGACCGGATTCCGGTGATGACGTCAGCATTCCGGCGACCAGTTTCGGACCCAAAATTTCCAGAGACATATTTCTCACACCTGGGCTTGGTGGACATGTAGATGGACGTGGACATGAAGAATTTTTAGACTTTGACCTATTTTTGGAAAGCAAAGGGCTATAAAAAGAGAGTTTCTACAACAAGGAAAAAAAACGGTTTTATTATTCTATTCTTGGAGCTCTTGCAGAGAACAACTTCTAGGGTTTGCTTTCTTTTATGTTTCATCTATTTTCTTTGAATATTATAATGATGAACTCCATGAATATGAGTAGCTAAATACATTAATTGGTTATGGGATAAAAAGTTGATTTCTTCAAGCATGATTATTTGATTCTATGAATTAGTTTTGTCTCGATTTTATCGTTTATGATTCATCGTTTATATTATCATATGATTTGAATGCTAGTTTGGTTGAGTCCGGAATCAATTGGATTTGTTTTCATCTCTATAGCTATATTAGGGTTTTCAATACGTAAAAGTTGTTATCTCTGATTTTTAGTAGCATCTTGTGGTTAATACTTGTAGTGATACATCTTTTTAATCGCATATGAATCATAACCTTTGTTAAAACGAATTAGTGCTTTTACACGTTTGTTTGCATCGATTAGTCTTATTTCATAGAACTTATTGCTCTTAGGGAGTTAAATCTAATTGTGCTTTTACACTTTAGGTTGCTTTTTAAGAAGATTTCACAATAGCATCTTTTAATGTTGTTTGTGATAAAATCAGGAAATAAACGGGATACTCTTGCGATCAAGATATCCTAGGACTTTTGATAATTGAGAGATTAAATACCAATTCTAATCGTAGATGAAAAATACATGTTTGTGAATGATACTATCCCTTAACCAATATCTTCTCCTTATTGATTATTTCAACTATTTACTTTGCTTTATTTAGTATTATTACTTTGATAAAAACAAAAACACAACTTGGGTTATTTGGTTACATAAGAATCTGAAAATTGCATAACAAAAATCGCCTCTCTGTGGATACGAACTCTTTCTTATCGAATACTATATTCATATTAGTTAAGTGAAGAAGTGAAATTATATTTGTGTCGTCTGACAAGCGATCAAATTTTGGCGCCGTTGCCGGGGAGGCATTCGGCTTGTTATCTAGTTTTTAGTTTCTGTTCGCATACTGTTCTGTTCGCATACTTCTGTTCGTTTCTTGTTTTGTTTCTTACTTTTTTGTGAGAATTGTGTTTCAGGTACCTAATCCCTGGCTTCTAAAGATTGGAGTTATCCAAGGTGCGGGATATCTACTCGAAAAGGCACAATACTCTAACCAAGGCAAGGCACAACGGAAGAACACGACTTGGAAGTAGAACACGAAGCTCTTCGGCAAGAAGGAGAGGAAGTAGAACATGATATTCCTTTTGAAGAAGAAGGAGAAGGAGAAGAAGCAATGGGTGACGCTGCAAATCATTCACTTAAAGACTTAGCTTCTCACAAGCTGGATATACAGCAAGGTTGCATTCAAACCGACTCCACTTTTGAAATCAAGCCGGGACTTCTTAGAGAATTACCAAAGTTCCATGGTTTGGTGAATGAAGATCCAAACAAGCATCTTATGGATTTCCACACCATTGTCATGGCTATGCTCCCAGCAAATATGGAGGCGGATGGTGCTATGTTGAAGGTTTTTCGATTCTCATTGGAAGGTAATGCTAAGGATTGGTTATACTACTTGCCTTCCGGGAGTGTTACAACTTGGAATGGACTCAAGAAACTCTTTCTAGAGAGATATTTTCCTGCATCTAAGGCTACTCAAATTCGCAAGGATATTTGCGGGATGAAGCAAAATGTGGGAGAGTCCTTATATGATTGTTGGGAACGATACAAGAGGTTGGTGGACAGCTGTCCTCATCACCAATTTAGTGACGCTATGATTATCCAATACTTCTACGAAGGTCTCCAATCAAGTGATAGGAATCTTCTTGATGTTGTGGGTGGTGGTGCACTAGTGAGCAAGACGGTGGCACAAGCTAGAGAGTTTATTGAAAACATGGCAGCAAACTCTCAACAATTCTTGAGTCGTGGTTCGGATGTGCTTCTTCGGCGAGTCAATGAAGTGAGCGAGGTGGAGGAACTTCGTCAACAAATGGGAAACATCACAGCAATGCTACAACAAGTTTCAGCTGCAGTGATACCAAATTCTCATGGGTATGAAGACGTCAATGAGCAAGCTAATGCGGTTTTTCCAAATCAGCCAAGACGGTATGATCCTTATTCCAACACCTACAATCCGGGATGGAGAGATCATCCCAATTTTAGCTATGCCAACAAGCAAGGAGCGGTCCAACAACCTAATTTCAACAATTCGGGTGGATTCCAACCTCAACAACAACAGTTCCAGCCGCGTCAACAATTTCAACAACAACAACCTCAAAATCAGGGGTCAAGTATGGAGGAGATGATGAAATCGTTTATACAAGAGACCAAGAGTTCGATGAAGGAGTTGCAGACCCAAGTTGGTTCTATGGCTCTTGAGTTGAACCAATTGAAGGCACAAAATAGTGGGAAACTCCCTTCTCAACCTATCAACCCAAAGGAGGGTGTAAATACAATAACATTGAGAAGTGGTACACAACTTGTGCAACCCGAAGCTGCTGATTCGGGCAAGGTGGAAACACCAAAGGAACCTGTTTTGGAGGAGAAGAATGATGATTCCCCCCAAACTTCTGAGGTACCTATTCCTAACTCTAAAACTCATGTTCCTACTTATGTTCCTCCTTTACCTTTTCCTCGCAGATTTGCAAATTCTAAGAAGGAGGCGCTAGAAAAGGAGATTTTAGATGTTCTTAAGAAGATTCATGTGAACATACCACTCATTGATGCTATAAAGCAAGTTCCAAAGTATGCAAAAGTGTTGAAGGACTTGTGTACCAATAAGCAAAGGCTCAAAGGTAATGAAGTGCTTAGTGTGGGGGAGAATGCTTCGGCAATCTTACAACACAAACTCCCACTGAAATGCAAAGACCCGGGCAGCTTTGACATCCCCGTCACAATTGGTACCAAAACATTTAACAAAGCTATGTTAGACTTAGGTGCATCCGTTAATGTTATGCCTGCATCTATATATAATTCACTTGGTCTTGGTCCTCTCAAAAAGGCTGAAATTGTGTTGCAATTAGCCGATCGTTCTAATGTCTACCCTATGGGTATTGTTGAGGATGTTCTTGTGCAGGTTAATCAACTAGTATTCCCTGCTGACTTTTGTGTCTTAGAGATGGATGAAGGTTCACCGGACTCGTCTCTTCCATTGTTACTTGGGCGTCCCTTCATGAAAACGGCGAAGACCATTATTGATGTGGATAAGGGAACGCTAACTATGGAGTTTGATGGAGAAGTAATACGTTTCAACATCTTCGAGATGATGATATATCCTAGTGATGTCCACTCTTGCTTCTCCGTTGATGTTATGGATACTTTGGCACAACAAATGTTTGAATTGAATGGTGAAGATGCTTTGGAAACCGTTCTAACTACATCCATTGATAATGGTGTAGAGTGTGGTATTGAGGTTAAAGAAGCCCTTGGTGATCTCAACTCACTACAAGGATGCCCGGAAACTCATAATATCTCTTTTATTTCTTTACCATGCAGTGACGAAAAACTTTTACCTTCAATTGTTAAATCTCCAAAGTTAGAATTGAAACCTCTTCCTAGTCACTTAAAGTACTTGTACTTGGGTGACAATGAAGAGTTACTTGTGATTGTTTCTAACGAGCTTAGTGAATTACAGGAGCAAAAACTTCTAAGGGTGCTAAGGAAGCACAAGACGGCCATCGGATGGATAATTGCCGATATCAAGGGTATAAGCCCTGCCGTTTGTATGCACAAGATAGGTTTGGAGGACGATGCAAAGCCTACAAGGGAAGCGCAACGTCGTTTGAACCCCCCTATGATGGAAGTTGTGAAAAAGGAGATACTCAAGCTTTTGGAAGTGGGTGTTATCTACCCCATATCCGATAGCAAGTGGGTGAGCCCGGTACAAGTTGTACCAAAGAAATCAGGGGTGACCGTGGTGGAGAATGATGAGAATGAACTTGTCCCAACTCGTGTGCAAACCGGTTGGAGGGTTTGTATTGATTATAGGAAATTGAATGCCACTACTAGAAAAGATCACTTTCCATTACCTTTTATTGATCAAATGCTTGAACGTTTAGCTGGACACTCTTATTATTGCTTTCTTGATGGCTATTCAGGTTATAATCAGATTGTGATAGCGCCGGAGGATCAAGAGAAAACCACTTTCACTTGTCCTTTTGGTACTTTTGCTTATCGAAGGATTCCTTTTGGCTTGTGCAATGCTCCAACTACTTTTCAAAGGTGTATGGTAAGTATATTTTCGGAATATGTTGAAAACATAATCGAAGTGTTCATGGACGACTTTAGTGTCTTTGGTGATTCATTTGACCTTTGTTTGAACAATTTGTCACTAATCCTTGAACGATGTGTTGAAACAAATCTTGTGCTTAATTGGGAGAAGTGCCATTTTATGGTAACTCATGGTATAGTTTTAGGCCATATAGTATCTTTTAAAGGCTTGGAAGTTGATAAATCTAAGATAGACCTTATTCGTACTCTAACCCCTCCCACTACGGTGAGGGAGATACGCTCTTTTCTCGGTCATGCAGGTTTTTATCGTAGATTCATCAAGGATTTTTCCAAGATAGCATCACCACTTTGTACCTTATTGCAAAAAGATGTGGTTTTTAACTTTGACGAGAAGTGTGTGGCGGCATTCAATCGTTTGAAAGAACTTTTGATTTCAGCCCCTATCATTAAACCACCGGATTGGAGCAAGCCTTTTGAGCTCATGTGTGATGCAAGTGATTATGCGGTTGGTGCGGTGCTTGGGCAGCGTGTGGGGAAGATACCTCATGCTATTTATTATGCTTCTAGAACGTTAAATGAAGCCCAACAAAACTACACTACCACTGAAAAAGAGTTATTAGCTATTGTTTTTGCTTTGGAAAAGTTTCGCTCTTATCTAATTGGTACAAAAGTTGTTGTCTTTTCAGATCATGTAGCACTTAGGTACTTGCTTACAAAGAAAGAAGCGAAACCGAGGCTCATACGATGGATTTTACTCTTGCAAGAGTTTGATATAGAAATCAAGGACAAGAAAGGAATTGAGAACACCGTTGCGGATCATTTGAGCCGTCTTGATGTGGACAAGGAATCTATCCCGTTGCGTGAAAGTTTCCCGGATGAGCAACTATTCTCACTTGCATTTGGAGAACCATGGTATGCGGATATTGTGAACTATTTGGTGTCTAAACAAATCCCAAAGAACTTGTCTCGTGCTGAGAGGGACAAACTTAAGAGGTTAGGAAACCAATATATATGGGATGATCCATACTTATGGAAGCATGGCAGCGACCAAGTCATACGAAGGTGCGTTCCCGAATCTGAATTTAACTCTATCTTGTCTTTTTGTCACTCCTATGCTTGCGGAGGACATTTTGGGAGTAAAAGAACAGCTCACAAGGTACTTGAAAGCGGTTTTTATTGGCCAACTCTATTTAAGGATGCACATATATTTTGCACAACTTGTGATAGGTGCCAAAGGACAGGAAATCTAGGTGCCCGAAATCAAATGCCACAAACTTTTATTCAATTTATTGAAGTTTTTGATGTATGGGGTATAGATTTTATGGGTCCTTTTGTCAACTCTCATGGGAATTTTTATATCTTACTTGCTATTGATTATGTCTCGAAATGGGTGGAAGCTAAAGCCACCCCAACTAATGATTCTAAAGTGGTTTCAGATTTTGTACAAGCTAATATTTTTGCAAGGTTTGGAATTCCAAGAGCCATAATTAGCGATGGGGGTTCTCACTTCAAAAACAAGTTCTTACAAGGATTGTTGAAGAAGTACAATGTGTCGCACAAGATTGCAACACCTTATCATCCCCAAACCAATGGACAAGCCGAGGTGTCGAACCGAGAGGTGAAATCCATACTAGAGAAGACGGTGAATCCAACAAGGAAAGATTGGAGCATGCGACTTAATGATGCTCTATGGGCTTATAGAACCGCATATAAAACACCTATTGGGATGTTTTCCTTTAGGCTTGTGTATGGTAAGCCTTGTCACTTACCCGTTGAGATTGAACATAAAGCGTTTTGGGCTATTAAGCAATGCAATATGGAGCTAGATGGGGCTGGAAAGCAAAGGAAGTTACAACTCCAAGAGCTAGAAGAGTTACGCAATGATGCATTTGAAAGCTCTCGCATTTACAAGGAGAAAACTAAGGCATTTCATGATTCTATGATTTCTAGAAAACAATTTTGTGTTGGGCAGAAAGTGCTTTTGTTTAATTCTCGCTTGCAATTATTTCCGGGTAAATTGAGGTCACGTTGGATCGGACCTTTTATTGTTACTAATGTGTTTTCTCATGGTGCAGTAGAAATTCATAGCATAGCTACAGGAAAGGAGTTTAAAGTGAATGGACACCGGTTGAAACCATATTATGAGAACTTTACTTCCGAATTTGTGGAAGGTGTGAACTTTGTGGAGGCATTCTCGCTGGAGGAGTCTTAACAAACAAGGAGTACGTCGGGCTGACGACTTTAAACCAAGCGCTAAGTGGGAGGCAACCCACCGGTTTTGTATCTTTATCCTTTATCTTTTTATTTTATGCATTTGCATTTGCTTTTATTTTTATTTTCTTTGTTTTTGCATATCATTTGCGGAATTTCCCACCTTGAACTCTCTTTGGATGATTCAATTTTACATTGAGGACAATGTAAAGTTTAAGTGTGGGGGAGCATTTATATGTTTGTATAGTTTGTTTTAGTGTGTTTTATGCATAAAATTAAAAAAAAATCAGAAAAATAGAAAACCAAGAAAAAAAATTGTGCTTTTTGAGCTCCGAAATCTAGAAACTTGTGCTTTTAAGATGACACCATTAGTGGATGGAACCATTTTGGATGCAGGAGTTGAGGAACCAATTAACTAAAAGGGACGAACATATCTCATAATCATAAATACCATGATAGTTGTTACCATATCTCGGAATTTCACCATATCGCATTCTATTTTTATTTTTCCATATTTATCTATTGTTCTCTAAGTGCTTTGGTGGGTTACTAAACATCGACGTGTTATTACTGCTAGGATGAAATAGAGTGATTGAGTTACTAGAAAAAGAAAAAAAAATGAAAAAATATATGAAAAGAAAAAAAATGAAAAAAGAAAAAAGAGACCGACCAATTAGACCAAAACGGAATAAAATGACACTTGGGAATAGCAGTATGTGTGAAACGTAGTCCCTATCTCCGTCGCCTAAACAAGCGTGGAATGCAGGATCCAAGGCAACTATCATGTACTTGCTGACAAGAATCATGCGCTTGGATCCAGTTTGATCCAATCATGTTGTCTAAAAAAAAAAAGAAGTAAAAAAAAAATATATATAATAAGAAAAAAAAAATTGAAAAAGAGAAAAAGAAAAGAAAAGAAATATATTATTTTGGTTGAATAAAGTCACTCCTGGTTCCCTTGTATATGCTAGTGAGTTGATGTAGCATTCAAACCAAGTAGCTCAATCCAATAGGAATAGGTTCATCTTGGCAGTGACCTTCAGACAGATATGGGAAACATCGAACACTTGTGAATATTCGCCAACATCTACATCTATATCCATCTTCTTAATCTTTTCATTGTGATTGTGGTTGTTAGTTTCCGAGTATTGTGGCTTGTTCGACTATCTAATTAAAGCTTTACTAATATATGAATTGAAATTGTGCAAGGTACCTCCTCCTGTAGTCATTTTGGATTCGTTCATTGATTTGTCACAAATAGATGGAGTTTGAATAATAGGTTTTGTAGGCAGACCTCTTGTAAACCTTCACGAGACTAAAACTCGTCCACTAGGGACACCTAGGGGTTCAAAGGCTTGTTATTTATGCTTAAAGTGACCGTAGCCTCGACGAGACGGAGTTGTATGTATTTGTTTTAGTTTTTTTTGTTTGATTTTCTCGAGGACTAGCAAAGTCTAAGTGTGGGGGAATCTGATAGGTGTGATAAACACCTAATTTTATATCTAGTATTTATGCTTTCTTTGCGAGTTTTAGTGTGAATTATGTATATTATATTCGCTTTTGAGTTTTATAGGTGCTTTGGAGTCGTATGGAGCGAAAAGAGCAAAAACACCAATTCACAAGCGAGCGATGGGGCTGGCTAAGGTCATGCGGCGAATGAACGAGGTCACTACACCATCTTAGGAGAGAGTTTGAAAACTGAACTGTCAGTCTCGCAGAACTGACAGTTGAAAAGATTTCTTGCTTGGCCCTTATCAAATTTGTTGGGCACCTATAATAATTTTAATCATTACATGCCCCTAGATCGAATTTTATTCTTCATCATTACCATCTATTTCAGAGCAGAGAGCTAGCCATGGCGGCTGGTTGGAAGAGAGGAATCGAGAAGATAAAGAGGAACCAGAGTACATCGGCTGAGATTTGTTTCTGCCGTCGAATCGATTAAAGAAGAAGGGTTTCTGTAACTGGAAATGGGGTTAGACGTGGAAGCTTCTGCAGAAATTACAAGGGAGATTCAGATGATGATTGCTATTGTGTACTGGTGACGAAAGTGAAGATTAAAGTTGAGATTCAAATGGGTTTTGATTAGTCTTCTGAGGGGAAAGTTTGGAGAGGTGGTAAATCAAATTAGGTCTTGAATCTGTTGAAGACTTGGACATGAATCTGCAGCCAAGAAATCAAGTCATGTCGATGAACATAGGACGAATTACAGAGATTAATGTGTGTTCTACAGTTTGAATGATTAGAGGAATGGGTAAATGTGAAATTGCTTTACAGGTAAGGAGAAGTGGCATTTGGAATCACCAGGAAGGTTAAGACTGAATTACCAGTTTGTGGCATAGAATGTGCTTGAAGAAATGTCTGAACGGCTAGCTCTCAAATGCACCTAGTCTTCCGTTAACCAACCAAGGTTCGAGAACAAGGAGAAGAGTAGCTGGGAGGTGTTAATTGTCAAGGAATGATGTTTCCTGAGATGGAAGAGATAGTATGAGCTGCAAGGTGTGGTGCTTTGGGACTACAAAGATTTGGAACTGGAAGATGTGCTGTGCTGTGGTGTTGAGAGGAGGCAATGGTGGTTATAAACATTGCAGGTGCACAAGAATGGAATTGAAGGTGGTGATGTGTATGAGGTGCCGGTGATAGCATAGACCTGTGTGCAGTTGTAGGTTGAATGGTTAGGAACTGTACAGCTGCTGTCATATGAAGTTGCTGCTGAGTACAAGAGGAGTTGGTTAGGCAGAGTTGGATAGTGAAGCTCAGAGAGATGGTGCTGCAAGGAGATGAAATGTGTGATGTTGGATGTCCTATGGGTCTGACTTGAAGCTACAGGGAGTGCAGGTGGAGTCCTAAGCGAGATAGCTGAAAGGAATGGGTTTCACAGGTGACATTGAACTGCAGGTACTGTAATGGACTGGTTAAGGTGGGTCTTGTAGCTGGTTGGAATTTGATGTGGTAATGGATTATGAACTGCAAGAGAATGGTTTTGCTGCTCCGGTGGGGTTTGAACTGAGATCAAAAGCGGTGGCTTTGTTGCTGTTGAGTAATGGAGTAAGTAGAAGATGGTGAAAGACTACAGCTGAGTAGGTGGTACTGCTGCTGTGATGGGAGTTGCAGTGGTGTTTGAAGCAGCTAGGACTTAAGAAGTGCACAAGGAATGGATTTGGCAGGTGTTGGATCTGGTGGTAATGCAATGTGTTGAATTCCAGCTGAGGTCGCAGAGTTGCAGTGATGCTGTAGGTGATGTGCCGCGGGAGGAAATAAATGGTGCAGAAATGGCTCGAATGTTCGGGTGATGCACTGGTGGTGCATTAGTATTGAATTGGCTAGGCTGAATAGCCATCAAGGCTGTGAGGTTCTGTTGCTGGTGCAGGACATGCGAAGTTGGTCATATGGGTCGCTGCAGTGGCAGTGATTATGGAATATGATGCTGTTTTGCAGTTTCACAGTTGAGAAAAGGTGTGAAGGTGGAATTGCTTCTGGAGATACAGATTGCAGGTGCAGAGCTACAACAAATGGAGGTGATCGAGGCACTCGTGTTGCTGTTGGCTCGAACAAGAGCTGAACTTGCTTGCGGAATTTGGCAGAAAGGAGTTGCTGCAATTGAATGGGTTTGAGGTTGCTGTTAAGCGCCTAACGGAGATGCCGAGAGAAGTACTAAGGAAATGGGTTCGACAGTCGAGCTCTGGGTTATATCAACTGGAGTCTCAAGACTCAGGAATGGCAGTGAGATGCTGTTATACGAGCAGGTGTTATCAAGAAAAAAAGCTAAAGGGTTGAATGGATGTTGGCTTGTTGCTATGCAAGATTGAATGCCTGAGACAGTTTTGGAGCTGCAGAAACAGTGCGAAAACGGGGTGAAAATGGCGCGTCGTTGAGCATAGTTCCAGTAGCCGGATTTCAGAACTTGAAGCATGAATCATAATATTTCAATGAATCGCGAGGGGGGTATGAGTCGGATGCAAGAATTGATGGCTGGAAGTATGAGCTACGTGTCACGCTTTTGGGTACGTTTTCGCAAGAATAAAAATTGGATTTAGATGGGTTTTGCAAATGTTTGAAATACAGGAAAGCAAAGTTGAGCTACTGGAAGTGCAGAATTACTTGGTGATAGTTTCAGATGGCAAAAGCGAGCGGAGAAAGTTTTCCGGTGACCGGATTCCGGCGCCGGCGGCCGGATTCCGGTGATGACGTCAGCATTCCGGCGACCAGTTTCGGACCCAAAATTTCCAGAGACATATTTCTCACACCTGGGCTTGGTGGACATGTAGATGGACGTGGACATGAATATTTTAAAGACTTTGACCTATTTTTGGAAAGCAAAGGGCTATAAAAAGAGAGTTTCTACAACAAGGAAAAAAAAACGGTTTTATTATTCTATTCTTGGAGCTCTTGCAGAGAACAACTTCTAGGGTTTGCTTTCTTTTATGTTTCATCTATTTTCTTTGAATATTATGATGATGAACTCCATGAATATGAGTAGCTAAATACATTAATTGGTTATGGGATAAAAAGTTGATTTCTTCAAGCATGATTATTTGATTCTATGAATTAGTTTTGTCTCGATTTTATCGTTTATGATTCATCGTTTATATTATCATATGATTTGAATGCTAGTTTGGTTGAGTCCGGAATCAATTGGATTTGTTTTCATCTCTATAGCTATATTAGGGTTTTCAATACGTAAAAGTTGTTATCTCTGATTTTTAGTAGCATCTTGTGGTTAATACTTGTAGTGATACATCTTTTTAATCGCATATGAATCATAACCTTTGTTAAAACGAATTAGTGCTTTTACACGTTTGTTTGCATCGATTAGGCTTATTTCATAGAACTTATTGCTCTTAGGGAGTTAAATCTAATTGTGCTTTTACACTTTAGGTTGCTTTTTAAGAAGATTTCACAATAGCATCTTTTAATGTTGTTTGTGATAAAATCAGGAAATAAACGGGATACTCTTGCGATCAAGATATCCTAGGACTTTTGATAATTGAGAGATTAAATACCAATTCTAATCGTAGATGAAAAATACATGTTTGTGAATGATACTATCCCTTAACCAATATCTTCTCCTTATTGATTATTTCAACTATTTACTTTGCTTTATTTAGTATTATTACTTTGATAAAAACAAAAACACAACTTGGGTTATTTGGTTACATAAGAATCTGAAAATTGCATAACAACAATCGCCTCTCTGTGGATACGAACTCTTTCTTATCGAATACTATATTCATATTAGTTAAGTGAAGAAGTGAAATTATATTTGTGTCGTCTGACAAGCGATCATTATGCTCGGTTCAACTACCAGCACTTTAATTAATATTTTATTTTGGTCACACTGCCAATAATTCATCAAACGAGCAACACTTTCTCATATGAACAATATTTACTCAAATCAAGGAATATTGGTTCAACTATCAATATTCAACAAATTATCGAGCAACATTCGCTCACCTCAACGTGAAGATTCCACCAGTGTCTCAGCAGACACGTTCGATTCATGAGTTGCAGAACATTTCAAAAAATCATGTTTAACTCAGCAAATACGTGGACTCATCGTCCCACGAAGTCATGAAATCAACAAATGACTAAATTAACCACGAGACATCAATCGTGTCACTTGGGGGGATATCAACTAGGGTTTTGATCTGGCGGTCTATGGAACGTGTGTTCATCCATGATGAGAATATGAGCAAGTCTTGCAATCAGTTAGATGAATCAGCAAGATAGTGGGTGGAAAATTAACCAAGTCTCCGCACGATGAGTAATTGGTTTAACACGATTTCCCACTTCCCCACTCTCTGATTCCAGCAAACTGTCAAACTTCATGGGATCATGGTGTTTTCAACTCCGGCATTATATAATTTCCCTGAATCCTGATTGAAACAACATCATTCGACGAGTTTTCAAATATTCGAACAACAATCGTCTGAACGAGCAATTTCTCACCAAAGTTCATACAGACGCTCTTTTGTGTACACGAACTCACAGAAATTACTCTCAATCAGGCAAGATTCGATCATTCAGAGCATTTCACGTTGAATTCATAACACACATACAATCTCAGATCATCATTGATCTCACACATTTCTCATCTTCCCTCCTACAGATCAACCTATCCTCTCTTGTGACCGAATTTACTCTGGAACGGCCATTGTCTTGGTTTAGGCCGTAGTACTAAAGATTGGTCTCTCGAACTTAAAGCACCCCCTTCATAGCGGTGCATCTGTGTGAGGTTAAACATTTCGCTCGGTTCAAGGAATCTCCTCCGCACGGTGGTTCTCAATTCCGCAAAAACCAGCAAATTGTTTTTCCCCATCTATAGATTGGAGACCACAGTGGGAGATAAATCTCTCGATTGCAATCTCTTATTCCCACAAAATGGTTGGTCTTAGGGAAGGATCGGTCACAAATCCTAACGCAAATATTGCTAGCACTAGCAACGATGAAGACATCCCGGAAACTATTCCAGCCACTAACACTGATGGTGGTGACATCACTCCTCCTCACGCCAATGCGGAAGGTCATTATTTGTTCGGCCGACATCCCGAAGAAGTCAGAGGAAATCCACCACCTTCCCTCGCTAATCTCATCAAAGCGCAAGAAACTCTTGCAAAGAATCAGACGGACATGGATGCAGCGCAACAAAAGCTATTTGATCACTTGAAGACTATTACTGACAAACTATCAGAGAAAACTCCATACAAAGGGAAATAGAAGAAGAAATCCTCAGATGTTGCTGACCCTGAGGTAATTCCAATTCACACCCTGAACGATGATGAAACCAACAAAGCTACAGGCAATTCATCAGCAAAAGAGTCATCAAGCTTCATCACCCAGGAATACTTGGAGAGCCTTCTGTAGAATCATGGAAAAGATAAGACATCACATGTCCATCGTCACCAACCTCCCTATCCTGCTGATTCACAAAGGACTCCACTTCCTAAAGGTTATACCTCTCCAAATTTTACCATGTATGATGGAACTGGAAATGCTAAAGAACATGTCTCTCGCTTCCTTGAATCTTTAGGAGAACATGAACATAACCATGTCGTCCGTCTCAAGGAATTCTCAAAGTCCTTGAAAGGAAGAGCATATGCCTGGTATAACAACATCGCACCAGGGACCATCAATAATTGGGGAGAAATTATTAACGCCTTTTACAGAAAATACTTCTTCGTGTTAGAGCAAATCACCCTCTCTGATCTCGGAAGGATGTTTCAAAGAGTTGGTGAAAACACAAACGACTTTGTAAAAATATTCAGGGTCCAAGCCTTGGATTGTCATGATCCAAACATTACAGAGCAATAACTGGTGGAATTGTGCATCAACGGTATGCTCCCGATCTACAAAGCATTACTGGAGAATCTTCGATTTCAAACTTTCTCAGAGCTCCAAGAAGCCGCGAAGAAATCATCATCCACTGCACCGCTCTATTAGAAAGAGCGAAATCTACAAAGGATGAAGAAACAGGAGACACTCGAGGAAGCAGATGTCTAATCAACAAGCAATACAACATGCAGCCTTCCGCAAATGCTATCTCAGAAGGGATCAAACGGAAAGATGAACCACAACGCAATCATACTTCTTCCACTCCTTCAAAGTCACAAAGGAATAATGACGTACAGGCTCCTCCCAAGCATACAGAAGATCCGGAGGCACCTGATTTTCCATGCTCCATTGAAGAAGTCATCGAATTGTTGTAGGCCTGCATTCAAGATGGTGCAATCAAGTTTCCATATGTTAGGAAAGAACCAGCCGAAGAGGCGATAGAAAATCCTCGGTATCGTCAATTCCATAGGTTTATCGGTCATCCCACCAGTGCTTGCAAGACTTTGAAACGCATCTTCAAAGAGAAGGTCGAGTCAGTAGAACTTAATCTTGGAACCGAAGGGGTGCACAGAGATCCCCTCCCAGTCAGAACTTTCTCCGTTTCTGAAGCACCAGTCAAGGAAGAAGTTCAGTCATTAATAGAGCATATCTGTGAATTACTTTATCTATCAAGGGCGCAAAGGGGAGATATGTTTATGGCTTTGAATCATATAGTTTCTGTCAAACGCTTGCATATGCTTCCCGAACCTTCAGCCACTGACAAAGAAATGTATGACTAGGGACTGCTCACCAAAGTGCACGTCAAAGGAAATGAATTCAAAAGGACGTTTGTTGAAGTTGGTACTGCTATCAACATCGTTCCTTTGAACACTCTTAGAGCTGCCGGCATTACTCGACATGAGGCTACTCACGCTCCCACAGTAATCATAGATCATGAATAGATTCCCAGGGATGCATATGGATTTATTAATCTTAAAGTTACAGAAGGTTCGGTATGCACTGAGACCAAATTTTACATAATCCGGGAAGACCCTGGATATGACATAATTCTTGGGTGCGCATGGATCCACAATGGAAAATTTGCGTCAACACCTTCAGTTGCACTTTCATCCGCTGAAGAAACCTCTGACTCGGAAGAAGAAATGGAAGACACCTTATCATTTGAATATCTAGAGGAGGTCAAAGCCTTGACAGAACTTACACAGAAGTTTGGGGAGAATCCAAATGCTTTTGTCAAGAGATTCGGCGCCCAGGAAAGTCTTATTCCTTCTCATATGCCCATATCATCAGTTTTCAAATATGTTCATTTGGTTCAAGGGCTTCACTCCACAAATGATTTAGTAATCACAAAATGCTATGAGTGGGTCATCACACCGCAGCAATACTTCACTCAATGGCTAAGTCCAGATCCTCTTCAAGTTGATCATCTAATCAGGAGATTCATCGTAGAAGACGTGGCTAAACATGACAGACAATACGAGGGATGCTCCCTCATGCACGAGTGTCCACATGTGCCACAACCGTGGAGTCTCATCACACGAAAAAATCCAAATCAACAGAAGATATACAAGACACGGACTGCAAAGCCAAACAAGTTCAAGGAAGAAGATTTGGTTCTTAAGGAAACTAAACGGGATCTCCATTCTGCAAGGAGATCTAATTGGGAAGGACCATTTATGATCGCTAAGTCCATTACTGGAGGATACTACAAATTGATCAACACGGATGGACGAACCCTACCAGTAATCCATGAGAATTTGCTTAAGGTGTTTGTCTGAAATTATGGGGCATTTGAGGTACGGGGCATTTGAGCATGCATGACGTCTGGATTTGACATTTTAGGATTTTCTTTCATTGTATTTCAATTCCTCCAAAACGTTTGCAACACTTGCAATCAGTATTTGAAATCAGCAATTTATCAAAAATTCAGTTCATATTTCTTCAAAGAAAATATCTATCAAATCCAAAAGAAAATCCTTAACTATTTACCAATCCAAAACCATGATATCAAAACCCAAATAAAACCTCACATCTCTCGGAAATTCATAAGTTCAAGAGATCATGCAAAAATGAATCAAAGAAAATCAGTAAAGAAAGATTTTTACGCCTCTGCATCCTTCAAATCCTGTAAAGCCGCCTTCTCCTTTTTCAGCTCTTCAGTCAGCCTGGCAATATTGTCCTCCTTCTCCATCGCAGCATCATTGGGAAAGGGTATGTTATTTTCACAGGAGTCCTTAATAGCATTCATCTTCTTACGAATCCACTTCACATTGAATCCAAGTCTCTCAGAATTCTCCAAGTTGAACTCCCAATCAAAGAGTACATCTGCAGTTACGACATTTCTGGATCTAGTGCATATGTCGCTTACAACACGCAAGATTACACTTACCTACATTGTTAAAGCATAGGCACGCCCGGGATTCCTGTCGACAACTACATGGCCAAATTTCTCCCATATTTTCTTGTACAAACCCGCATATCCAATAGGAACGCTAAATCCACCAACTAACTCATGATACAGGAGTGAGGCATCGAATGGAGGATCAAAATAAACTCCTGCATTTGGGTATTCATGCACGATTATACGGTTTTCAACTACTGGAGCAATTTCTACAATCGGAACAGCAGTTTCTTCGGTACTCTCTGCTGGTGTCCTGAGATCTTCTATCACCGTAGCAACAACAATCTGGGTCTCCACGGTTTCATTAACGATGCTTCCATGACTTTGAAGTGCAGAGATAGTTTCCTCCTTATCAAAAACTTCACGGTTGCTCGTTTTGTCATTTTGGGTTCCTTCATTCTCAACTTCGGTATTTTCCACCTAATACGGAGATTACATGAGATTAGGATCATCCAAGCATGAAACCAAAAGAAACCATGAACTACAGCATGCAAGTGGTTTAACATTATCAAATCACTTCATTATACATGCTCAGTGTCAGCAAATAATGTTGAAATCGCAAGAAGCACGTTTTACAACAAGTCTGTATGTGCATATTTTACACTGCCCTGTACGAAATTGCGAACTGGGAGCAATTGGTGAAGAATCAAAGGTTACGTTAAATTCCATTATTTTCGTATTGGTGTCACCTACAACATGTAAAAATTTCATAGCAATCGAAAGAAACGAGCAAAAAGATATGGTCGAAACTCAGAACTACACAACATCTGAAAAAGTTCTGAAAGTCTCCTGGAAGTTCACTATTTCGCCTTTTTCAGGCCCTGAACATGCTCAAAACTTAAATATCTTCTTTCATAAATCTTGGAAATTTCCTGGGCTTGAACATGCATATGAGGATTATCAAAATCTGACATCAGGCGAGAATTCAACGACGATTTTCTTAAAATGTTGAGTTCTGAATTTTCTTGTGACGTATTTTCGGCGAAACTTGTCATATATTCACATACATTCTCATTCATTCACTCATGAGTCAGCAAGTTTATATTTACATGGGTGAAATGCAAGATAAATACTCACTTGGGTAGTTTCTAAAGTATTCAAAGAACCAGAATTGCTCACGCCGGCGTCGACAACAACATTATTTTCATTCGGTTCTTGACTTTGGGAGCTCTCTTTATCGCCATCCTTCGAGCAAGCGTCGACTGTATTCTCCACGTCCATGGAGTCATCCTCCTGGACATATCCCCAACAATCAGCGTTTCATTCATAAGGCGCCATAATTAATATGGGAGGAAATACTTACAGCTTCTTCTTCATCACTCAAGTCAGAAATTGTTCGCCCAGAAGCGGAAAACTGAAGACCGTCAATACTCGATGGAGTAAAATTCTACAAAGAAATAACAAAGGTAGTTTTAAGATCCTAATTACGCGGATGAGAAGAAGTCATGATGAAAGAGGTATCGACAACTCACCATACAAGTCACTAGGGACTTTACAGTGTTGGGTAACAGCTTATAACCTTTATGCCTGCCTTCTCCGCCATGAACAACTGCCTCAGTCTCTGAGAAATCTACACGGATTCGAGGTCTTACGATATGACCGTCCTGTGGAAAAATTCAGTAGAATAATCAGAATACAACAATTATGATTCTATGAAGATTATATAAAAAGCGTACCTGAGAGCATCCTGGAGACAATTTTCGCTTATCACTGGAGATATACTTCAATCTTGATCGACTAGCAATCATCTCATCAGATGGAGGATTCCTTAATGGAGGCTGACCGACTATCGAGAAGTCATGTAATCGCTCAAATTGATCGTCCCAGAAGTCTGCATAACCCGGAGTCACATAGGCGAATCTATCAGAGCAAGGGGACCAGTATTTACTTCCTTCCACATGGGTATGGTCTAAACGAGTCATGAGCTGCTCAACTGATGGTTTCCTCCTCCGAATAGTTAGAACGCACTGGTCCATGCCCATTTGTCGAGCCGCTCTATCAATATTGTACTCTTCCACTAAAAATTCTCCGTACGAGACTGAAAGCAGATGACCAAGGGTCCAACTCAGCATGAAAGACCTCTCACCATCGTTCAGATCTGCACCGGACGACAAACTAGTGCTCTCTCCAGTATTTAAAGTCATCGGTTGGGAAATATAAGAAGGAACTGACACCCAAGGATGAAAAGTGAATTAAGATTCATCATCCAACACGTCAATAAGATGCGCCTTGGACCGAGGTTGCTTCGTGGACCAACGCATGATCCTAGCATTGTCTTTCTCAGGTAAAATATGTCGATCATCAGTATTCAGTCCTTGCAAAACATTACGTGGAATAGACGCATAATTCTTGAAGTGTTCCCACATCAGAGCTTGAAGAAACATCGTGTTAGTATAACATTCAATCTTCATGAAGCTATTCGACACACTGGAGTCTATAACCAAATAATCTAAGTTGTAATACAAGGAGCCCAAGAACAAGCTAACTATTGGGAGTTGCTCTCCCTGAGCCATCTTAATAGCAAAAGGGATCACGAAAGGCTTCAACAAGTTTCCGCTATCTTCAAAAACATCTCTGGACAACCATAAACATAAGAAAGCAGCAATGGGTAACATACCGTCGATAGGTTTATCAGAAACCTTGTCTTTGGGCCACCAGCGTGTCAACCAGAGAGCATAGCATACTTTACTGCCAGCCTTATTTGCTACGTCCATTGCAGCTATCAAGACATGAGAAACGACAGTCTCCTCATCTGAAAGATCCCCATGGAGATTACCTGTGATTGGGAGATGCATCAAAGATACCACATCTTCCAAGGTAATGGTAAACTCTCCCCATCTGCATATGAAGGTGTGAGTAGGAATACACCAACGAGCAAGCAGAGCCACAATACTTCATGCGTCATGATAGATGAATAACTCCCCAGAAGCTTGAATGGCCCTTGTCACCTACACCTGGTCGAGCATATCTCTCACATGAGGAAAACCCAACATATGCCTCTCCCATCCAGCGAACTTCTCCAAAGGTCGACGAGAAAGCTTAAATTCTATAATCGATGCAAGGAAGACCCCGCGTTCAAGACAAAATCGGATGACTATCTTAGGAGTCACGAATTTATTCTGAGTGACAATCCTGGGATTTATCAGCAGACGATACGCTGGAGATTTCAGATATTTTTCAACTCCTGCAGCATCTTCCTCAAAAAATGCATCATCAATATTTGGGACGTTCTTAATTCCAGGGGCTTCATCTTCATCTCCACCAACAGAAGTTTCATATGTGCATGTTTCATCCCTGGAGATGTCATCATCAACACGCATTCATCTCTTGAAGTGTCGTTAACTTGAGAGTTGGTCATATTTACGAAGTAGCTACAAAATGCACATCACATTCTACTTCAGTACATGATCCAGAATTGAAGAAGTACTAGCGCCTAATGGTAACTCTTAACTCTTACCTTTTTTACGCTTCCACTAACGATAGTGATAGTAATGCTAGAGTTAATGTTCCAAAATCGTCAGCTTCTTCAAGACCTACAAAAGACG
Source organism: Papaver bracteatum (assembly GCA_023529315.1). Taxonomy (NCBI): domain Eukaryota; kingdom Viridiplantae; phylum Streptophyta; class Magnoliopsida; order Ranunculales; family Papaveraceae; genus Papaver; species Papaver bracteatum. Next base: position 392,419 of record JAJJWX010003511.1, read on the forward strand.
TTCAAAAACTCAGATTTTTCGTAAAATCAGGAACTTTTCTACTGGAAATTAAAACATTATTTCATCACAAATAATTTTTATCTCTAAGCAACGTCACACGAAACTCAAGTTTTGATTTTAGAGAAATAATATATATTTGCATATATGTATATAAACAATACGTTTATTTACTCACGTAAATAAATAAATATTTTCAACATGAGCCAGACTCATAAAAATAAATTGTGGACACTCCACGGTTCAAAAAACAAAAATCCATGAATCTACCATGGTTTTGCAAAACCCTTTTCCTTCGTGTCATCATACGTCTTCAAAACGAAGGTTTATTTCAATTTTGTGAAAACTCATGCATTACACGATAAAGTTTTACATGAAAGCTCATACAAAAAATTTCATCACTGGACACAAGTTCATATATACATAAAGAAGAGAACTCATTTCTCTGCATCATCGTTATTCTTTAAAACGAAGATTTTACTTCGGTTTTGTGAAAAATTCACTTTTTCGTGATAAAACTTTGGATCACATGAAAGCTCATCAACATAGTTTCATCACTGAACCTACATATTCATATATAAAGGGAAATCACTCCTAAATCAGGATTATTACTAGTTTTCAAAAACTAACGATCAAACGAACAAACATTTTCAAAAACGAAGGTTTTCGACGAAACCCATACTCATATATACACGGGTATATAATTTTATCATGAGAAATATGTGAACAACCCATAGAAATCATGAACATCAGAAAACATAAAAAAAAAAGGTTCGATGCATACCTGGCGGCGCCGGCCGGAAATTGGTCGACGATGACTACGACGACGGCGGACGGTGGTGCTCCGGCAAACTTTTCTTCTCCTCTTGATGATGACGTGAAAGTGATGAGGTGATGAAGCTCTGGTCGTATGGGAAAATTAAAAAAAAAAAAAAAAGGAGCAATTCCTTTTATATCAAACTTTATTTCCAAAACCTAATTTTCTAAGGATTTCCTTATTGGGCCCGGCCCGCGAATCCTAAACGACCAAGGTCCCGTCATCCAAATCAGCGGTTAAACACCAATTTATGCTCATAAAACGACATTATATCATGCTACTGGAATCATCTTTCAATTCATGGTGTGCTCATACGATCGAAATCCGGTAACATCTTAACTTACGACTGAGTTCAATTACTTGTATTGTTATGACCGGAAAATCACCATTCAATGCTGACTGAGGAACACGGATTTCCTCACTAAGTAGGGGACTTAATGTAGATGGTGGATTTTCAACAAAGGCTAATATTGTAAATCCATAATCATACGAACCTCTGATCCATCAGTCAGACGTGAATTCTGAGACATGGGTCTCTCATCGAATTCTCTGATTGAGAATACTTTCTCTCAGAGTACATGTAGATATGTAGTCTCACAGCTGGACAACGACATATCTCATGAATACTGAATACTTCAGTAATTATTTCTATATAGTATCACGGGATGGACGGCTCCTAGACAGCTTGCTCTGCTAGTATAGAGCGATAACATCTTCAGGATACAAACAACGAGTTTACCCTGACTATATAAAGGATATGAAGCTCCAGAAAGCACATATCAGAATGATTAATGCACCTAGACGGCTTGCTCTGCTAGTATAAAGTCATGAATTAATTATTCCTAAATTCTTGGATTTATCCGCAGAATTTCTGAAAATATTCAAATATTTTCGCAAATATTTCATTACGCAAACCATGGTTTTTCCCAGCAGAAATCCATGGGTTAGTAATAAATATTGGATGCACGGGTATCAGAATTATCTTTGAGCGAGCCATGTCTCAAACCTAAATTCTTGGATGCATCCGCTGAATTTCTGAAAATATTCAAATATTTTAGCAAATATTTCATTACGCAAACCATGGTTCTTCCCAGCATAAATCCATGGGTTAGTAATAAATATTGGATGCACGAGTATTAGAATTATCTCTGAGCGAGCCCTGTCTCAAACCTAAATTTTTGGATTCATCCGCAGAATTTCTGAAAATATTCAAATATTTTCGCAAATATTTCATTACGCAAACCATGGTTCTTCCCAACAGAAATCCATGGGTTAGTAATAAATATTGGACGCACGGGTATTAGAGTTATCTCTGAGTGAGCCCTGTCTCAAACCTAAATTCTTTGATTCATTCGTAGAATTTCTGAAAATATTCAAATATTTTCGCAAATATTTCATTACGCAAACCATGGTTCTTCCCAGCAGAAATCCATGGGTTAGTAATAAATATTGGACGCACGGGTATCAGAATTATCTCTGAGCGAGCCCTGTCTCAAACCTAAATTCTTGGATTCATCCGCAAAATTTATAAAAATATTCAAATATTTTCGCAAATATTTCATTACGCAAATCATGGTTCTTCCCAGCATAAATCAATGGGTTAGTAATAAATATTCGACACACGGGCATCAGAGCTACCTCTGAGTAAGCCATTTTTCAAATGGTGCAAGTGTATTCAACAATGATGCATTAACAATCACCGCACGAACGAGTATTTCAAAATACGACGAAACGATAAACCTATGCAAAATAGGATGAAAAAATAACAAATAATTAAAAATTGACCAAGGAGCTGGGAGCATGGACCCACTGACCGGCCGACCATGTCGTGGTCATTCCCACGCCAGTTTCATATTTTTATCATATTTTTGTTGTTTTCTTTGAACGAATATCCTTTGTTTTGAGGAAACTCCTCAATTTCATGGTGCTTCCTTCGCACAGAGGAAATAATATAAAATTAGGGAAAACGTGATAGGGCGTGACTATTAGCCAACCGGCCATGCCTTGGTTCCAGCCGGCCCCACACCTCATGGTTCCTCATTATTTTATTATTATTTCCCTAATTTCATGAAAACTCCTTAATCTCATGATTTTTCCTTGGTCCCATGAAAAATAATAAAAATTAGGGAAACCCGTGTGCACGGACCATGGCCGGTTGGCCAAACCCTAGATGGCTCACACGTCCCGCTTTTATTAGCATATTTTTCATATTTTCATAATCCTATGAAAATTCCTTGATTTCATGATATTTCCTTGAAATTATGAAAATTCCTTCAAATCATGAAATAATGCATAAAATAAGGAAAACCCACGGGACCGGGCCCTAGCCGGCCAACCATGCTCTAAACTGGTCCCACACGTCCACACATCCCTTATTTTATTTATTTTTATTTTTTATGTTTCCTTCATCTCATGGAAACTCCTTGATTTCAACAAGACTTTTTAATTTTAGCAAAACTCCTTCGTTTTATCATATTTCCCTAAAATCATGAAAAATATTACAAAAATTATGGAAAACGTGTGGGATGGCTCCCTTGGCCGGCCAGCCTTGCCCATGGCCATGATCAGTCCCACACTCCATAATATTTTCACTTTTTCATTATTTTCCTTCATCCGATGAAGTTTTGAAGGTTTTATCAGAAAACCCTAATTTTGCCATATTTTCTCAAATGGTTGCTCAAACGTACACCAGAAAATATCAAAATTCTTAGGACTGAAACATGGATGTCTCAACGACAAAAGCATGTTACCTTGACCGACCAGGGTTGGATTTTTGGCTCGCAATGAGCCAGTCCCACGTGTTTTCACAATTTGACCTAATTTGTACAATTGCACGTATTAGGTCCAAAAATCTCCAAATAATTTCAGAATTTGACGGAGCGATCATTATTTGATCTCGTGACCACCCAGGGAAGGTTTCATGACCCTTGGTCGGTCCCTCACCTTTTAATAATTAATTAGGTTTTGTCACCTAATACTGAACCCAACAGTAATTCAATAAATGATTAAACCAGCATTTAATCATTCTTTCACCAACTCACCAACTCTTCAAAGAGGTCTTGGTTTTTGCTCACGCGAGCATATGAGAATTTCATGGTTGATCCACAGTCCCATGAATCTAGTTCTCCTTCATTCCATGGTTAATTTTTAAATAAACCATCAATCGGTCATCAATTGATCAAATTAGGGTTTCTGAATCCAAGGATTATGATTCCAGATTCAAACACTAATAATTTTGCAACGATCTCATGATCAGTATTCTTATTAATTATGCTCGGTTCAACTACCAGCGCTGTACTTAATATTTTATTTTGGTCACGCTGCCAATAATTCATCAAACGAGCAACACTTGCTCAGATGAGCAATATTTACTCAAATCAAGGAATATTGGTTCAACTATCAATATTCAACAAATTATCGAGCAACATTCGCTCACCTCAATGTGAGGATTCCACCACTGTCTCAGCAGACACGTTCGATTCGTGAGTTGCAGAATATTTCACAAAATCATGTTTAACTCAGCAAATACATGGACTCATCGTCCGACGAAGTCATGAAATCAACAACTGACTAAATTAACCACGAGACATCAATCGTGTCACTTTGGGGGATATCAACTAGGGTTTTGGTCTGGCGGTCTACGACACGTGTGTTCATCCACGACGAGAATGTGAGCAAGTCGTGCATCAGTTGGAAGAATCAGCAAGATAGTGGGTAGATAATTAACCAAGTCTCCGCACGATGAGTAATTGGATCATCACGATTTCCCACTTCCCCACTCTCTGATTCCAGAAAACTGTCAAACTTCATGGGATCATGGTGTTTTCAACTCCGGCATTATATAATGTCTCTGAATCCTAGTTGAAATAATAACATTCGAAGAGTTTTCAAACATTCGAACAACAATCGTCTGAACGAGCAATTTCTCACCAAAGCTCATACAGGCGCTCTTTCGTCTACACGAACTCACAGAAATTACTCTCAATCAGGAAAGATTCAATCATTCAGATCATTTAACGCTGAATTCATAACACACCTACAATCTCAGATCATCATTGATCTCACACATTTCTCAGCTTCCCTCTTACAGATCAACCTATCCTCTCTTGTGACCGAATTTACTCTAGAACGGCCATTATCTTGGTTTAGGCCGGAGTACTACAGATTGGTCTCTCAAACTTAAAGCACCCCCTTCATAGCGGTGCATCTATGTGAGGTTGAACATTTCGCTCGGTTCAAGGAATCTCCTCCGTACGGTCGTTCTCAATTCCGCAAAAACCAGCAAATTATTTTTCCCCATCTACACCTATTTTCAAGAAATCACAGAAAAAACCAAGTGTTGTCATCAGTATCCAGAAACCACCATTCTGATACAAGTCATAAAAGCCAACACCTTCACAATCTCAACACCTTCTTTGCTTCCCTCCCTAAGATCAACCTCATATCCTTCACTTTGTGACCGAAGCAAGTCTGGAATGACCATTTCTTTGTTTAGGCCAGAATTATATAGATTGATCTCTCAAATCAAAAGCACTCCCGGGCAGTGCATTTGCTTAGGGTTTAAATTCATTTCTCATCCACACACCCAAAATTACCAAAACCAGCAGAAATAGTTTTTACCCATAAATAATTAGCGACCACAGTGAGAGATTAATCTCTCGGTTGCAATTTCCAAATTCCCAATTTCATTTCTTCAATACCCAATCCTATTTGGCTGATTTCAAAATGGTTGTTCTTAGGACTCCCCCAATAATTTCAAATTCTGGTCGAAGTTCCTCCAATGAAGATACCCCTCTTCCCAACGGTGTATCTAATGGCGCAACCATAATAAACCCAATATTGATCGAGTTAGCATGGGTGCAGGAGATTCACATGAAGAACACATACCTGATCAAAGAAGCAATAAACGACATACTCGATCTCCTCATTAAGATGACATCATATATGAGTGGTTCTCCTGTCACAGAGATTTCTACACTGGGGACTGATCCTTGCAACGATCCTCCTCAAGTCAATAGTTTCACTATGAACCAGAGGCCGGTGGATCAGGAAGCGACTTCTCTAGTGGAAATTTTATGTGAATTCTTACACCTCTCGAAGATTCAGCGGGTGGAGATGTTTGCTGCAATCAACCAGATAGACCTGGACATGCATTTAACTCCTTTGCGTCCAGAAGCCTCAAAAACATCAGATATGTTTGTGAATAATATTACGTTTACAAAAAAAGACATGATGACGGAAGAAGGTCATAACCGGGCCCTACACGTTACTGCGCGAGCATCTCCGAATGTGATTACTCTCAAGACACTCAAAAATGATCAAGGTTCACCCAAGCAAGATCGTGCGATGACCTACCACTATGATGGACTTTTAAGGGAACCAAACCAGCACGTACGGGTATGTCAATCTGAATTTATCTGTAGGTCCTGTCCAGTCAAAGGTGAAATTCGAAGTCATAGAAAAGGAGTCGGACTACCACATGATACTAGGGAGACCGTGGCTTCATGACAATAAGATTGTCCCTTCAACATATCACCAGTACCTGAAGACTATGCTGAATAGGAAAGTCATTTGTATCCCTGCATCGTTGTTTCCTTATCCACCAATATGTGGAGTGGAATTGTTTGAACCAAGAGAAGCTCAACGGGAAGAATCAGACAGAGTTCATTGCATTCCACTCCCCACGTGGGCGTCAATTCAGGAGGAGAACCAACTCGCATCATCGAGGGATAAGACTCACGATGCATCTTGGCAGACAAGACTTTCTTCTTCATCCGATAAAGCCGCGACACACGTTCACACTAAGAGGCTGCGGACCTTTGTTGCAATCCGTGATCAGAAAGGGAAAACCGTCTACCGACGCCGCTGTTAGAAATTAGTAGGGGAGACTGTTACCCAGTCTCTCCGCCCAATGGAATGCTATAACAACGACGGGCCATAAGAAGAAGTGCTAGATGCTCCACGACAGCTGCAAGATGGCACCAACTCCATAACTGATGAGCTCTAAATCGTTAACATCGGGAATGAAGAATCTCCTAAGCTTGTCTCCACCAACTCTACCTTATGTACGAATGAACGCACGAAGCTCGTGGAACTTCTCAAAGAGTACCAGGACATATTCACTTGGATGTATGAATAAATGCCCGGTTTGAGGAGCAGTTAGCACAATAAGCGGACTTGGAATCTTATGGCATAGTACTCAGATGTTAGTATTCTCGCAAGACACTACTATATGATATCATGGGGATAGTGGGTACTTTTATTGATTATTATTTTTATTACTTTGGTGTTTTCAAGTATTTTAATAAGAGACATTTCTAGTTAAATACTTTTTAAATTGTTGTTCTTATTTTACAAATTTTAGAACATCATTAGTGATTATTATTATTTGGGAACTTTTTACTTGGAATTTGAGTTGGAAAAGACATTTAATAATATTGTCTTTATTCATTTTGTAGTTGTAATTTGTTAGCATTCATTGACAAGTATATTCTTGAGACGGTCAAAGCCCAGATGTGTGCTGAATTTGCAACCTTAGCTCAGGGAGACATGACGGTTTCTCAACTAGAAAAGAGGTTCGTTGAATTGGAAAATTTTGGGGATAACTTGGTCAATACGTCGTTACGAAGAGCAAGAAAACTTCAGGATGCACTGAAACCTGTCATCCGTGCTAGGTTGGTACCATGTTGCCTTACTACTTATGAGGATGTCCTTGATACTGCATTAGCTATAGAAGCGGACTGGATCAAGAACCAGAAGGCAAGGGAGCCGAGAGATCCCAAGAGAAACTAGAAGACGGATTCATCGACTCATCGGAAGCGTCCGCGTACGGATAACCCTGGGAAGGTAGTTGCACCAAAACCTTGCTTTCATTGTGGAGTTGTGGGTCACTTCGTTAGGGATTTTCCTAAATCGAAGCCACCTGGACCAACTGTTCAAGAACCTCTCTGCCCAAGCACGCTTAACTGCAGAGTTCTGATGGATTTGACCCAATGGATCACTTCCAACCCAACTAGCAAGAACGAATCCTTGAGGCATGACTATGGAACATGCTTCATTTTTCTTTTCTTTTTAAGAATGCTAACAAAGTACAACTACAAAATGTATAAATACGATATTATTAAATGTCTTTTCCAACTCAAAGTCCAAGTAAAAAGTTCCCAAATAATAATAATCACTAATGATGTTCTAAAATTTGTAAAATAAGAACAACAATTTAAAAAGTATTTAACTAGAAATGTCTCTTATTAAAATACTTGAAAACACCAAAGTAATAAAAATGATAATCAATAAAAGTACTCACTATCCCCATGATATCATATAGTAGTGTCTTGCGAGAATACTAACATCCGAGTACTATGCCATAAGCTTCCAAGTCCGCTTACTATGCTAACTGCTCCTCAAACTCTGTTGGGAGAGAAAAGGGAATTTGGGGTGAGAAAACCACAACCCAGTAAGAATTTCAAAAAAATAATATAGTGCACCGAAAATTAAACCATGCAGCGAATAAAATAATAAAACCCATACAAGTCGAAATCTTCTGAAATTACTTACTCATTTTACTCACATAAGCCAACCTATAATTGTAGGTTCCTAATCTATTGTCAGAGTTATTCCGGTAACAAACCATACTGTTCCCCGAACAGTCTACCCAGGGTTTCCATCAATGATGGGATGCCATAAAGGCCTGACATTTCAGCAGCACCAGAGATATGTATATTCAAATTTTATTTTCTTACCAGTACACTCAATTCCGTACAAAACACAAACATCCCCGTAATCCGATAAAATTAAATCGATGCATTTATATACAATATATATATAGTAACGGATAAAATGCAACTATACTCCAAAACAGAAACCATCTACATGCCCAAATCATTTCCCCGGAACCTAGTTTCCAACTAGACAAACTCCATCGGCTGAGAAACAACCCTGCACCAAATCACTCAACCAAAAGAAATGATTCAATATTAGCGCGGAAAACGAAATAAATGTTGACTTGACAAAAAAATAATTTGTTGCTAGTGTAGAAACAGAAGAAGGAGTGAATTTTTTGTCAATTGATATTAATTTAAAATATAAGGCCACTAGCAACTATTAAACAGGAGAAGTATTAAACAAATAAAGATAGTGGGGTGTAATTGATGATCTCGAAAGTCGTTGAGTCCCTTTTTCTTTTTTTTTGGAATCAGTACGTCACATGGGTGTCTGTTTTTTTTTTTTTAAACATATGTTTACTCTTTGATGAGAGGGTAAAACGTAGGTGTACATAGTTGGGTGTTCATGACAACCATTAGAAAACAAAACAAAGCTATAGGCATTCTATCTATATTTTCATAGCCTTTTGGATCTGATATTTTTGTGAAGTGAAAAGATAACAGGGGTAGATAGAGACAGTCGTACTAATCAGATCATTTCTCTTTTTAAAAGTTCTTTTTCCAAAACTCAATGGTTAAAACAACTATTATTTAAAAGATTTGACCTAAAATACAGTGCTAGGAACAGAGAGCTTTGTTTATAAACGTTGAAAAATCAATGGACATCTTACATACGAGTACAGGGATTATGAGACACAATTGATCGTGCAAAACTAAGGGTGTACATGAACCGAGCCGGACCGAACCGGAACCGGTGGAACCGTACCTGGTTTTGGACCGAACCAAGGTACAATGTACAAGTACCGGTCCCAAAAATAGGAACCGAGGTCTGGGGGTACAATTACACGGTCCTGTACAAGTACCGTGCCGTACCAGACCGAATGTCCCGAATTATTAGAGCCGTTAGATTTAGGGGATAAGGATCAGTATAGCCGTTAGATTTGAGGGGGTATATAAGCAAACATTATAGGGTTAGCCGGTTAGGGTTTCTCTTTTCTTTTCTTTCTGTTTTTTCGACTCCTCTCTCTGAGAAGGAGAAGCAGTGAAGAAGAACCCTAAGTAACCTTACTAAATCCTCTCTCTGCCTGCTTTATTTCTTTTGATTTGTTTAGAGAAGAAGGGGGTAAATCGATTCAGATAGTCAGTTTTGTTTTGAGGAAAAGCAGTGAAGAAGAAGTGAAGAACAGGTGTAGGTTCGTATCAAACTCTCAAGTTGATGCGTGTCGTATGCGTCAAAAATAATTTCACTTCCTCACTCAACTAATATAAATATAGTATTCGATAAGAAAGAGTTCGTATCCACAGAGAGGCGATTGTTGTTATGCAATTTTCAGATTCTTATGTAACCAATTAACCCAAGGTGTGTTTTTGTTTTTATCTAAGTAATAAAACTAAATAAATCAAAGTAAATAGTTGGAATAATCAATAAGGAGAAGATATTGGTTAAGGGATAGTATCATTCACAAACATGTATTTTCCATCTATGATTAGAATTGGTATTTAATCTCTCAATTATCAAAAGTCCTAAGATATCTTGATCAAGAATATCTCGTTTATTTCCTGATTTTATCACAAACAACATTAAAAGATGCTATCGTGAAATCTTCTTAAAAAGCAACCTAAAGTGTAAAAGCACAATTAGATTTAACTCCCTAAGAGCAATAAGTTCTATGAAATAAGACTAATCGATGCAAACAAACGTGTAAAAGCACTAATTCGTTTTAACAAAGGTTATGATTCATATGCGATTAAAAAGATGTATCACTACAAGTATTAACCACAAGATGCTACTAAAAATCAGAGATAACAACTTTTACGTATTGAAAACCCTAATATAGCTTTAGAGATGAAAACAAATTCAATTGATTCCGGACTCAACCAAACTAGCATTCAAATCATATGATAATAAAACGATGAATCATAAACAATAAAATTGAGACAAAACTAATTCATAGAATCAAATAATCATGCTTGAAGAAATCAACTTTTTATCCCATAACCAATTATTGTATTTAGCTACTCATATTCATGGAGTTCATCATCAAAATATTCAAGGGAAGACTATGAAACATAAAAGAGAGCAAACCCTAGAAGTAGTTCTCTGCAAAAGCTCCAAGAATAGAATAAAACCGTTCTCTTTTCCTTGTTGTAGAAACTCTCTTTTTATAGCCCTTTGCTTTCCAAAAATAGGTCAAAGTCTTTAAAATCTTCATGTCCACGTCCATCTACATGTCCACCAAGCCCAGGTGTGAGAAATATGTCTCTGGAATTTTTGGGTCCGAAACTGGTCGCCGGAGCGCTGACGTCATCACCGGAATCCGGTCGCCGGAAAACTTTCTCCGACCACTTGAGCCATTGGAAGACGTCACCAAGTAATTCTGCACTTCCAGTAGCTCCACTTTGCTTTTCTGCATTTCAAACATTTGCAAAACCCATCTAAATCCAATTTTTATTCTTGCGAAAACGTACCCAAAAGCGTGACACGTAGCTCATATGTCCGGCGGCCAACTCTTGAATTCGACTCATACCCCCCTCGCGATTCACTGAAATATTACGATCCCCTCTTTCGGTTCTGAAATCCGAAAACCGGAACTATGCTCACCGGCGTGCCATTTTCGCCGCTTTTTGACCGCAGCTGCAATTTTGTCACAGCCATTGCACCAGCTCTTCCATTGCTTCATTCCATTCCCTGAGTACAAACCAACTCAAACTCATGCCATTGATTCATCCAATCAACCCAAACAGCTCACACAGCACCACGAAATACAGCATAGCTCAAACCTTTGCTGCCATCCAATTCAGCAACAACTCAGGCTACCTGTAATTCTTCTCCTGAATTGCAGCTGCAGTAATTTAGCCATCACCTGTAAGTTCAATCCACTGGTCCATCAACTGCAATAGTCCCAGCAACACCATTCCATATCCTTTCTAATCTCTCCCATGAATCATCTCCTTGAGCCAGGAACAATTTCAGCTTCAACTCTTGCACTGAACACACCCTAGCTCAAATCCCAGGCTTAATTTCACTTCAACTACAGCTGCATTTGGTTTGCAACCTCCCCTGTGTATGCTCTCATGACCTGCATCTCAGTTCCAGCTCCCCACAAAAGTTACAAGCCTAGCCTGCACATCTCACCACCATTTTCCATTCCTAGCTGCAGCTTCAATGCCATCCAACTTTGCTCATCACCTGCAGTTGACCTGTTGTAGCATCAGCTAGTTCCCTGATATCATTCTCGCTGCAACACCAACACACACAATCATCTCCAGATCCCATATCTCTGCAGCACCAACTGCAACTCCTAGCTTCATTGCTTTGCCTTCACTGTTGCGGCTACACAAGCCACTCATTCATGACCTCCTATCCTGCAGTCCAATTCCAATACCACCACCTGAACACCCACTTCACTGCCACCACCAGTATGTAGTGCAACATATCCACACACAAGCAGCTACCACCTGCAATCCAAAACCACCTGAAACTGCAGCTAGCCATTTCTCGCCACTGTCTCAGTCCACAGCTGCAATTCAACCACAACCATCTTGTACTCAACTCATCAAAACCTCCCATTCAATCGACGACAGAAAACTTGTAATTCCCCGCATCACAAACTCGAACCATTCCTGCAACAGAAGCAGCACTTCTCCCGTTCCATTATTTAGGTGCCAACTCCGCTGTTCAGACCCCCTTTCACAGCATCATCGCCTGCAATATCATGCCAGCGTTATATCCAGCAACACTTGCAATATCGCATCATCCATATCAATTTAGCTCCAGTAGTAGCGCATCTTCCTACACCGCAGCTGCAATTTCTCAGCATTTCCGCCAATCAGTTGTAGCTTCATGACAGCACCAACAGCTGCAGCTGCAACTCCACCATCTCCTGGCACACAGAATCTCCCCTTGCAATACAACCAACTCCATCATCACCTTTACACCACAAGAACAACCACTTCCTCTCAATTGATTGCAGCATCAGTCATTCTATGCTCTCACTGCAGCTTTAGCCTGCCATGTTCTAAGCCACCAATTTCTATACCTGTGGCACAACCCCTGAACTTGAGCCACTGTAACCCATGACAAATAACAAGAAGAACTAGTCTTATAGGCCTTTAGTCAAGCACTTCCTATGCATGTTTCTGCTGATAGAGGAACAGATAATTGTTGATGTAAAACTCCCTTTTCTTTCTCCTTCACTGCAATATTCTCATTCCTTGACTGTTAACTCGAATCACCAGCTCCATATTCTTCAATTCGAACAAAACCCATTCATCAAATCCCATTTTCTTGACTGATGTTTATCCAACACTCATAAACTCGCGCTCAAACATAGTCCTTCTAGCCGACGAAATCCTTCCAAACCCATCGAAACCCTTGAGCAGAGGCAAAGGAATTTGCACTTCTTGAACTGATTGAAAACGTTGCAAGAACAAATGATGATTCCATCCTAGAACAACGTCACAAACCCATTCTTAACCTCCATCTCCTCACTGATTCTCTCAACTTCAGCGTCAATGGCTGCGCCTCCATTTCTCTCAATTTCTGTGATAATGATTTGAGAGTTCTGAATCCTAGGGTTATCAGCTGGGGCAGTTATTGACAGCTGGTCATTCTGATAAGGGGTAGCCAAATTGGCAGCCCCCTAACCTCATCTAGCCTATGTTTAATGCTCATCCAAATAATTTCCTCTTAACCTTGACTGGGCTCCCGACAGTGTTCTCCTATAAAATGACGACTTTGTCCTTTTCGCTCTAAACGGATGGTTTCTTCTTCTTTTCCTTCGTGCGACTCCAGAGTACCTAATAACTCAAATTCACACATAAGATACATAATTCACACGAAAAATAGCAAAGAAAGCATAAATACTAGATAATAAATACGGTGTATTCTACACCTATCAAATTCCCCCACACTTATACTTTGCTAGTCCTCGAGCAAATCAAACAAAACTAAATTCAAAAACATACATACAAATCCGTGACGTCGAGGCTACGGTTAATTTTAGCACAAATAACAAGTCTTTAAACCCCTAGGTGTCCCTAGTGGACGAGTTATAGTCTCGTGAAGGTTTACTAGAGATATACCTACAAAACCTATATTTCCAACTCCGTCTATTTGTGACAAATCAATGAACGAATCCAAAATGACTACAGGAGGAGGTACCTTGCACAATTTCAATTCATATATTAGTAAAGCTTTAATTAGATAGTCGAACAAGCCACAATACTCGGAAACTAACAACCACAATCACAATGAAAAGATTAAGAAGATGGATATAGATGTAGATGTTGGCGAATATTCACAAGTGTTCGATGTTTCCCATATCTGTCTGAAGGTCACTGCCAAGATGAACCTATTCCTATTGGATTGAGCTACTTGGTTTGAATGCTACATCAACTCACTAGCATATACAAGGGAACCAGGAGTGACTTTATTCAACCAAAATAATATTTTTTTTCTTCTTTTCTTTTTCTTTTTCAATTTTTTTTTTCTTTTTTCTTATTATATATTTTTTTCTTTCACTTTTTTTTTTAGACAACATGATTGGATCAAACTGGATCCAAGCGCATGATTCTTGTCAGCAAGTACATGATAGTTGCCTTGGATCCTGCATTCCACGCTTGTTTAGGCGACGGAGACAGGGACTACGTTTCACACATACTGCTATTCCCAAGTGTCATTTTATTCCGTTTTGGTCTAATTGGTCGGTCTCTTTTTTTTTTCTTTTCATATTTTTTTCATATATTTTTTTTTCTTTTTTCTAGTAACTCAATCACTCTATTTCATCCTAGCAGTAATAACAACTCGATTTTTAGTGACCCACCGAAACACTAAGAACAATAGATAAACATGGAAAAATAAAAATAGAATGCGATATGGTGATATTCCGAGATATGGTAACAACTATCATGGTATCTATGATTATGATCTATGTTCGTCCCGTTTAGTTAATTGGTTCCTCAACTCCTGCATTCAAAATGGTTCCATCCACTAATGGTGTCATCCTAAAGGCACAAGTTTCTAGATTTCGGAGCTCAAAAAGCACAAATTTTTTTTTCTTGGTTTTCTATTTTTCTGATTTTTTTGATTTTATGCATAAAACACACTAAAACAAACTATACAAACATATAAATGCTCCCCCACACTTAAAATTTACATTGTCCTCAATGTAAAATTGAATCATCCAAAGAAAGTTCAAGGTGGGAAATTCCACAAATGATATGCAAAAACAAAGAAAATAAAAATAAAAGCAAATGCATAAAATAAAAAGATAAAGGATAAAGATACAAAACCGGTGGGTTGCCTCCCACTTAGCGCTTGGTTTAAAGTCTTCAGCCCGACGTACTCCTTGTTTGCTAAGACTCCTCCAGCGAAAATGCCTCCACAAAGTTCACACCTTCCACAACTTCGGAAGTAAAGTTCTCATAATATGGTTTCAACCGGTGTCCATTCACTTTAACCTCCTTTCCTGTAGCTATGCTACGAATTTCTACTTCACCATGAGAAAACACATTAGTAACAATAAAAGGTCCGATCCAACGTGACCTCAATTTACCCGGAAATAATTGCAAGCGAGAATTAAACAAAAGCACTTTCTGCCCAACACAAAATTGTTTTCTAGAAATCATAGAATCATGAAATGCCTTAGTTTTGTCCTTGTAAATGCGAGAGCTTTCAAATGCATCATTGCGTAACTCTTCTAGCTCTTGGAGTTGTAACTTCCTTTGCTTTCCAGCCCCATCTAGCTCCATATTGCATTGCTTAATAGCCCAAAACGCTTTATGTTCAATCTCAACGGGTAAGTGACAAGGCTTACCATACACAAGCCTAAAGGGAGACATCCCAATAGGTGTTTTGTATGCGGTTCTATAAGCCCACAACGCATCATTAAGTCGCATGCTCCAATCTTTCCTTGTTGGATTCACCGTCTTCTCTAGTATGGATTTCACCTCTCGGTTCGACACCTCGGCTTGTCCATTGGTTTGGGGATGATAAGGTGTTGCAATCTTGTGCGACACATTGTACTTCTTCAACAATCCTTGTAAGAACTTGTTTTTGAAGTGAGAACCCCCATCGCTAATTATGGCTCTTGGAATTCCAAACCTTGCAAAAATATTAGCTTGCACAAAATCTGAAACCACTTTAGAATCATTAGTTGGGGTGGCTTTAGCTTCCACCCATTTCGAGACATAATCAACAGCAAGTAAGATATAAAAATTCCCATGAGAGTTGACAAAAGGACCCATAAAATCTATACCCCATACATCAAAAACTTCAATAAATTGAATAAAAGTTTGTGGCATTTGATTTCGAGCACCTAGATTGCCTGTCCTTTGGCACCTATCACAAGTTGTGCAAAATATATGTGCATCCTTAAATAGAGTTGGCCAATAAAAACCGCTTTCAAGTACCTTGTGAGCTATTCTTTTACTCCCAAAATGTCCTCCGCAAGCATAGGAGTGACAAAAAGACAAGATAGAGTTAAATTCAGATTCGGGAACGCACCTTCTTATGACTTGGTCGCTGCCATGCTTCCACAAGTATGGATCATCCCATATATATTGGTTTCCTAACCTCTTAAGTTTGTCCCTCTCAGCACGAGACAAGTTCTTTGGGATTTGTTTAGACACCAAATAGTTCACAATATCCGCATACCATGGTTCCGCAAATGCAATTGAGAATAGTTGCTCATCCGGGAAACTTTCACGCAACGGGATAGCTTCCTTGTCCACAACAAGACGGCTCAAATGATCCGCAACGGTGTTCTCAATTCCTTTCTTGTCCATGATTTCTATATCAAACTCTTGCAAGAGTAAAATCCATCGTATGAGCCTCGGTTTCGCCTCTTTCTTTGTAAGCAAGTACCTAAGTGCTGCATGATCTGAAAAGACAACAACTTTTGTACCAATTAGATAAGAGCGAAACTTTTCCAAAGCAAAAACAATAGCTAATAACTCTTTTTCAGTGGTAGTGTAGTTTTGTTGGGCCTCATTTAACGTTCTCGAAGCGTAATAAATAACATGAGGTATCTTCCCCACACGCTGCCCAAGCACCGCACCAACCGCATAATCACTTGCATCACACATGAGCTCAAAAGGCTTGCTCCAATCCGGTGGTTTAATGATAGGGGCTGAAATCAAAAGTTCTTTCAAACGATTGAATGCCGCCACACACTTCTCGTCAAAGTTAAAAACCACATCTTTTTGCAATAAGGTACAAAGTGGTGATGCTATCTTGGAAAAATCCTTGATGAATCTACGATAAAAACCTGCATGACTGAGAAAAGAGCGTATCTCCCTCACCGTAGTGGGAGGGATTAGAGTACGAATAAGGTCTATCTTAGATTTATCAACTTCCAAGCCTTTAAAAGATACTATATGGCCTAAAACTATACCATGAGTTACCATAAAATGGCACTTCTCCCAATTAAGCACAAGATTTGTTTCAACACATCGTTCAAGGATTAGTGACAAATTGTTCAAACAAAGGTCAAATGAATCACCAAAGACACTAAAGTCGTCCATGAACACTTCGATTATGTTTTCAACATATTCCGAAAATATACTTACCATACACCTTTGAAAAGTAGCTGGAGCATTGCACAAGCCAAAAGGCATCCTTCGATAAGCAAAAGTACCAAAATGACAAGTGAAAGTGGTTTTCTCTTGATCCTCCGGCGCTATCACAATCTGATTATAACCTGAATAGCCATCAAGAAAGCAATAATAAGAGTGTCCAGCTAAACGTTCAAGCATTTGATCAATAAAAGGTAATGGAAAGTGATCTTTTCTAGTAGTGGCATTCAATTTCCTATAATCAATACAAACCCTCCAACCGGTTTGCACACGAGTTGGGACAAGTTCATTCTCATCATTCTCCACCACGGTCACACCTGATTTCTTTGGTACAACTTGTACCGGGCTCACCCACTTGCTATCGGATATGGGGTAGATAACACCCACTTCCAAAAGCTTGAGTATCTCCTTTTTCACAACTTCCATCATAGGAGGGTTCAAACGACGTTGCGCTTCCCTTGTAGGCTTTGCATCGTCCTCCAAACGAATCTTATGCATGCAAACGGCAGGGCTTATACCCTTGATATCGGCAATTGTCCATCCTATGGCCGTCTTGTGCTTCCTTAGCACCCTTAGAAGTTTTTGCTCCTGTAATTCACTAAGCTCGTTAGAAACAATCACATGTAACTCTTCATTGTCACCCAAGTACAAGTACTTTAAGTGACTAGGAAGAGGTTTCAATTCTAACTTTGGAGATTTAACAATTGAAGGTAAAAGTTTTTCGTCACTGCATGGTAAAGAAATAAAAGAGATATTATGAGTTTCCGGGCATCCTTGTAGTGAGTTGAGATCACCAAGGGCTTCTTTAACCTCAATACCACACTCTACACCATTATCAATGGATGTAGTTAGAACGGTTTCCAAAGCATCTTCACCATTCAATTCAAACATTTGTTGTGCCAGATTATCCAATACTTCTACGAAGGTCTCCAATCAAGTGATAGGAATCTTCTTGATGCTGCGGGTGGTGGTGCACTAGTGAGCAAGACGGTGGCACAAGCTAGAGAGTTGATTGAAAACATGGCAGCAAACTCTCAACAATTCTTGAGTCGTGGTTCGGATGTGCTTCTTCGGCGAGTCAATGAAGTGAGCGAGGTGGAGGAACTTCGTCAACAAATGGGAAACATCACAGCAATGCTACAACAAGTTTCAGCTGCAGTGATACCAAATTCTCATGGGTATGAAGACGTCAATGAGCAAGCTAATGCGGTTTTTCCAAATCAGCCAAGACGGTATGATCCTTATTCCAACACCTACAATCCGGGATGGAGAGATCATCCCAATTTTAGCTATGCCAACAAGCAAGGAGCGGTCCAACAACCTAATTTCAACAATTCGGGTGGATTCCAACCTCAACAACAACAGTTCCTTCCGGCGTCAACAATTTCAACAACAACAACCTCAAAATCAGGGGTCAAGTATGGAGGAGATGATGAAATCGTTTATACAAGAGACCAAGAGTTCGATGAAGGAGTTGCAGACCCAAGTTGGTTCTATGGCTCTTGAGTTGAACCAATTGAAGGCACAAAATAGTGGGAAACTCCCTTCTCAACCTATCAACCCAAAGGAGGGTGTAAATGCAATTTTCAGATTCTTATGTAACCAATTAACCCAAGGTGTGTTTTTGTTTTTATCTAAGTAATAAAACTAAATAAAGCAAAGTAAATAGTTGGAATAATCAATAAGGAGAAGATATTGGTTAAGGGATAGTATCATTCACAAACATGTATTTTCCATCTATGATTAGAATTGGTATTTAATCTCTCAATTATCAAAAGTCCTAAGATATCTTGATCGCAAGAATATCTCGTTTATTTCCTGATTTTATCACAAACAACATTAAAAGATGCTATCGTGAAATCTTCTTAAAAAGCAACCTAAAGTGTAAAAGCACAATTAGATTTAACTCCCTAAGAGCAATAAGTTTTATGAAATAAGACTAATCGATGCAAACAAACGTGTAAAAGCACTAATTCGTTTTAACAAAGGTTATGATTCATATGCGATTAAAAAGATGTATCACTACAAGTATTAACCACAAGATGCTACTAAAAATCAGAGATAACAACTTTTACGTATTGAAAACCCTAATATAGCTTTAGAGATGAAAACAAATTCAATTGATTCCGGACTCAACCAAACTAGCATTCAAATCATATGATAATAAAACGATGAATCATAAACAATAAAATTGAGACAAAACTAATTCATAGAATCAAATAATCATGCTTGAAGAAATCAACTTTTTATCCCATAACCAATTATTGTATTTAGCTACTCATATTCATGGAGTTCATCATCAAAATATTCAAGGGAAGACTATGAAACATAAAAGAGAGCAAACCCTAAAAGTAGTTCTCTGCAAAAGCTCCAAGAATAGAATAAAATCGTTCTCTTTTCCTTGTTGTAGAAACTCTCTTTTTATAGCCCTTTGCTTTCCAAAAATAGGTCAAAGTCTTTAAAATCTTCATGTCCACGTCCATCTACATGTCCACCAAGCCCAGGTGTGAGAAATATGTCTCTGGAATTTTTGGGTCCGAAACTGGTCGCCGGAGCGCTGACGTCATCACCGGAATCCGGTCGCCGGAAAACTTTCTCCGACCACTTGAGCCATTGGAAGACGTCACCAAGTAATTCTGCACTTCCAGTAGCTCCACTTTGCTTTTCTGCATTTCAAACATTTGCAAAACCCATCTAAATCCAATTTTTATTCTTGCGAAAACGTACCCAAAAGCGTGACACGTAGCTCATATGTCCGGCGGCCAACTCTTGAATTCGACTCATACCCCCCTCGCGATTCACTGAAATATTACGATCCCCGCTTTCGGTTCTGAAATCCGAAAACCGGAACTATGCTCACCGGCGTGCCATTTTCGCTCGCTTTTCGCACTGCAGCTGCAATTTTGTCACAGCCATTGCACCAGCTCTTCCATTGCTTCATTCCATTCCCTGAGTACAAACCAACTCAAACTCATGCCATTGATTCATCCAATCAACCCAAACAGCTCACACAGCACCACGAAATACAGCATAGCTCAAACCTTTGTTGCCATCCAATTCAGCAACAACTCAGGCTACCTGTAATTCTTCTCCTGAATTGCAGCTGCAGTAATTTAGCCATCACCTGTAAGTTCAATCCACTGGTCCATCAACTGCAATAGTCCCAGCAACACCATTCCATATCCTTTCTAATCTCTCCCATGAATCATCTCCTTGAGCCAGGAACAATTTCAGCTTCAACTCTTGCACTGAACACACCCTAGCTCAAATCCCAGGCTTAATTTCACTTCAACTACAGCTACATTTGGTTTGCAACCTCCCCTGTGTATGCTCTCATGACCTGCATCTCAGTTCCAGCTCCCCACAAAAGTTACAAGCCTAGCCTGCACATCTCACCACCATTTTCCATTCCTAGCTGCAGCTTCAATGCCATCCAACTTTGCTCATCACCTGCAGTTGACCCTGTTGTAGCATCAGCTAGTTCCCTGATATCATTCTCGCTGTAACACCAACACACACAATCATCTCCATATCCCATATCTCTGCAGCACCAACTGAAACTCCTAGCTTCATTGCTTTGCCTTCACTGTTGCGGCTACACAGCTCATTCACAGCCTCCTATCCTGCAGTCCAATTCCAATACCACCACCTGAACACCCACTTCACTGCCACCACCAGTATGTAGTGCAACATATCCACACACAAGCAGATACCACCTGCAATCCAAAACCACCTGAAACTGCAGCTAGCCATTTCTCGCCACTGTCTCAGTCCACAGCTGCAATTCAACCACAACCATCTTGTACTCAACTCATCAAAACCTCCCATTCAATCGACGACAGAAAACTTGTAATTCCCCGCATCACAAACTCGAACCATTCCGCAATGAAGAAAAGACTTCCCCGTTCCATTATTTAGGTGCCAACTCCGCTGTTCAGACCCCCTTTCACAGCATCATCGCCTGCAATATCATGCCAGCGTTATATCCAGCAACACTTGCAATATCGCATCATCCATATCAATTTAGCTCCAGTAGTAGCGCATCTTCCTACACCTTGTTGCAATTTCTCAAAGCATTTCCGCCAATCGTTGTAGCTTCATGACAACACCAACAGCTGCAGCTGCAACTCCACCATCTCCTGGCACACAGAATCTCCCCTTGCAATACAACCAACTCCATCATCACCTTTACACCACAAGAACAACCACTTCCTCTCAATTGATTGCAGCATCAGTCATTCTATGCTCTCACTGCAGCTTTAGCCTGCCATGTTCTAAGCCACCAATTTCTATACCTGTGGCACAACCCCTGAACTTGAGCCACTGTAACCCATGACAAATAACAAGAAGAACTAGTCTTATAGGCCTTTAGTCAAGCACTTCCTATGCATGTTTCTGCTGATAGAGGAACAGATAATTGTTGATGTAAAACTCCCTTTTCTTTCTCCTTCACTGCAATATTCTCATTCCTTGACTGTTAACTCGAATCACCAGCTCCATATTCTTCAATTTGAACAAAACCCATTCATCAAATCCCCTTTTCTTGACTGATGTTTATCCAACACTCATAAACTCGCGCTCAGACATAGTCCTTCTAGCCGACGAAATCCTTCCAAACCCATCGAAACCCTTGAGCAGAGGCAAAGGAATTTGCACTTCTTGAACTGATTGAAAACGTTGCAAGAACAAATGATGATTCCATCCTAGAACAACGTCACAAACCCATTCTTAACCTCCATCTCCTCACCGATTCTCTCAACTTCAGCGTCAATGGCTGCGCCTCCATTTCTCTCAATTTCTGTGATAATGATTTGAGAGTTCTGAATCCTAGGGTTATCAGCTGGGGCAGTTATTGACAGCTGGTCATTCTGATAAGGGGTAGCCAAATTGGCAGCCCCCTAACCTCATCTAGCCTATGTTTAATGCTCATCCAAATAATTTCCTCTTAACCTTGACTGGGCTCCCGACAGTGTTCTCCTATAAAATGACGACTTTGTCCTTTTCGCTCTAAACGGATGGTTTCTTCTTCTTTTCCTTCGTGCGACTCCAGAGTACCTAATAACTCAAATTCACACATAAGATACATAATTCACACGAAAAATAGCAAAGAAAGCATAAATACTAGATAATAAATACGGTGTATTCTACACCTATCACAAGTCTCAACTGTTGCTTTCAAATTTCGTCAAATTTAGATAATGGGTTTGTGTTAATTCATTTGATGCATGTTTGTTTGAACTTAAATTTTTCAATAAGGTTTTTGAATGTTAATTTGGGGATTTCATTTAATTAGGGTTCTTGAGATTTTTTTTCTTTTTTTTCAGTTTCTTTTGCTAATTTTGGAAGTGGGTGGTTGATTTTCCTTCTAAGTGATAGATTCTTCAATTTTACTTAATTTAATTTGAAATTAGGTTTCATTGAAGACAAATTTTGGCTGCCGAAAATTAGACGTTTCTTTTCATCAAGAAACTGCTCCAAGGGCTACAGCTGGTTTGTGAAAGAATCAATCTTTAAATTAGAGGTAATTTTGTGATATCTACTGTTTTTGATAATTTTGTGATACCATAATATATGCTTCTATTCTTTGATGCTATACTTTTGAGTTTGTTGCTGTAATTTGTATGGTAATTTAGTTTTCTTGTTGAAATGGGTTTTCATGTTTAGTATATAATTTACTTATTCGATGATTAAGAACTTTAATTGAACTATAATATTAGGTTTATCATTGTAATGCAAAAACAGACTACACTTTAAAATATGTCTTGGTAGGTTGTCTCAACTCCAGTTAGAAATTGCAGAAATGGTTGCCTTAGACAATTGTTGATAGGCTGTTATAAATCTCACAAACATTTTTGATCAACAATTCTTGACCCTGATCTTGATTGAAGGAACCCAATGAACCCATGTGATTGATAGTTTGAATGCTAAGTGATGGAGATTTAGTTGATATTATTTATTTTTGCAGCATTACTTGGTCCTATCAACACTGATGACACCACAAGTGATGTTGATATGGATTAGAAGATCAAGATTCAAGACTACTGTATCACTAGCCGCACTTCTTATACTCTTTTAGTCTTTGACATCTTATCTCTGCTCTTCTTTATGGTTGTTTTATTATCATGGATATAGTAGTGTTATGCAACTTATGCTTGATCATCACTACAGATTGTCTGATATTATGGGATGTGAATTTTTGTTTTTGAAACAGAAGTATATTTTGGTAGGGGGGATTTCTTATTTGTGGTTTTCTGTTAAATTAGAAAATTTGATATATTGTTTTGATAACTGTGATGAAACTTTGTTTGTCTTGGCAATTAAAAAACAGGTATTTAGTTTTATCAGAGAAAAAAAAAGAACCGAATGGAACCGGTACCGTACCTGGTACCGAATGGAACCGGAACCGAGGTACAAGGTACAGGTACCGGTCCAAAATTTAGGAACCGAGGCATGGAAGGTACAGGTACTCGGTCTCGTCAAGAACCGAGCCGAACCGTACTGTGTGCACCCTTATGCAAAACGGAGATTAAAACATGAAAATAGTTTAGTTTTATAGTATTACGAGAAATCCTTACCTCTTACGCAATCCAAGTGAAAATCCTGATATCCTAGCAATCCAAGCAAGTAGTATTCCATGCAGATAAAGTAACAAAACATATCTTTATTTTTATTTTCTTTTTGTAAAGTAGCAGAGATGAAAAGAGGAAAAATACATGGTTTATTTTTCTTTTCTAGGGTTTTAGGAAAAATACAAAATAATATATATATATATATATATATATATTATTAACCCTAAAGACTTATTCCTTTTCCCATACGTATTACTAGCCACAAAAAATCATGTGCTCTACTAGGTAGTGACCCTATCATTCCATGGGCTAACTATTTCTTTTAGCCACCCACTAATTTGAGCTATATGCACCCCAAAACCATCACAATAAAATACTAAATAAACTAGGATTCGTACATCACATATATACAAATTGCTATGTCAACTCTAATGAGTTGAAAATGGGCTTTAAGCCCAGATTCAAAAATAACAGAGGTTATACTATAAATCTCTAAAAAAATAATTTCTCCGGAAATTCGAGGTGTAGCTAAGTTTATGAATTACCTCTCAGTAATTCCGGATATTTGTCTCGTATCTCATACTCCAGCTCCCAAGTTGCCTCTTCGGAACCATGATGTTGCTAGAGCACCTTCACGGTTTTGATGGTTTTCCTCCGAAGGATTTGTTCCTTTGAGTCGATTACGCGCAACGGTTTCTATTCATAAGAAACATTGTCGTTCAGTTGCAAGTCTCTCCATTCGATGACGTGGGACGGATCAGCATTGTATTTACTAAGCATGGATACATGAAACACATTGTGTATGTCTGCAAATTGTGTTGGTAGAGCTAGTTGATATGCTAATTCTCCAATTCGTTGAAGAATTTCAAATGGCCCAATATAGCGTGGTGCCAATTTACTTTTCTTCCAAAAACGTTTAATGTCTGGTATAGGACTAACTCTTAGAAACACATTGTCCCCAACCTGGAACTCCAATGGTCTCCTTCTTACATCTGCATAACTCTTTTGATGACTTTGTGTCGTTCTCAGACGGTCTTGGATGATCCTTATCTTCTTTGTTGTCTCTTGAACCATCTGGGGCCCTATGACACTTCTTTCGCTAACCTCAGCCCAAAATAATGGTGTTCGACACGTTCTTCCATACAACGCCTCATAAGTTGCCATACCTATACTGGACTGATAATTGTTGTTGTATGCAAACTCAACAAGGGGTAAATGATCGCTCCAATTACCTTTGAAGTCGATCGCACATGATCTTAATATATCCTCCAAAATCTGAATTGTTCGCTCGGTGAAAAATTGGTCACCCATCATCTACATGTCATACCTGGATCCAAGCTGATCAAGCAATATCCAAGGCAATTCAGGCATGAGATAGAAGAGCAAATCAAGACTGAGATTCAGAATCTGCTAGCTGATGGCTTTATTAAGCCCGTCCATCATCCGACCTGTTTGGCTAATGTAGTTCCGTTGAAAAACAAAAAATGGACAGATCATGTGCTGCGTAGATTTCAGAGACTTGAACAGATGCTGCCCAAAAGAGGATTTTCCTCTACCTAACATCGGCATGTTAGTAGATGGCACCCGCGGACACGTCATGTTCTCCTTCATGGATGGATATAGCTGGTACAATCAAATAAGGATGTACGAGTAGGACGCAAGTAAGACAGCCTTTCGAACCCCTCTCGGAAATTTTTAGTATACTGTAATACCACTTGGTTTGAAGAATGTCGGTGCAACGTATCAACGCGCTACGACGACAATCTTCCATGGCATGGTGCATAATCAAGTCGAAGACTATATGGATTATATAATAGTCAAATTAAAAGATCCGATAGATCACACAGGGGTCCTGCGACAAGTGTTCAAGTGCCGTGAATACAAGTTGAAGATGAATCCTTTGAAATGCGCTTTCGGCGTCTCTTCAGGCAAATTTCTGGGATTCCAGGTGACCGCTGAGGGAACCAAAGTGGACCCATCCAAGACCCAAGCTATCCTCATGATGCTGCCTCTTTGAACTATGAAGAAACTCCAAAGCTTCATGGGCAAGAAAAGAGCAAGTTTTGTCTGGATCGCACTACAACGGGAAGCGTTTCGGAAGATTCAACAAACATTGTCATCTCCAAATCATCATAAAGGGTTCGCCTATTATGTCAGTCCGGACGAAGAGTGAGCCCGGGATATCTTCAGATCTACTGGAGCCAATACCTCAAGTGAGCAGCCTCAAGAATATAGCGATGTCCACGTCATAATGTCGAGAAAGAATCCGCAGCTTGGGTGAATCACTATGTCAGACTTAAGAGGAATGCTTCAGCAAAACTGTGAACATCCAAATGATTATGTCAAGAGGTCCCAAATTCAGGTATTGAAGGGTCACAATCCAAATGTGATTGAACAACAAGTGGTGTAATTTGGCATCAATAGGATGGTACATGTCAATCGTGCTTTGTCTAAGAGCATGTGTTTTCATACACCCACTGAAGTCCGAGAAGCTGCTAAATGCTCATCTTGCAACAGCACTTGCCCTGCTAGAAAGAACAAGCATGTCCATCATAAAGAGCCTTATGATGTTTGTGGAAACATACATCTCACCAACATGCAATCCAAGCTTCAGCCTTCTGTAAAGCAGTTTTGCTGAAGCAACAAGAGGAAAACTACCGAGATACAACATCCTGCACGTCCAAAATCACCAACTCCAAACTTCAGTACCATGCGCACGACTGCCAAAATGGTGAAACAACGTCAAAGATATTCCATATCTGGATCGACGGTAACTACGTCAATGAGAAATGCTTTCATAATCTATCTCCCGTAGAAGAAGTAGTTCTGTTACCAAAGGAGTATGACTGGGGACTGCTTACCACTGCCCATCTCAAAGATGGTAAATTTAGAGAGATGAAAACACTCTATCATTATGATTCCAAGATGGCCAAAGATGATGATATACTCAAGAGATCAGATGTAAAGACGGCCCCGTGAACCTAGCGTGACAACATATATCAAGTCGAGAGCTCTAGATACTCGCGGGCAGGGGACTGTCTCTCTTTTTTCTATTCCATGAAGAAACATCAAGAAATCCATCAGTTCCAACTTATCCCTCTAATAAAGAGACGATCTCTAACGTTATATAAAGAGTGTCAAGTTAGTGCAAGTTGCTATCATGCTTCTTCCTGTAAGTCTCTCCTGATCACAGTTGCAGCTAAGAACCGTTGTTCATTTGTTGATACCAGTGCCCGAGCTTCACCATAGCAACAATCGCTACGGATAGAGGTAATCCGAACTTCTGCATATTTTATTTTCCCACGGAGAAGTAATGGAGTCACATAGGAGAGATGGCGATATCTTAATTATGGTAAACTCACCGATCATACAAGATAGAACCATATAAATCACGCTTGGACTGAGGCTCAACATGAAATTCCTTCGCCGTCAGTCAAGGACTTCTTCAACACAAGAGAGATGGTCAATCAAAAAGCATGTTGTTTGCAAGGGGAAACCAAACTGAAAAAGAAGCATCTTCAACGCTCCCTCCAAGCCGCTTCAATATTCTCTCTTCAGAAGAAGGTGTTTCAGCTCTCTCCAGAAGAAGAAGCCGCTTCAACATTCCCTCTAGCAGAAGCCGCTTCAAACGCTCCCTCCAAGACGCTTCAATGTTCTCTGTTCAGAAGAAGGCGTTTCAGCTCTCTCTAGAAGAAGAAGTATCTTCAACAATTCAATGCTCTCTTGGACCTGCTCGCTCCAAGAGATGCTTCAACACTTTCCGGGACCTGTTCGCTCCAAAAGCTGCTTCAACACTTTCCGGGACCTGCTCGCTCCAGAAGCTGCTTCAACGCTCTCTGCAGTACCCACATCCACATTTGAGTAGACAAGGTTTATTTTTGGGCGAAGCAAGCACGCAGTGGGTCACATGTTTGAGCAAAGTAGGAAGCAAGGTCAAGTCAGCAAGGCCGGTGTTTGGTTAATAAAGAAGGATCGGTGTTTGGTCGAAGTAGCAAGGATGACGCTCGAGCAAGCACATCAACTGTACGGGCAAGGCAGGCACAGGACATGCCCGACGTCTGAAATATGTACATGGTGGACCCGTGTTTGATCGAAGCATGCACAACTGCCCATGTTCGAACCAAACATGCTCACATCAGGTCCCACGCTCGACCGAGCAGGCATAGCAAGGTCGATTGAAGCAGGCAAGACCGACATTCGAGCGGATCAAGCATGAAGCAGGCTCTCGACCGAATCAAGCATAGCAAGGTCGATCGAAGCATGAGATACCGATATCATGATAGGGGAACGCTCGCCTGGAAGCCTCTTGAACGTGACATGCTTCAAAGACAGGATGACCCGTCTCTCCTGGTAACATCTAAACTTTGTCTCAAAAGTTTTATCTTTATTTGTCACCATCTAATGCCTACCCCATAATAGTGTAACCATTGCATGCTTGGTAGGGGACTTAATGTTGATAGTGGGTTTTAGCTCAGGTCTAAAGTTGTAAAACGAATTTTGTGTCGACATCCTGCAAAGGTTAAGGCCATTTGACAAACGATGAGTGCAGAAATCCTTTCGTTCTATTTATTTGAAGCAATTCTATAAATACACAAAATTCATCCTAAATGGTGCATGTATCAACAATCCCAATATTATGTGATTTATAGCATTATTAATTAATGCATGTGTATCCTTGTATTTCCTGTGTTGTTCTCAACAGGACCCTCATTATTGGTGCGGCATGATGACTGAGTGTTGCTCTCAACAGAGTAACACGAATCTCCAAGTGTCAATAGTGAGGCATGCACGAACTACCCGTATAGGCTACATCTCTCGGTGTGTTATACTAGCCCGATTGATCATATATCTCTCGGTGTATTATCCTAGCCCAATTGAGAATCTGGACTGTCCATATCAGTCTCAGAAACAATCACGACCACGCAAGTTGGCCGCACGATTTAACCAGCCTAGACGGTCCTCAGCAGGAGAAGACTATCACCACAATGACCACCAGCGGGCCCGTTTATGCCATGATAGGTCGAACATGTATCACGCCTCCAAAACAGCCACCAAACGCCAACCTGAAGAAGGATGGTCGTATAACAGCTTGGAGAAAAATCGAACGAGAAAGACTGCCAACGGTAGTCTCAAAATCAGCCACGGCCGTCCAACTTCGCCGGCACAATTGGATGGCGTGGATTATCCCATGACTGGTCGGACAAGATTATCATGCACACCGGTGGGCCCCCTTCTTACCTACCTGACCGACCATCTCATGAGAAAGCCTTGGAGCAATAAACGTTTGCTCAAAACAAGGCTGGCGTGATGCTTTAAAGGGTCACGGAATTTCATATGTGTCGCAGTTTGATCACAACCATCCAACTTCAACGGCATGTTTGGATGGTTTAGATAAAACCTATGACCATGGAATAGGTAACAGCGTGCTCACCGCCTGCCCAATGTGGGCCCCACACGATCGGCCTTCCCAAGGAAGGAACGTGACATGCGGAACCGATCGGGTGAAGTAGCATGGGCGTGAGCCGTATGAAACCTTAATTATGGTTTACGGCATGTTACATATGTCGCTAATCGATCACGAGCATCCATCTTCGCAAGCTTGGATGGAGGGTATAGATGTAGACTCAAAAGGTCCCGAGCATGTCAACATGATCACTTTGGGCCCGTCTACATGCATCACTGATCGGTCAAGGCCAACCATGGTCGGACGCCTCAAAACACGTGCCCAAATATGGCATGATGCACGGCTTCTAATTCCTTTGCGGCATGGGATTTCTGTCGCAAATTGATCTCAACCACTCATTTTTGCCAGACAAATTGAGTGGCATAGATCGCACCTTTATGCGACAGTGAGATATGGACGTGGACACCAGCATGCCGTCTACACGCATGCCTGGTCAGTTCTCTCTAAAACACTCCCCATGCTTGGTTTCGACCAAGCTGAAGAGTGTTGCTTGCGCACCTCTTCAAAACCCTAATCAACGGTCGCAAATACGTCATCTCTTCCGTCCAACTCTACCATCTTGGTTTGGCAACCCAAGATAGGGGTTAAGAGGCCAATAATATGCCGTGGTGATTACCATCCGTCACTCTACCACATGGAGTGATCGGTCAAGGGAGAGCTTGCATGCGCAGCCTCCAAATGGTCATTCGAATATGACTAGGCATGCACTAGTTTTAAGATGCTTAATCCGCGACATACTCCGTAAAACCTTAAAATAGCGATGCTTCATTCATGCTAAATATATTCGATGCATTACATGCATAGAATTCACATGATGTTTCATAAACATCGACTTCCCAAATAACTTAGTTATTTAACCTAGAATCATCATATGCTACCTTCTGTGGGTCCCACGATCCACACTCGAGACATCAAACATGTCACAAACTGGGGGATACTTACTGGGGTACTGGTCTGGCGGTTTACAGCGTGTAGCGCGCAACGCGCCATCATAAGAATGTGTTAGGAAAGCATGGACGGTTAGCGATGATAGGAGAAGTGGATTAAGACGTGATCATGCAATCACCCACACGACCCCACTACTCCATCACTCCACTTCCTACGAGATAAAGGTTTGCGCTATGACTTGTATAAATAGGTCCTTTGCCTATTTTCAAGAAAACACAGACAAAACACAGAAAAAACCAAGTGTTGTCATCAGTATCCAGAAAACACCATTCTGATACAAGTCATAAAAGCCAACACCTTCACAATCTCAACACCTTCTTTGCTTCCCTTCCTTAAATCAACCCCATTTCCTTCACTTTGTGATCGAGGCAAGTCTGGAATGGCCATTTCTTGGTTTAGGTCAGAATTGTATAGATTGATCTCTCGAATCAAAAGCACTCTTGTGCAGTGCATTTGTTTAGGGTTTTGATTCATTTCTCATCCACACACCCAAAATTACCAAAACCTGCAGAAATAGTTTTTACCCATAAACAACAGTGTCATAGTATTATTACACAGCGTCAAAGTCCAATTGCATCACAACTTTAATAACAATACTATGGTGATACTTCATTCCCCCTTAGTCAATACTCCATCTCACATGGAAACCACTCCCCCTTACATAATGATCCGAAAACCATACGTATTTGTAGTGTGAACTACATATTAATTCTCCCCCTTTTTGTCAATAAAATTGGCAAAGGTACAAGAACGGGATCCTAATGAAATTTCCGTAAGAGACATTTCATGACCAAAGGTAAATGTATATCATCTTGTTTATATGCAATCATAAATCTGAAGCTAAATGCATTCATCAAGGAGTTCATAAAGATACAAGATGACCCCTCTAATATTCCACAGCCGTACTCCCCACAAAGATTTACAATTAAGCACAAGTTCAAAAGAACTCTCCCCCATAAAATGTCATTCCCAAAGGAATAACAAGAGCGACCTTAATTTCAAAAAGAAAAAAAGGATTTCTTTAGACTCAACAAATCACATACAAGTAAGAATTTGGAATCCAAAAAGAATTCAATCATATTAACCAAGGTTAATTTGACTAAATATACTCGACAAAAGCAAACTTATGGAGACTTAAATCAATTAGATTAATCACAATAAAACTCACAAATAATCTAATTGTCATGCACAACCAAACCAATTACAAGAGTAATCAATTTAATTGGCCACACTCGACATAAGAAATTCTATGGAGCAATGACTAAGTTAATCACGAATAACCAAACCAGTCAAAGGAATGCTCAAACATGAGAAAACTTATGGAGTGCTAACTAAATAATCACACAAGATGATTAATTTAGTCTAATCATGTTCAACATAAAGTACCTTACGGAACAAGAACTAAGCTAATCATAAAAGCGATCAACTTTTGTTGTTTTAGTGCTCAACATAAGACACTTAATGGAACAACACAGTATTTACACAAAGATTGTGGATCGAAGAATCGACCTTATACCGTGGAATAAACAAGGATTCATTTTATGTTTCCATCACTATTTGCACAATGACACACAATAGACATCATCCTTGAATCACAAAAGATTTTAACCTATCTTACATCAAAACTTGACAATATAGGCTTAACTTTTGTGTTTTGCCAAAAGTCTATTCATTCTTTTATCAATATTTGCATATCAATTCACGAACGACTTTACTTTTGACAAAATATGGGACAATTAGGTTCACGGACGTAAACACACATATTCCATCAAAATATTGCAATATATAAAACCATAAAGATTAATACTGCAACCATCATCTTCCAAACAAGTTCAGAATTTAACACTCTAAAAACAAGAATATGAAAACTTTGGACATACCTATGTGTATTCACAATAATGGCTATTCCAAAACACTAGTTATTCTTCTAAACAAAAGAGAAAAATAGAAGATTTACTAGGCAAACAGAAATCAGAGTTCATTAAGAACCTCGTATCTTTCAATGAAACCATAAAAGAATGTATGCTGACTTGGTTAATTTTCCACCCACTACTTTGCTGACTCTTCCAACTGATTGCACGACTTCCTCACATTCTCATCGTGGGTGAACACACGTGTCGTAGACCGTCAGACCAAAACCTTAGTTAATATCCCCCTATGTGACACGATTGAAATCTCGTGATTGTGGAGTCAGTTGCTGACTTTATGGGATGATGAGTCTATGTAATGCTGAGTTGAACATGATTAGAAAATATTCTGAAACTCATGAATTTAACGTGTCTGCTGAGACGAGGTATCATTAGAACCTAAGATGAGCAAACTGCGTTGCTGAACTGTTGAATATTGATAGTTGAACCAATATTCTTTGATCTAAACAAATATTTCTAGTCTGAGCGAATATTGCTAACTTGAATAAACATTGCCGGTTTGAGCGAATATTGCAAGTTTGAGCAAATAATGTTTTTTGATGAATCGTTGGTAGCAAGACCAAATAAAATATTAATGTAAGTTACTGGCTGCTGGGTCAAGAAAAATAAATAAAGTGTTGATTATGAAATCATCATAGAATTATCAGAGTGTTTGAATCTGCTCAGAATCACGTTTCTGCAGAGCTCTGGATTCAAAACCCTAATTTTACCGAAATGGTGATTTATTGCAAATTAATACAGAGTTATCCAGGGAACGGATACATGGGATGATTGGTTCATCATATATCACCCAAATGCTTAAATGGGCAAAAATACCAAAGTCTCTCGGGATTAGTTGGTGAAAGAATGATTAAATGCTGGTTTAATTACTGAAATAATGCTCGTGTGAGCGACAAATAATAAAACTTGATGTTATATGGAAATATGAAGGACCGACCAAGAGGTCATGAGACCGGCTCTTGGTGGGCGTGGGACCAGTGGATGGTCATTTGAGCAAACTTCCAATTTTTTGGAAAGAGTTTGAACCTTATGATGAGCAATTGAGCAAATTAGGTTAAAGTCGTTAAAACATGCGGGACCAGCTGTTTGCAAGCCTCAGGGTCACCCTTGGTCGGTCAAGGGGATGCGCCCGTGTCACCACGGTGTCTGCGCTTCAGTCCTAAGAATTTTGATATTTTCTGGTGCACGTTTGAGCAACATTTTGAGAAAATATGCAAAATCCATTGTTTTGCTGAAACTGGGAAAAATACATGAGATAATGAAAATAATAAATAAAACAGGGAATTACAACATGTGGGACCGGCCAATGCTAGGGCATGACCGGCCGGTTGACAAACACGGTCCCACATGCTTTCCCAGTTTTATGTAATTTTATGCATTTTCTCTGATTTGAGGGAAATTCCATGAAACAGGAGAGTTTGATGAAATTAGGGAACTTTTGTGAGATGAGAGGAATAAATTAATAATAAAATAGGGAATGGGAGTGTGGGACCGGCAATGGCCGAGGCATGGCCGACCGGCCAATGGGCACGGGTCCCAAGCCGCTCTTTCCAATTTTACCAAATTTTGATGATTTTAGAGAATTTTCATAAAATCAAAGGGATTTGTTGAAATCAGGGAGTTTTCATGAATTAGGGAAACAAAACACCAAATAATAATAAAATAATAGGCATGTGGGACCGGCTAGGGCATGGAAGGCCGTCTAGAGCCCGGTCCCACAAGTTTTCCCTAATTTTTTAATATTTTATATGATTTTAGAGAAAATACATGAAATTAGGTGATTTTAGGGAAAATTCATAAAATCAAGGAATTTTCATAATTTGAGAAGAAATAATAAAATAATGGGACGTGAGGTGTGGGACCGGCCACGGCCAAGGCATCACCGGCAGGCCGGCGGTCCCATGACACATTTCCCTAATTTTATCATTTTTTGATAAAATCATGTGATTTAGATAAAAATACATGAAATTAGGTAATTTTCATGATTTTATGGAAAATTCATAAAATCAAGGAATTTTCATAATTTGAGAGAAATAATAAAATAATGGGACATGAGGTGTGGGACCGGCCACGGACAAGGCATGACCGGCCGGCCGGCGGTCCCATGACACCTTTCCCTAATTTTATTATTTTTGATAAAATCATGTGATTTAGATAATTTCTTTGAAATAAAGAAAATTTGCTCAAACGAAAGGATTTTCATGAGATCAGGAAAATAGTAAAAGTATGATCAATAAAATTGGGCACGGGACTGGTCAAGGCATGGTTGGCTGGCTGGTAAGCCCAGTCCCCTTGTGCTTTTGCTATTATTATTTTATTATTTTTTTTCCTTCATATTTTGCATAGGTTCCTCGTTCGTTCGA
Source organism: Papaver bracteatum (assembly GCA_023529315.1). Taxonomy (NCBI): domain Eukaryota; kingdom Viridiplantae; phylum Streptophyta; class Magnoliopsida; order Ranunculales; family Papaveraceae; genus Papaver; species Papaver bracteatum. The sequence goes on from JAJJWX010003511.1 coordinate 426,962, forward strand.
ATTTTTTGAAATGCTCGTCCGTGCATTCAAAATGCTGATATGTGCATTATCTGCTAATTACACTTGCACCATTTTTGTGTCAGGGCTTATTCGATGCTCAGATGCCTGTTTCGTTGGATATTTATCACTAACTCGTGGCATTCTGCTGGGAAGAACCACGAATTGAAGTGACGAAATATAACGAAGAATCGTAGAATATTGATGGATATTCAGACGATTAAAGATGGCTCGTAGAATATTGCTGGATATTCAGATGATGGTTCGTAGAATATTTCTGGATATTCAGACGATTTCAGACAATTAATTGATGGCTCTATACCAGAAGGGCTTCCTGTCTAGGAGCATTAATCATCTGAGGGTTGAGAAATATGAACTTGCTGGAGTGTCATATTCCTCTTGCATAGTCGGGGAAAACCTGGTTGCATCCCGAAGACGTTGTCGCACTATACTAGCAGGCATGTTGTCTAGGAGCCGCCAAATCTTTCAATTATATACAGTATGATATGTGTCGTGGCCTCAGCTGGAAAGCTACACATCTACATCTTCTCTGAGAGACTTTCTCTATCAGAGGTGACATGAGCTTTCATGCATGGAGACATGGGTCTCGATATTCATCTGTTTGTCGGATCCGAAGTAATTACTGAAATTGCTCAGTATTCATGAGATGTGTTGTGGCCTCAATTGAGAGACTACACATTCACATGTACTCTGAGAGATAGTCTTCTCAGTCAGAGATTTTATGGCATGAGCTTTCATGCTTTAACGAGAGACATGAGCCTCAATACTTATCCAGTTGCCGAATCTGGAGTATAGTTTTACAATTCTACCCTTTGTCAAAAATCCACCATCTATATTAAGTCCCCTGCTTAGTGAGGAACAATCATGTTCCTCACTCAGCATTGAATAGTGATTTTCCTGGTACAAATAAAATAAGTAATTGAACTTAGTTATATGATAAGATATTACCGGATTTCGACCGAATGAGCAAACCATGGTTTGAGCGAAAACCCCAGTGGCATAATAGAGCGTCATCCAGTGAACATGAATTGGTGTAGAACCTCTGATTCGATGGTGGAACCTTGGTTGGTTTAAGATTCACGGGCCAGGCCCGAAAAGGAAATCCTTAAGGAATTAGGTTTTGGAAATAAAATTAGGTATAAAAGGAATTAATCCCTTTGTTTTTTTTTTATTTCTCTCCCACGTCCACCACCTTCTTCACCTCCCCTTCCCTTCACGTCCGAGCATCAGGAGGAGCAGAAGAAAATTCGCCAGAGTCGCCGACCGCCGGCGCCGTCAGTCACCGTCCGGCCAACTCCGACCAGGTAAAAAAAATATTAAAGCTTGCTGATTTTATAAATTGTTCATGGTGAAATTCTATACATGTATATATATTAGTGTGAGTTTTGTAGAAAAGCCCTTATTTTATTAAACGTATGTTCGTTCGATGGTTAGTTTAGGAAACTAGCAACAATCCCTAACTTGAGAGAGATTTTTCTTTGAAAATAGACCTGTGTCCAGTGGTAAAATTTTGTTTATGAGCTTTCATGGGAAACAAAACTTTATGTTAAGAGTTGTGAGCTTTTACAAAACCAAAGTAAACCTCGTTTTAGAAAATACCATTCATTCGAGGAAAAATAGATTTTTTTTTATGCATGTAAACTTATGTTCAGTGATAAAACCTTATTTATGAGCTTTCATGAGAACTAATATTTTATCACAAGAGGTGTGAGCTTTCACAAAGCTAGCATAAACCTTCGTTTTAAAGAAAATGCTAATACAAAGGAAAATAGATTTTTTTTTTTAATATATATGTAGCCGTGACATATTATGTGGGATATGATGAAATATTTCATTCATATGGATTTGTTCTCATTAAAATAAATTTTTGAAAATTTACGTGAACAAATTATACTAGTTATTGCTTCGTAAAATCAAGACGCGGGTTTTGAGTAACCTTCGAAACTAGACAATTTATTTATGATGAAATAATATCTTGTTGTAAATTTCATAGGTCAGTTGTGTGAATGTTCACATTATGAAAATTATGTCTATGATTTTATGAGAAAATCATTTTTTATGAACTAATGAAGTCTCGTTCATTACTGCAGGTTTCAAGGAACGAACTAATTTTACGTACTAACTCTTGTGGCACAATCACTACTGTTAATGAAATTGAAAGAGGTAAGAGTTTAGAATTAATATTTTTAGATGCTGGAATTCCCGTTTTCATGAATCCATCATCTCATCGAATTTTCATTCAGATGACTGAAAATAAATATCATGTGATTTTTACAGCTGATTTCCAAAGATCTCTGATCTCCCAGCCAATGGTGCTTCCAGAGATAAAATATGTGTATATGATGACATCTCCATAGAGGAATCATGTATGGATGAGGCTTCCGTTGGTAAAGAAGACGAAATACCTAGAGTCAAGAATGTCCCGAACATAGATGACGCATTCTTTGAGGTTCAGGATACCGAAAAGCGTCTCAATTCCCCGGTATATGGCCTTCTGATTAATCCCAGGACGGTCACTCAAAAGAAATTGGTGACTCCTCGTGCTGCTATTCGGTTTTGTCTTGAACGAGAACTATTCCAAGATTTAATGATTGAGTTCAAGCTCTCTCGGCGTCCCTTAGAGAAGTTTTCTGGGTGGTCTAGACACATGCTGGGATTTTCTCGTGTCAGAGACATGCTGGATAGAGAAAAAATTACCAGGGCCGTTCAAACATCTGGAGATTTGTATATCTTTCATGACGCAGAGGTATTGTAGCTCTTCTTGCTCGCTGGTGCATCCCAACTCACATATTTATATGCAGCCGGGGAGAGTTCACTATTACCTTAGAAGATGTAGTTGCTTTATTGCATCTTCCAATTACAGGTAACTTTCCTGAAGAACTCTGGGCGGTGGAGGAAAAAGCAGTTTCGAAAACTTTAACAGCTGAGATGGAGAGAATCAACAAGGTCTTTGGTAAAAGCTGTTATGCTCATTGGTTGACTGATAGACACATTTTTGCGTCTGAATTGTCCTTAGTATCTCTATTGTTGGTACTCAATTTCTTACTTATTATGGTATTTTGTGTGTTTGTAGGTATTTTTGGGAAATAAACATTTTTGGAAGAATCAGCTCGAAAAACTGCTAAAGACACCCCCGGAGGACATTTGCTATACGGACCCCCACTTTGGATAAGGGACAGCCACGGCTATATATAGCCCATTTATCCACAACACCCAAATTACTATCAGCACCCCAGCAGCAGGATAAGGGGCACCTCCCTTTCTTCCTCATTTGAACGATATTTTTGGCGGGAAAACAAATCATCACACCTAAAGAATTAGGGTTGGGATTTTGATCGAGTTTTAGAGAGACTAAAAGGCTAAAAATGATTGGGTTTAATTCTTAGGCCTAAACAGGCCTGGTATAGTCATTTGATTGAACCCATATTGGCTATAACTCGAGTTATAAGGAAACAAAGGTGTGAACTTTTCACGGGTATTTCAGGCAAGATCTTTGGCCGGATTCAATGGGTTCTTTGGATTGTTATGGGCATGTTCTATCTAAACAGGGTTGGTAATCACTTCAGTTTGGAAAAGAAAGGAAGTTACATGGAGTTGAAGTTAACAGGGGAGAAATATTATCTGTATTTCTGTTACTCGATTTTGTGAAAGATTTGGGGAGATTTGTTCGTGGATTTTGCTGTGGTCCAACCTTTTTCGGTAAAACAGGGCTGGTAATTCTTTCAGTTCAAGAAAAATAAGGAAAGTTGCCTGATTTTGGATAGAACGGGGCATGTGGATATTCCGGGTTTGTTTGCTATCATTCTGTGGAAGTTACGTGGGAATAACATCCTGGGAAGAGTTTTACTTCTTCTAAAACACGTATTCAACGTTTTTGGGTCGTGTAAACACTTGTAGTCGCGTGAAAGAGAGAAAAGAAGGTAATAATGCCCGAAATACGACAGGATATTATTCTTGAGTAATGAAGGTGATTCTCGAGTTATGGCCGAGATCTTATGATGCTGCTATGTATTTAACGGGTTCTTGATCGTCATAGAACGGGGACGGAGAGATTGGGAGAATATAGAGCACGCCAGAGTTGAAGAAATCAAGTTGCAGAGAATATTTTTTTACTGCTGATGTGAAGAACTCGAAGTACATAAGACTACCAGAGATAGTCGTTCATGGTACAGAAACTACGACAGTTAGGAGAGGGTCGCAGTGCTACAGGAACAACAATAGTATTCAATTATCTCTTTGTAACAGGGTTTTGCAACAATTATAAACATTGCAAACACCCGGTTTTCATCATTTTCTCTTCATTTCATCATTTGTACACCTCCTTTGAGCAATAATAATGATTTTTGAGCGTGTTTCCAACATGATGTGCTAGACCTATCCTCTGGGGCGACGGAGGAAGCAACTTTTCATGATTTTGGTAAATGAAATAATTCTTTATATGACTTTTTGCATAGATTTAATTACTTTATGATTTCTATTAATTATTTTTTATTTTGTTTGATGCCGCGTGCTTGGTTTTAATTACTTTTGATGTGTCATGCTTATGACTTACATATAATGTTTTATGAAATCTAGTTTTGGCAAAGAATTAGAGTCACAACTTCTTTTGTTTGAGCTATATTGTATAGAGTTAATGACTAAACCACAAGAATATGAAAAGTAGTGAAATCCTGCGTCCTAGTGTCTCTTCATCCCGTGACAATATTTTGTATATATATTTTTCTATTATTTTAGTTTTTTTTAATTCTTAAAATCAATCTCATCAAGTCCGAGTGAACGACAACCTTACTACCACTTTCTACAACATTATTGATTCACATCATTGACACATTGGTGGCCACGAGACGTCCCTCTTGATGAACCCGTCGGTATGTTGTCTATTGCTGCTTTCTTGTGCTTGTGGCTATCCAGGGACGTGTTTGAAGATGCGGGTACCTTGTTGAATCTATTTGTAATCCCTTTCGCTATTAAGCTGGCTTAAGGTGAACAACTTCCGCTAGGTATCTTATTCTTGGGCTCTTTGTATTCTAACCTGGAATCTTTAGTCGTAGACACCAGTGTTTCGATCGGCTTCATGAAGATTGAATGCTACGCCAATACAATGTTCCTCCAGGGTCTGATGTGGGAACGTTTCGGAAACTATGCACCCATTCCCTGTAGTATCTTACAAATTCTGAACTCTGCTGCTTCTGGATGTATTTTCCATGAGAAAGACAACGCTAGGATTATGTGCTGGTCTACAAAGCAAATTTAATCCAAGACGCTCTTCGTTGATATTTTGGATGATGAGTCTGAGTTCAACTTCCGCCCTTGGGTGATGGTTCCTCCTCATGTTTCTCAATTGACAACTTTCAATACTGGAGAAAGTAAGTATTTGAGATCCGATGCTGATTTGAGCGATGGCGAAAGATATTTCATGTTGAGTTGCACTCCCGGTTATCTATTATCAGCAATGTATGGAGATTTTTCGGTGGGGGAGTATAATATTGATAGAACCGCCCATCAGATGGGTATGGACCAATGCATCCCGACTTTTTGAAGGATAAAACCATCAGTGGAACAACTTAAATCTTGTTTAGATCATACATATGCTGAAGGAAGCTTTTATTGGTTTCCTTGTGCTGATCGAACTACGTATGTGACTCCAGGTTACATAGAATTCTGGGATCAGCAGCTTAAGTGTCTCAATGATTACGTGACGGCCTCCCAACCCTTAGTGAAAGAACCTCCTTCATCTGAGATGAGTGCCTCTCATCCAAGATTAAGGAGTATCTCTGGTGGTGGTAAGCGAAAGACAACTCCAAGAAGTTCACCGGTATGTATTCTCTTGTGTATTCCTCATACAACTTGTATAATTATCTTTAACTCTCACATCAATTTCCTCTTGCAAGATGGTCATGCTGTGATACCTTGAATTGAAGTGAGTTGTTTCCCAACACCATAAAGTCCCCAGTCGCCTTTTTGGTGAGTTGTTGACATTTTTCTGCTCTGACTTCTTCTATTCGCTTTACCAGGATCACAATATCAATATTTGTTTTGTAGAATTTTGCACCGTCTGTTATTGATGGCCTTCATTTCACTCCTGGTCGAACAACTCAGGGATACAATACTGACGAGGAAGTCGATGTAATCATTCTCTTTTCATTCTAAACCAGTGTAACATGCCTCTAGATGATTTGATGATGACTATTGTTGATGTATTCAAGAGGAATTTGTCATGGATGAGGAGGATGTTAATGTACCGCACTCCTCATTGAGTGATAAGAATGTGGAAAGCTCCCGAAATCCTGAATCGAATGAAAATATGGAGAGTTCTCAAAATCCAGAGTCAAATGAAGATAACGAAGTTGCTAATGGAGATTCCAACATTGTTGAGTCTTCAAATGGTTTGGAGACTCCCTTAGTAAGTATCTTCTCCCATAGTTTCTTCGTAGAAGTATTAAATTGTTGATTTATGCATGAATGAATGAAAACCCATGTGAATATGCACATAATTTCGGTGAAATACGTCGTCAGAAAATTTCAGGCTTCAGTTTTTTAATGAAAACACCGTAAAACCTTCGTCCAGAATCGGATTTTCAATGTCTGCATATGCATTCTCATGCCCAGGAAATTTCCAAGCTTTTCCAAAGAAGATTTTTAAGTTCTGAGCACGTTCTGAGCCTGAAAAGGGCAAAATAGTTAACATCCAGGAGACTTTCAGAACTTTCCCATATTACGGGTTGCTTAATGGTTTGGCCACATCTCCTTACTTGTTTATCCAATCATCATGAAAGTTTGATATGTTGTATAGTACTTCCATACAGAGAGAATGGTGTACAATCCAACTCCATAATCTATACCAATTGCTCCTAGTTCGTCGTTGAACACAGGGCAGTGTAAATTTTTATTCAGCTGAGTTTCTTCGAAAACGTGTTTCATTGCACATATCTTAAATGCATAATAAGGAACTTAGATGATGTTAGTTCACTTACTTTCTTAATTTTATGATTTTATTGGCCTTCCACTCTTGAATTATTCTAATCCCTTGTAATCTTCGCATTAGGTACCGAACAACGAAGTTGGGAATCATGGATCCAATAATAATGGTTTGGGCAATCCATGAGTTGTTGGTGACAAAACTTCCACATTTGCACCTCAAAATGATGAAGTGCTGGTCATTGATGTCGTAGAGGTAGTGGAAACTCCAATTGTGCCTCAGACGGTAGAACCCGAACCCGAAATAGCAGAAGTTACTTCCTCTGAAGTCGTCTCTATGGTTGTCAACACTGCTCCAGTAACTGAGAACCAGATGATATTGCACGAATATCCCATTGCAAGGATTCCCTTTGACCCTCAATTTGGTGAGTTACTCTCATATCACCAGCTTATTGGAGGATTTAGCGTTCCCATCGGATATGCTGATATGTACAAGGAACTGTGGGAAATTTATTGACACATTGTTATTACTCGGGATCCGGGACGCAGTTATTTATTGACGAAACAAGTAGATGACATCTTGCATGTTATAGATAATATTCGGACTACTGCCAGAAATGTTGTTTCTCAAGATGTACTCTTTGATTGGGAGTACAACTTGAAGAATGTTGAAGATCTTGGCTTCAACCTGAGGTGGCTCCGTCAAAGACTTGAAGCTATCGAGAAATCAATAAAGGGTGATGCTCATTTCCCTACTAGTGATGTCGTGTTGAAGAAGATGAATGAGGTCGTTGAGCTGACCAGGAAGTTGGAGGTGGAAAAGGCAACCTTGAAAGTTTTGGAGGAGGCAGAGGAGCAAAAATCTTTCTTTGATGGCTTTCTTTAGTTTCCTTTCCGTAATCTCATAAACATGAACTCTATGAGAGATGTGAGATTTTATTTGGGTTTTTGATTTTTGGTAGGTGTTGAGTCTATGACTGAGGATTTTCTTTTGATTTTGGATTTGATAAAGATTTTTCTTTAAGTAAGGTGAACTGAATTTTTGATAAATTTCTGATTTCAAATACTGGTTGCAAACATTTTGGAGGAATTGAAATACAATGAAATAAAATCCTAAATGCTTAATCCAGACCTCAAATTCCCAGTACCTCAAATGCCCAGTACTGACGTCATGAGTGCTTAAACACTAGTACCTCAAATGCCCAATAATTTCAGACAAATGCCTTCAGCCAATTCCCATGAATTACTGGTAGGGTTCTGCCATCTGTGTTGATCAATTTGTAGTATCCTCCAGTTATGGACTTAGCAACCATAAACGGTCCTTCCCAATTGGAGCTCCTTGCAGAATGGAGATCTCGTTTAGTTTCCTTTAAAACCAAATCTCCCTCCTCAAATTTGTTCGGCTTTGCAGTTAGCGCCTTGAATATCTTATGATGATTCCATGGTTGTGGCACAAATGGACACTCATGTAGAGGAGAGTATCCAACATAATGTCTGCCGTACTTAGCCAAGTCTTCAGTAATAAACCTTTTGATAGAATAATCAACATGGAGATGCTCTGAACCCAAACACTGGGTATAGTATTTCCGAGGTGAATTTATCCATTCGTAACTTTTAGTCGTTGCTAAATTGTTCATGGTGAGAAGTCCTTGGATCAACATAGCATGTTTGAACATTGGTAATATTGGAACATGAGGAGGAATAAGACTTTTCTGAGCTTGAAACCTTTTGACGAAGGTGTGTGGACTTTTTCCAGGTTCTTGCGTAAGTCCCATCAAGGTTTTAAATTTCTCCAGATGCTCAAATGGTGGGGCATATTCTGCTTCTTCTTCTGACTCAGAGTTTTTGTCGACGATAGAGTGTGTTGAAGTCATCAGAGTTATCCTTCTAGCATGAATCCAAGTTCTTCCAAGGATCATATCGTATCCAGGATCTTCCAGGATTATGTAAAACTTGGTCTCAGTGCAAACCAAACTTTTATGTAACCTCGAGAGTAATGAAGCCATACGCATCTCTGGAGATTCCTTCATGGTCTCTGATTGCTATGGAAGCGTGAGTGGCTTCTTGTCAAGTGATACCGGCGGCTCTGAGAGTTTTCAAATGGATGATGTTAACGGCAGTACCAACATCGACAAATGCCCTTTTAAATTCACTTCCTTTAATATGCACTGTGGTGAGCAGTCCTCAGTCGTACATTTCTTTGTCAGTGGATAAAGGTTCAGAAGGTACGTCTGGGATCAGCAGGCATTTCCCAGAAACTATGTGGTTCAAAGCCGTGAACATGTATCCCCTTTGTGCTTTCGACAGGTATAGCAATTCGCAGACATGCTCTATCAATGACTGAACTGCTTCCTTGACTGGTGCTTCGGAATTAGAGAAAGTTCTGACGGGAAGAGGATCTCTGTGCACCCCTTCGCCTCCAAGGTTAAGCTCTCCTGACTCAACCTTTTCTCTGAATATGCGTTTCAAAACTTTGCAACTGCTTGTTGGATGATTCAAGAACCGGTGGAATTGGAAATAACGAGGATTTTCCATGTCTTCCTCAGTTGGGTCTCTCCTGACGTATGGAAATTTGATTGCACCATCTTGGATCCATGAATCTAACAGTTCGACAACTTCTCCAATAAGGATAAGAAAATCAGGGGCATCATCAGGAGCTTCTGAGAGTTGTCCAGGAGTCTGTGTCTCTGGTTTGTCCTTCTTTTGCGTCTTTAGGGATCATCAGGAGCTGCAACATGCTTGTTCGGGTATTCAGCCTTATGCTTTCTCCCTTTTGCAACAGCGTTTGTAGAGGGATGCAGGTTGTACTGCTTGTTGATCAGACGTCTACTTCCTCGAGTGTCGCGCGCTTCCTTAGTCTTTGTAGATTTTGCTCTTTCCAACAGAGCATGTGTAGTGGTTGTTGATCTCTTCGCATCTTCGTGAAGTTCTGAGAAATTCTGGAACCGAAGATTCTCCAGCAGAGCTCTGTAAACCGAGAGCATGCCGTTGATGCACAAATCGACCAGCTGCTGTTCCGTGACATTTGGGTCATGACAATCCAGGGCTTGGACTCGGAATCTTTTCACATAGTCATTGGGATTTCCACTGACCCTCTGAAACATCCTTCCAAGGTCAAATAGAGTGAATTTCTCTGACACGAAGAATCATTTCATGTAGAATGCGTTGATCATTTCCCCCCCAATTGTTGATAGTCCCTAGTGCAATGTTGTTGTACCAGGTGTATGCTCTGCCTTTCAAGGATTTTGAAAACTCCTTGAGCGGAACAACATGGTTATGTTCATGCTCTCCCAAGGCTTCGAGGAAACGAGAGACATGTTCTCGAGCATTTCCAGTTCCATCATACCGAGTAAAAGTTGGAGAAATGTAAACTTTAGGAAGAGGAATCCTCTGCATAACGGCATGATAAGGAGGTTGGTAACTATGGACATGTGATGTATTTCCCTTTCCAAGGTTCTCCAAAAGACGCTCCAAGTCTTCACGAGTAATGAAATTTGATGACTCATTTGCTAATGGATCGCCCGCAGCTTTTCCGGCTTCATCATCATCCACTGCATGAATTGGAATTACCTCAGGATCGTCATTTGACGATTTTTCCTTCTCTTTTCCCTTTCCTTGAATTTTCTCTGACATTTTGTCAGTGAGATTTTTCAACTGATCAAATAGCTTTTTCTGGGCTGCAGCCATATCTGTCTGATTTTGTGCAAATATTTCCTGCGCTTTGATGAAATCAACAATGGTAGGTGGTTGGTTTCCTATGATTTCCTCAGGGCGTCGGCCGAACAAAGGATGATCCTCTGTGTGAGGAGGAGTAATATCACCACCATCAGTATTTATGGTCGGAATTGTTTCCGGAATGTCCTCATTGATGTTGATGTTGATGTTGTTGTTGTCGTTGTCGTTGTTACTAGTGCTAGCACCGTTGGTATTGGAACTTGTGACTAACCCAGACCTAAGACCAGCCATCTTGTAAAATTGTGAGATTGCAACCGAGAGATTAACCTCCCACTGTGGTCGCCAATATGTAGATAGGGAGAAACGATTTGCTGGTTTTTACGAAATTGAAGAGTCGACCGTGTGGGGACTCCTTGAACCGAGCGAAATATTGAACCTCACATAGATGCACTGCAAGAAGGGATTGCTTTAAGTTCGAGAGATAAATCTGTAAGACTCCGGCCTAAACCAAGAAGAATGGTCGTTCCAGAGTCAATTCGGTCACAAGAGAGGATGGGTTGATCTGTATGATGGTAGCTGAGAAATGCGTGAGATCAATTGTGATCTGAGATTATATGTGTGTTGTGAATTCAGCGTGAAAATGCTCTAAATGATTGGATTTTGCTCAATTGAGAGTGATTTCTCTGAGTTCGTGTAGACGAAAGATTTTCTATATGAACTTTGATAAGAAATTGCTAGACGAATGTTCGAGTGTTTGAATCTTGTCCATTCAATCAGGATTTAGAGATATTTTATAATGACGGAGTTGAAAACACCATGATCCCATGAAGTGTGATAGTTGGTGGAATCAGAGATTGGGGAAGTGGGAAATCGTGTTAAACCAATTACTCATCGTGCGGAGACTTGGTTAATTTTCCATCCACTACTTTGCTGACTCTTCCAACTGATTGCACAACTTGCTCACATTCTCATCAAGGGTGAACACACGTGCCGTAGACCGCCAGACCAAAACCCTAGTTAATATCCCCCCCCCCCCCCATGTGACAAGTTTGAAATCTCATGATTGTGGAGTCAGTTAATTACTTTATGGGACGATGAGTCCATGCAATGCTAAGTTGAACATGATTAGCAAATGTTCTGAAACTCATGAATTTAACGTGTCTGCTGAAATGAGGTATCATTATAACCTAAGATGAGCAAACTGTGTTGCTGAACTGTTGAATATTGATAGTTGAACCAATATTCTTTGATCTGAGCAAATATTGCTAGTCTGAGCGAATATTGCTAACTTGAATAAACATTGTCTGTTTGAGCGCATATTGCTAGTTTGAGCAAATACTGCTTTTTTGATGAATCGTTGGTAGTTTATTTCTAAAAAAATTAATCGTTGGTAGCAAGACCAAATAAAATATTAATTTAAGTTACTGACTGCTGGGACAGGCAAAATAAATAAAATGTTGATTATGAAATCATCATAAAATTATCAGAGTGTTTGAATCTGCTCAGAATCACGTTTCTGCAGAGCTCTGGATTCAAAACCCTGATTTTACCTAAATGGTGATTTATTACAAATTAATACAGATTTACCCAGGGACCGGATACATGGGATGACGGGTTCATCATATATTGCTCAAATGCTTGAATGGGCAAAAATACCAAAGTCTCTCGGGACTAGTTGGTGAAAGAATGATTAAATGCTGGTTTAATTACTGAAATAATGCTCGTGTGAGCGACAAATAATAAAACTTGATGTTATATGGAAATATGAAGGACCGACCAAGAGGTCATGAGACCGTCTCTTGGTGGGCATGGGACCAGTGGATGGTCATTTGAGCAAACTTCCAATTTTTTGAAAAGAGTTTGAACCTTATGATGAGCAATTGAGCAAATTAGGTTAAAGTCGTTAAAACATGCGGGACCAGCTGTTTGCAAGCCTCAGGGTCACCCTTGGTCGGTCAAGGGGATGCGCCCGTGTCACCACGGTGTCTGCGCTTTAGTCCTAAGAATTTTGATATTTTCTGGTGCACGTTTGAGCAACATTTTGAGAAAATATGCAAAATCCATGGTTTTGCTGAAACTAGGAAAAATACATGAGATGATGAAAATAATAAATAAAACAGAGAATTACAAGGTGTGGGACCGGACACATCTAGGGCTTGACCGGTCGGTTGACAAACACGGTTCCACATGCTTTCCCAGTTTTATGTAATTTTATGCATTTTCTCTGATTCGAGGGAAATTCCATGAAACATGAGAGTTTGATGAAATTAAGGAACTTTCGTAAGATGAGAAAAATAAATTAATAATAAAATAGGGAATGGGAGTGTGGGACTGGCAATGGCCGAGGCATGGCCGGCCAATAGGCGCGGGTCCCAAGCCACTCTTCCCAATTTTGTCAAATTTTGATGATTTTAGAGAATTTTCATAAAATCAAAGGGATTTGTTGAAAACCAAGATATTTTGTTGAAATCAGGGAGTTTTCATGAAATCAGGAAACAAAACCTCAAATAATAATAAAATAATAGGCGTGTCGGACCGGATAGGGCATGGTCGTCCGGCTAGAGCCCGGTCCCACAAGTTTTCCCTTATTTTTTAATATTTTTTATGATTTTAGAGAAAATACATGAAATTAGGTGATTTTAGGGAAAATTCATAAAATCAATGAATTTTCATAATTTGAGAAGAAATAATAAAATAATGGGACGTGAGTTGTGAGACCGGCCATGGCCAAGGCATGACCGGCCGCCCGGCGGTCCCATGACACCTTTCCCTAATTTTATCATTTTTTGATAAAATCATGTGATTTAGATAAAAATACATGAAATTAGGTAATTTTCATGATTTTAGGGAAAATTCATAAAATCAAGGAATTTTCATAATTTGAGAGAAATAATAAAATAATAGGACGTGAGGTGTGGGACCATCCAAGGCATGACCGGACGGCCGGCGGTCCCATGACACCTTTCCCTAATTTTATTATTTTTGATAAAATCATGTGATTTAGATAATTTCTTTGAAATAAAGAAAATTTGCTCGAACGAGAGGATTTTCATGAGATCAGGAAAATAGTAAAAGTATGATAAAATATAAAATTGGACGCGAGACTGGTCACGGCATGACTGGCCGACTGGTGAGCCCAGTCCCCTGGCGCTTTTGCTAATATTTTATTATTATTATTCTTCCTTCCTATTTTGCATAGGTTCCTCGTTCGTTCGTATTTTTTGAAATGCTCGTTCGTGCATTCAAAATGCTGGTCTGTGCATTATCTGCTAATTACTCTTGCACCATTTTTGTGGCAGGGCTTATTCGATGCTCAGATGCCTGTTTCGTTGGATATTTATCATTAACCCGTGGCATTCTGCTGGGAAGAACCACGAATTGAAGTGACGAAATATAACGAAGAATCGTAGAATATTGCAGGATATTCAGACGATTAAAGATGGCTCGTAGAATATTGCTGGATATCCAGATGATGGTTCGTAGAATATTGCTGGATATTCCAAAAAATTCAGATAATTAATTGATGGCTCTATACCAGAAGGGATTCCTATCTAGGAGTATTAATCATCTGAGGGCTGAGCAATATGAATTTGCTGGAGTGTCATATTCCTCTTGCAAAGTCGGGGAAAACCTGGTTGCATCCCGAAGACGTTGTCGCTCTATACTAGCAGGCATGTTTTCTAGGAGGCGCCCAATCTTTCGATTCTATACAGTATGAGATGTGTCGTGGACTCAGCTGAAAAGCTACACATCTACATCTTCTCTGAGAGACTTTCTCCATCATAGGTGGCATGAGCTTTCATGCATGGAGACATGGGTCTCGATATTCATCCGTTTGCCGAATACGAAGTAATTATTGAAATTGCTCAGTATTCATGAGATGTGTTGTGGCTTCAACTGGGAGACTACACATTCACATGTACTCTAAGAGATAGTCTTCTCAGTCAGAGATTTTATGGCATGAGCTTTCATGATTTAACGAGAGACATGAGCCTCAATACTCATCCGGTTGCCGAATTTGGAGTATAGTTTTACAATTCTACCCTTTGTCGAAAATCCACCATCTACAAGAATCATCAATCCAAGAGTTGTGATCCTTTCTTTCAAGCATCTTCTTTAGAACCAGATCCTGAATTGACTTACGTTCCTGATTGTCTTCCTCCATATCAAGACGCATAATCTCTTGAGATTTTGCAGAGTTCTCCATAGAGTTTTAGGGAAGTGAGAACACAATATAAAATAAGTATATATGCATTTGTCAACGAGATTAGAAAACTCTGGTTTTGAAAACCCTAGAGACACAAAAGAGGAGGACGTGGACGTTTGTGGACTACCAATAAAAACACTCAAAACAGAAATAATATACAACATACTTGAGTATTCCCAAATTATTCTCCTTGCACCTCTCAAGTTAGAAACAAGGAAACAAATACCTGGAATCAGGTAGTAGAGTGGAAATTAATTCCACTATGATCACCGGGAAATAAGTTGTACATATCATCTGACTGTTTGATCTTTGTTTTCTTCGCCTTTCTTCGGTTGATTTTCATCCCTGAAGGATAAGACATGGAATTCTTAACAAATCCGTCAGGTGATTTTCTCTGAGGACTAAATCTATGACCTCTTGCAATTGGATCAAGAGGATCAGAATAGATAGGCATCCATTTTCTAGATTTAGATTTACCAGAAACATTCTTATAAGTACAGGGAATGCTTTCTTTAGCAACACAAGAATTTATGCCAGAATGCACTTGAGCCCTGTGCTGATTTCTAGAACATAGATCATTCTTATAAGATTTCTGGTTTCTTGTGGGCATACGATTCACTGCATTAGTCGACTGACTATTTGTTCCATTGACAATGAAGAGAAGAAAATTATGAAGCTTGGAAATTTGTTTGCTTCTTGCAAAAAAATGGATAGCATAGTGATTCTTTTTCCCACAAAAAGTACAGGTTCGTGGAGAAGAATTAATTGATGGCACCTGTCTTAGCTTCATAGCCATATGAGGAGATTGTAAGTTATGTAAACCTTTCTTGACACAATCTTCTTTTGGAGAACATTTCTTCATGTGTTGTAATTCATGAGAATTAGTTTGTACAGAAGATTTTCTCCTTAAGACAGAGTTTTCCTTTTCCAAGGATTTACACTGTTCATGGGTTAGAGTAAGAGATGCACTTAGTTTATCTTTTTCAACACGAAGTATGTTGAGATTTGATGAATGAGCATCGATAAAACGTTTTTCTCTAATTGAGTTTTCCTTAGCAACCTCCTCAAGAGCACTAATCTTTTCACGTTGTAGAGTAGTTTCTTTTAGAAATTTCTCAATGTTCTTAGAGAAGGACACAACAATGTTATAGAGATCACGTTCTTGATCAAGAGACCTTTAAAATTCATCAATAAGATGATGATGATCATTAAAATCAATAGGTTCAGCTGTATTTTTTTAAATTCTGGTGAGCTCCTTTTCAGCTTTTGCCAGAGTATCAAATGCCTCATGATAGGAAGAGATGTCATTATCAGATTGAACATCCTTTCTACCTAGGGATTCGGAAGAATCATTAAAGGAATAATCCTTTGAGGTGTTTCCAAGACACTTGACATAATCAAAATCTTTAGGAGATATTTTGGTATGCGCAACAGGGATCTTGTCCTCAGACTCATATTTCCACAGACACAGACTTGTGAGGTCTTGAACGTGTTTGCCTGATCTGATACCAATTGAAAATGCGGGGGTCTAACAACCACACCCAATATTTCGATTAGCAAATAGTATGGACAAACTCCGAGTTATTTTACTAGAGAATCAACTAGACAGTCAGATTCAATCTAGATAAAAATATCTCAAGGAGTTATTATCTCAATCTCTCAATTTGATTTACTCAAGCAAATACAATCTGCGAGTCTTAATCAAAGAGAGATAACTTGGATGGTACCAAAGACCAATATCCAAGTATCAATCAATATAAATTAACAACCAATAAGGTCGGATATTCTAATCGATTGAACAAAACACAACCTGTATTATTTTGATTATATAACAAAATATAATGTGAAAAAGAAATAACACAGACACCAGAATTTTTTTAACGAGGAAACCGCCAATGCAGAAAAAACCCGGGACCTAGTCTAGATTAAACATACACTGTATTAAGCTACCATAGACACTAGCCTACTCCAAACTAACTTCGGTCTGGACTTTAGTTGAACCCCAACCAATCTCACACTGATCCAGCCAATCCCTTTGCTTTCATGGACGCCCATGCAATTCCATCCAACCTATTTTGGTTCCCACGACAATACACTCTCTTCTGATCACATCTGTTGCCAACTATTATTGTTCGTTTGTTGAAACTATCCAGAGCTTTACCATAGCAACAACCACAACAAAGGTAATCCATACTTCTCCATATTTTAATTTCACGTGGAAGAAGTAATAGATTCACCAGTACAGATGCAAGATGATATCTTTATCATGGTCAACTCACCGACCATACAAGATAGAAACATGTAAACCAAACTTGGGGACTGAGGCTCTACATGGAATCCATTCACTATCAAATCTCAGAAGACACGGTCAACCCAAAAGTCATACCCACGACAAGGTCATCTACTCTTCAAAGGTGTAATGTAAGATATCATCACCTCTCCGTTTAGAAGGCGCATGCAACAATTTATTAGGCCCACGATGGATCCCAAGCCTACTCAGAAAAAATAACTTTAGTAACCAAAGAGAAGAATGACTGGGGACTGCTCATCGCGGTCCATCCGCGATAATAATCAAGCATTCATGAGATAACTCCAAAGACGCGGCTGAAACATTTTTCTTGAAGAGATAGAGGCAGCCACGATTAATGACATAACTCTCTCACTTCTACCTCTTTGTTATCCAAAATGTTTCGTCCATGTGATATTCCAAGCATCCCAGCATCACATCCAGGAGAGTACAATAATCTTGTATCAAATACCATAGGCATGGATTCAAGGCGATGCAATTAAAGTAGGCTACACTTGGGGACTGAAGCCTCCTTCTGGTTTAGAAGTTTAAATGCAGTCACCACCTTACCAGTGAATGTAGTAGAAGCACATCTTCTACGAGAGAATAGGCTCAGGATAATTATACATGGGGACTACCAGCATGGTATTCCTTCATTTCCCTCAACCAGGTTATTTCTGATTTCAACATCATCATTTTCAAATCTTTACAAGCCGACGTAATCTCTCAACATGAATCCGTACACGTGCATCAAAGACTCCAAAATCACGCCACAGAGATATATTTAGATATATGTCCACACCATCGGATCTAATAGAAGTATAACTGGGGACTGCTCATCACATCCCATTACATACAATAGTCCAAGATTCAGAAGATGGTTTAAAGGATGTCGCTTGAAACGAAGTCCTTGAAGACTTGATAGCAGCACATCGGCAACGGAACGCCTCTCAACTCATCTATTTCACCCAATGGCTCCGGAAGATTTCGACAATGCAAGTATCCATATCATATCATCAGAAAATCCAGGCACCAAATAACCTAAAGTCAAGGATGGAACAACGACGCAACCACGATCTCCAAGATTAGCCCTGACATGATCATTGCCGAGCATATATTTTATCCATTTATCCTAAGAGTGCAATAGAGTTTGGTAAATTTTTAAATCCATTAGAGAGGTTAGATACTCATTCTTCTGGAGTCGGAGCCTTATTACACATTCTGGAGAAGATCGATGGTATTGTTGGGTGGCTACATGCGCAAAGTAGGAGAGAGCACCTACCTTGAATTCTCCTGGCTCTCCTTGATGTTGATTATAACTATTGGAGATTGATTTATTGATATTAATAATCGCTCTACTACCGCTAACAAATGACGAGCAGAGGAAATCACGGAGTCGGACGAGCAACAAAAACATAAGAGGGTCGATACCCCTTTTCATACGAATGGAGTTTCTAGAGTTTGAACAGAAGAAGGATTCCTTCTTGATCCATGAACGGGAATAGATCACTGGGCGCACCATACTCATGCACCATATCCGGGCAAGCAGCACGCCAAGATCACTGCTCCATAGCCCAACAAGCAGCGCGCCAAGATCACCGCTTCACATCACCAGCATCTTGTGGCCAAACCAGATGTACGCCAACTCTCCATAGCAGCAGCATCCTGTGACCAAGCTAGAAGCACTCCAAGCACCAGTACCGTAGCAAAGCCAGAGGTACGCCAAGCGCCAGCACCTTGTGGCCAAGTCTCTAATACGAAGATCATAGACTACTCATGCCTCTATCCAAGGTCAGCCGATTTTTTTCCTGACAATCTCTTCATGTCTTGCCCTTTTCAATATTTTTATCTTTGTGTCACCATCTCATGCTTCCCCCATAACAACGCCACTATTACGTGCTAAGCAGGGGACTTAATGTTAATGGTTATTTTTAGTTTAGGGCTAAATTTGTAAAACCCTGCATTTAATGTGCCATCACTCTGCAAATAAATGGGGCCATGTAAAAGTGATGAGTGTTCAACCTCTCCACTGGCGCATTTATTGAGCAACTCAATATTTTTTCATGAAATTCATCCAGAATGGTGCATGTAGCAACAATCCCAGATATTCTGTAAACTTTGGCACCTTCCCTATATTATTCAGTTAATATAAGTTTATTTGAATGCTTTCTGTGCTATGTTCCCCAGCTGAACCCTTAATGTTGATATGGCATGACAATTTATGTTCACTCGCAGCAGAGTAGCACAAATTTCCAAGTATCAAGGATAAGGTCCTTGCATAAAGTATTCAATCAGAAATCATACTGCTCTCTGGCAACGAACTTAAAGAACTTTATGTCAACACATATAATTCAATCAATTTAGTGATAATTCACAAGATTCAGATATTTCCCTGACTAATTTGCAAAAATTTGGGTTTTACACCCTGTGCAGTATATTAGACCTTTCCTGTCGAAATTAATCCTGGGCGAACTAGGTAATTAATCCGCCATGGATTAGCATGTGCAAAATCCTACCCAAAATCAGAAAACAAGGAATAAAAGGAGCTGCGGAATGGGAGCATCAACAAAGGAAGGTGTGGCCATGCCATAGGCCAGTCGGCGCCACTTGCAAGTGGCCACACCCCATGTTGCTCGACCGGCCCCTATTTCTTGTCGACCAATAGGTCGCCTTAAACCCGCCACACACACATGAGTTATTGCCGGGCCCATACTTGATGGCCCTATTTCCCATCGACCAATCAGGTCACTTTAAATCCGCCATACGCATACTGGAAGTGTGGCCACGCCCATACTTTTCCTCCCCCATCTTTTAATCGATCAATCAAGTCGTTCTAAACATGCCATAGTATTAAAAGAGGCCAAATTGTGCCATATGGTCACAATTCCAAATTGGCTTTCCAAAGTCGCGCCAATAGGCTAATTGGCATGCCAAACATGCATGCCAAACGTTCCATTCCACTCCGACATACTAGTAACATGCCAAATGTGCCATGTCGTCGCCAATACGTTAATTATCATGCCTATTGTTAGAGCACTGCTCGGTAAAACTTGCATGCGTTGCTATCTCAAGCATGTTTGTCAATCTTAGTGATTAAAACTATAAAGTCTTGATTTCTAGTATACTGTAGATAAGGTCTTGGACTAGGATAGAAAATATAGTTGAGCTCAAGAACTCCATGGCGATCATCATACAAGATGAAGGACTACTCAAGGAACCAGTGGATCTTCATCGACTAAAATGTATGTGGAGACTTGAACTTATCTATCACTCAAAATTCTATCTACTCTATCTCCTATCTTGAGACAAAAGTCATTTTACTATATATAGACTAAGAATATGCACATGTGACATTTCGAGCTGAGTATATCTCGCTTATCTATTTCTTGAAATAGGTGTTGGTAAAGCTTTCGCTTTAGCCAAGTTCATCTTTGCCTAGTGACGAAAGTCATGTTATGTTTCAATCACTTTGGAAATCGCTCTGACGAAAAATAGTTTGTGAATAACAACTATATAACGCCCTCTGAGAATGTTTCAATGATTGAAATGAGAGTTTAGACTATATAACCATTGTGGGATATAAACATTATTGTGGCAACACATATATGTATAAGTCCTTAACACTTGAACCGAAGTTTGCGAACTTTGTTGATCAAGTAGAACCAGAACGTGAGCAGCAACTCAGTTCGCGAACTCATCCATGAACCCGGTCTATGAACGCATAAGTTCTCGAACCCGAGAATATATGCTGAAGTTAAAGCTCAGGTGCAGTCCGCGAACCTAGTCCGCGAACTGACGAACGTTCTCATCCCGATAAATTCTGCTGGAGTTTATTAATTTCAACCAGTTAGCTTGAGTCCGCGAACTCAAGAGATTATGTCTAAAAACGTTGTTCGTGAACTTATCTTAAATTACTAAGGAATGCTTTTGTAAACCGTGGCTTTATAGTTCATTAAATGATTCGAGTGAATTACATCGTTTTTGATTCAATTGTGTCTCTTGTAATACTTGAGATCTCATAGCAATTGAACAACTCTCTAACTAGTTCATTTGAGTCATTTGGACTAGTTATGGTGAAGAAGAATATGGTTGATATGAAATTTATTATTTGGCTAACCATTTGGTTGACTAATATTGAACCAACCATTGTACACGTTTGGGTACGGTTACACGAACTCAAAATGTCAAGTACATGTGTGTATGCCAAGCTAAGTTTTCGATATAACGGTTGAGAGATATTATCTTGTATCTAATCAAGTTTTCATCTAACGGTGAATATTGAATGCTTTGTTAGCAAGCTAACATTGATTGCAAAACCTGATTTGAAAGACTATATAAGGGAGAACTCTAGCAACTGGGAAACCTAATCCCCACACATTCTGTGTGATACTAGTTTGCTAAAGCTAGAGTCGATTTTCCTTTAACCTTTGGTTTTCTTCTTCTAAAACCAGGTTAACGACTTAAAGACTTCATTGGGATTGCGAAGCCAAATCGATACTACTTTTCTTTTAGTTGTGTGATCTGATCTTGTTTTTTCTATCGTACGAGTACAATTGTAATAATTGGCTTGAGATTTCTATCTCCGATAGGCATGATAAAAGTACTCACAAACATCTTCGTCTTATTATTTGTGATTCCTCAATAAATTTCTTCGCTTCGTCTATTAAGTTTATTGTGAGGTGATTGATGAAACTGAGTTGTTGTTCGGGAATATAAGTCTGGTTTTATCGATTGGTTCCTGTTCACCTTGATTTATCAAAAGACGGAACAAAACTTATAGGTTTATTCGTGGGAGATGAATTTATTTATTACTTGTACACTTTTCTGTGTGATACAGATTTGTTCATTAAAATCGTCGACTTTGGGTCGTAGCAACTTTTGGTTGTGGGTGAGATCAGCTAAGGGAATCAAGTGTGCAGTATCCTGCTGTGATCAGAGGCGTATGAGCATAATTTTTCCTTGGATCAGTGTGAAATTGGTTGGGGTTTAACTACAGTCCAGACCGAAGTTAATTTGGAGTAGGCTAGTGTCTGTAACGGCTTAATATAGTGTATGTTTAATCTGGACTAGGTCCCGGGGTTTTATGCATTTGCGGTTTCCTCGTTAACAAAATTTTGGTGTCTGTGTTATTTCTATTCCGCATTATATTTTGTTAAATAATTGAAATAATACAGGTTATGCGTTTTTCAATCGATTAGAATATCCGACCTTATTGGTTGTTGATTTAAATCGATTGACACTTGGATATTGGTATTTGGTACCATCCAAGTTATCTTTCTTTGATTAGACTCGCGTATCATATTTTCTTGAGTAAATCAAATCAAGATATTGAGATAATAACTCCTTGAGATATTTTTTATTGATTGAGTCTTGTTGATTCTCTAGAAAACAACTCGGAGTTGTCCATACATATTGCTAATCGAAATATTGGGTGAGGTTGTTAGACCCCCGCTTTTTGAATTGGTATCAGAGCAGGCAAACAAGTTAAAGACCTTACAAGTCTATGTTTGTAGCGATCTGACTCTATGGACAGAGGTGCTATCTCAATAAACGTACCACCAGTATTCGATGGATCTAATTACTTGTAGTGGAAAATTGCTATGCGATCTTTTCTTCAAGCACGTGATTTTCAATCATGGGTATATGTTGTTAATGTCTATGATCCTCCCGTTGCTTCATAAGGAGAAAATGTTCCAAAGAATATTGTTAAATATACTCCTGCAGAGATTCTTGCTGCAAAGCAAAACTCCGATGGTTTGAATGCGATCATACATGCCATTACCCCAAATCTTCAGCACCATGTGTCTAATTGCACTAAGTCGCAAGAATCTTGGAATATCTTAGCAACCGTATTCGAAGGAAACTCCAGTGAAAAGGATGCAAGGATTCAGAACCTTAATTCCGATTGGGAAAACCTTCGTATGGCAGATGGAGAAACATTTGATGAGTTTAATCACAAAGTGTCTGAAATTGTTAATGCATCTTTTGCATTGGGTAAGACTATTCCTGAAAAGGACATTGTGATGAAAATTCTCAGATCACTGCCATCTAGATACGATGCTAAGAAGCATGCCATCGTTGAGGGAAATAACCTAGATACTCTCTCCAGAAACATGCTGGTTGGAAATTAAGATCTTTGATCACGAACTTTCATCCAAGGATAAAGATGTTGCGTTCAAAGCACTGAAGGACACTAAATTACTTGAAAAAAGTAAAAAAGTGTATATCTCTGAAGATGATCACTCTGAGATAGATTCATCAGATGAAGATCTTGACAAATTGGTCTCGACGATCACAAGACAATTTAGGGATCTTCTATTGAAGAGAAGTAAACGATTCTCCAGATATAAGCCTAAGGCATCAGTCAAACCTCATAATCATGTTCCTCCTAAAAACAGGGATATTTATGAAGTTGATGATGAGGATATGCCTCAGTGCTTTAAGTGTAAAGGATTTGGTCATTTTGCAAACGAGTGTCCAAATCGGAGAAAATACACTAGGAACAAAGGTCTTGCTGCAAATCTTGATGAAATGTCTGATAACTATGATACAAATGAAGATGAGAAATCAAGTGTTGTGCTTCTTGATAAAAATATTGATTTTGATAATTGTAGCAATACACATATCAATTTTGATATTCTTTCAGAAGATAATCCAACTGTTCTGGAAGAAAAAGTTGACCCATTGCTTGGAAACACTGTTTATAATGTCTCAGGATCCACTATGTGCCTAGCCTCCTGCACAACTTAGAAGCCTGATTATTATCCAAGTGTGACGTGCTCATATTGTTTATTAAAAGTTCATGAACTCTCGAGGTGTTACAAGTTCAAACACAAGCAAAGACACGTCAACAAACTTCAACGAAGAGCAAATCATCTAGCAAGAAAGCTCAAACTTGCTCAGAAGATCGCAGAGGTATGTAAGATTTTATCTTCGTCTAAGAAGTTACTTTCCAAGGAAAAATCAAGACCATGTGAAAAGAAAATATGGTCAAATCGTTTTGATAGACAAGGGTCTATGGATTCCTCTCAAGAGGAAATTGGTGGACAAATTGTTATTCACCACAGCACAACTTAATTGTGTTGTTTATAAAATCTTGTCTCATGTGCCTGATCAAAAGACACAATGATTTTGTACCTCTCAGGTTTTAAGAAAAGTCTTGTTCTTCTTTTCTTAGTTATTTCTTATTTTTTGTCTATCAAACAAAAGAAAAAGGGTATTATCGACAAATTTACTCTTGATGGGGATAATAGTTGATCATTTACGAACCTATTTTAGGTTTCGAACCCTACATTCCTTTTCCTTCTCTAAAACCTTTTTATATCACTAGACTACTTGTTGAGCCAATAGTGAATTCCTCTCACAAAAAGCATTCGTTGATGGACGCTCCAATAATGATGTCTTGCAATGGAAAAGAAGGTAATGTGATTGTTAAGCCATCAATCATGAAGGAAAAAGAAAAATCTCCATTGCCTCCAACCTTGAAAAGAAAAAGAAGGAATATTAGGAAACCAAGTGACGTTCCTTCAAATTCTCAGAAGTTTTCTGATGTTCTTGAAGTGTTAAAGGGAGTTGCGTAAGGAGATTCAACAAATAAAGTCTTTTGTGTATAAGACTCATGAGATTCAGAAGGCCCAGGTTCGACAATAGCAACCAAGAAGGTTCATCGATATAAACTCCTTTCTTAATGAACCCTAGGTTCCAATGGTTATTTACGACAAGGAGTTCGGGGACGATAATGAATTCTTCAAAGGTCTTAATGTCTAGTAAATCTTCTATGTTTTCTGTTTTATTTAGAAGAATAACTAATTTTTTGGAATAGCCATGATTGTGATTACACATAGCTATATCCAATGATTTCGTCTTCTTGTTTTTAGATTTATTGGTTTAAATTCTAAATGTGTTTGGAAGATGATGGTTGCAGTATTAATATTTATGGTTTTATATATTGCAATATTTTGATGGGATATGTGTGTTTACGTCCGTGAACTTGATTGTCCCATATTTTGTCAAAAGTAAAGTTGTTCACATATTGGTATGCAAATATTGATAAAGGAATGAATGGACTTTTGGCAAAACACAAAATTTAAGCCTATATTGTCAATCTTTGATGTAAGATAGGTTAAAATCTTTTGTGATTCAAGGATAAAGTCTATTATGTCACTTTGTGATGAAAAAAATAGAATAGGTCCTTGTTTTGTAATCCACGGTATAGAGCTTAATCGTTCCATATTATTATGTATTACCGTGAAGGTTCCATCTTGTATCTTATGTTGAGCACGATACGACTAAGTCGATTTCTTATTGGCATGGTTGGTTGTTCCATAAAGATGCAAAATGTTGAGCATTAAGAACTAAAGTAATCAACTTGTGTGGTTATTCAGTTTGTATTCCATGAGTTCTCTCATTTTGGGTACATGTACGGTTAAGGTTGTCATTTCCTATGATAATCTTAGTCGGGTTCCATAATCTCTTATGTTGAGCCCAAATGAACTAAATCAATCATCTTGTGTGATTATTTAGTTAGCACTCCATAGATTTTTCTCATGTCGAGTGTGGACAATTGAATTGATTACTTTGTGATTAGTTTAATTGTGTAATCCGGTTAGAGTATTTATGGGTTCTCTTGTGAATAATCTAATCGATGAATTAAGTCTCCATAAGTTTACTTGTGTTGAGCATATTTAGTCAAATTAATCTTGGTTCGCTTTGGTTAATATGATTGAATATTTTTGATTCCAAATTCATACTTGTATGCAATTTGTTGAGTCTAAAGAAATCCTTCTTTTCTCTTGAAATTAAGGTCGCTCTTGTTGTTCCTTTGGGAATGGCATCTTATGGGGGGAGAGTTCTTTTGAACTTGCGCTTAATATCCAAATCTTTGTGGGGAGTGCGGCTGTGGAATTTTTAGGGGTTATCTTGTATCTTTATAAACTCCTTGATGAATGCATTTAGTCTCGGCTTTATGATTGCATCTAAACAAGATGATAGAACATTTACCTTTGGTCATGAAATGTCTCTTACGGAAATTTCATTAGGATACCGTTCTTGTACCTTTGCCAATTTTATTGACAAAAGGGGGGAGAGTTAATTGTAGTTCATACTACAAATACATATGGTTTTCGGATCATTATGTAAGAGGGAGTGGTTTACATGTGAGGTGGAGTATTGACTAAGGGGGAGTGAAGTATCGCCATAGTATTGTTGTTGAAGTTGTGATACAATTGGAATTTGACGCTGTGTAATAATACTATGACACTGTATAACAATGATTGAGAACCAATGCTTTTCTCATTGTTATAGCTACGGATTTTCAACAACGATGATGCTAAACTTACAACCTTTTGGATCATTGGACTACTTGGAAGTGATGAAGATTTCGAGTGTTGTTGAAGGTCGGGCATGTGGAATAGGAGCTACAAAGTTTATTTATATAATTTTTGTATTCCATATGTATTAATAGTATTGCCACTAAAATTGACAAAGGGGGATATTGTTAGAGCATTGCTCAGTCATACTCGTATGCGTTGTTATCTCAAGCATGTTTGTCAATCTTAGTGATCAAAACCATAAAGTCTTGATTTCTAGTCTACTATAGATAAGGTCTCGGACTAGGATAGAAAGTGTAGTTGAGCTCAAGAACTCCATGGCGATCATCATACAAGACGAAGGACTACACAAGGAACCAGTGGATCTTCATCGACTAAAAGGTATGTGGAAACTTGAACTTATCTATCACTCAAAAGTATATCTACTCTATCTCCTATCTTGATTCAAAAGTCGTTTTACTATATAGACTAAGAATATGCACATGTGACATTTCGAGCTGAGTATATCTCGCTTATTTATTTCTCGAAATGGGTATTGGTAAAGCTTTTGCTTTATCCAAGTTCATCTTTGCCTAGTGATGAAAGTCATGTTATGTTTCAATCACTTTGGAAATCGCTCTGACGAAAAATAGTTTGTGAATAACAACTATATAACGCCATCTGAGAATGTTTCAATGATTGAAATGAGAGTTTAGACTATATAACCATTGTGGGATATAAGCATTATTATGGCAACACATATATGTATAAGTCTTTAACACTTGAACCGAAGTTTGCGAACTTTATTGATCAAGTGGAACCGGAACGTGAGCAGCAACTCAGTCCGTGAACTGGCATAAGTTCTCGAACCCGAGAATATCTGCTGAAGTTGAAGCTCATGTGCAGTCCACGAACCCAGTCCGCGAACTGACGGAAGTTCTCATCCCGAGAAATTATGCTGGAGTTTATTAACTTCAACCGGTTAGCTTGAGTCCGCGAACTCAAGAGGTTATGTCTGAAAACGTTGTTCGTGAACTTATCTTAAATTACTAAGGAATGCTTTTGCAAACCGTGTCTTTATAGTTCATGAAATAATTCGAGTGAATCACGTCGTTTTTGATTCAATTGTGTCTCTTGTAATACTTGAGATCTCATAGCAATTGAACAACTCTCTAACTAGTTCATTTGAGTTATTTGGACTAGTTATGGTGAAGAAGAATATGGTTGATATGAAAGTTATCATTTGGCTAACCATTTGGTTGACTAATATTGAACCAACCATTGTACACGTTTGGGTACGGTTACACGAACTCAAAACGTCAAGTACATGTGTGTATGGCAAGCAAAGTTTCTGATCTAACAGTTGAGAGATATTAGCTTGTATCTAATCAGGTTTTCATCTAACGATGAATATTGAATGCTTTGTTAGCAAGATAACATTGATTGCAAACCCTGATTTGAAAGACTATATAAGGGAGAACTCTAGCAACTGGAAAACCTAATCCCCACACATTCTGTGTGATACTAGTTTGCTAAAGCTAGAGTCGATTCTCCTTTAACCTTTGGTTTTATTCTTCTAAAACCAGGTTAACGACTTAAAGACTTCATTGGGATTGTGAAGCCAGACCGATACTACTTTTCTTGTAGTTGTGTGATCTGATCTTGTTGTTTATATCGTACGAGTACAATTATAATAATTGGATTGAGATTTCTATCTCCGATATGCAAGATAAAAGAAGTCACAAACATCGTCGTCTCATTATTTGTGATTCCTAAATAATCTTCTTCACTGCGTCGATGAAGTTTATTGTGAGGTGATTGATGAAACTGAGTTGTTCTTCGGGAATATAAGTCTGGTTTTATCGATTGGTTCCTGTTCACCTTGATTTATCAAAAGACAGAACAAAACTTGTAGGTTTATTCGTGGGAGATGAATTTATCTATTACCTGTAGACTTTTCTGTGTGATACAGATTTGTTTATTAAAGTCTTGGACTTTGGGTCGTAGAAACTTTTGGTTGTGGGTGAGGTCAGCTAAGGGAATCAAGTGCGTAGTATCCTGCTAGGATCATAGGCGTAGGAGCATAACTGTACCTTGGATCAGTATGAGATTGGTTGGGGTTCAACTACAGTACAGACCGAAGTTAATTTGGAGCATGTTAGTGTATGTAGTGGCTTAATACAGTGTATGTTTAATCTGGACTAGGTACCGGGGTTTTTCTGCATTTGCGGTTTCCTCGTTAACAAAATTCTGGTGTCTGTGTTATTTCTATTCCGCATTATATTTTGTTATATAATTGAAATAATACAGGTTGTGCGTTGTTCAATTGATTAGAATATCCGACCTTATTGGTTGTTGATTTAAATCGATTGACACTTGGATATTGGTCTTCGCTACCATCCAAGTTATCTCTTTGATTAGACTCGCGAATCATATTTGCT